>JAVJGG010000001.1:46878313-46912168 GCA_035590195.1 Aviceda cuculoides
GCTCCTGCTGGCCACACTATTTCTGATACAGGCCAGGATGCCGTTGGCCTTCTTGGCCACCTGGGCACACTGCTGGCCCCTCTATCCACTTGTCCAGATCATTGATAAAGATACTGAACAGAACTGGCCCCAAAACTGAGCCCTGGGGAACACCACCTGTGACCGGCCGCCAACTGGGTTTAACTCCATTCACCACAACTCTTTGGGCCCGGCCATCCAGCCAGTTTTTTACCCAGCAAAGACTACACCCATCCAAGCCATGAGCAGCCAGTTTCTCCAGGAGAAAGCTGTGGGAAACAGTGACAAAGGCTTTAGCAAAGTCTACGTAGACAACACCCACAGCTTTTCCCTCATCCACTAAGCAGGTCACCTTGTCATAGGAGAAGATCAGGTCAGTCAAGCAGGATCTGCCTTTCACAAACCCACGCTGACCAGGCCTCATCACCTGGTTGTCCCGTACGTGCCACGTGATGGCACTCAAGATGATCTGCTGCATAACCTTCCCCGGCACCAAAGTCAAACGGACAGGCCTGTAGTTCCCCGGATCCTCCTTCTGGCCCTTCTTGTAGATGGGCGTCACGTTTGCTAACTTCCAGTCAACTGGGACCTCCCTGGTTAGCCAGGACTGCTGGTAAATGATGGAAAGTGGCTTGGTGAACATTTCCACCAGCTTCCTCAGTACCCTTGGGTGGATCCCATCTCCAGCCCCGTAGACTCGTGTGTGTAAAGATTATAGAAAGATCTAGAAAGATTATTCAGAATATCTGAGATAAGAATTACACCTTCAAGGTACTAGGTAGACAATTTGGAAGCTCTGGAGAATTTAATATTCCCTGTAAATCTGTGACAATGCATAAAGCACACTTCAGATGTATCCTGTAGTAGTATTGTTCATGGAAAATGAAAGATTATTACTTCCCTTTGTAGTATATGGTAGTTTTCTGAGAATTCTCTGCCAGGCGGCTGGTACAGAAGAACATTCCCCTTCTGCAGTAATACAATCCAGTAATTAAACCTGAACACAACGAATAGAGCTATAAAGTAAATCAAAGTGAATGTTGAATTGTACCTTCATGCACCAGGTGGTAAACTCTTTATAACAAAACTCAAAGCTTCCTTTCTTTGCTGAGGAGCCATGAATTGCAGCCTCTGCAGTGTTACTGTTGCTGTCACCTGCTGTAAATCCAGCGTGAAAAGAAATCATGTAGGGAAGAAGTGGAAAGTGCATTCTGCTCCTTTGCCTCCCTTCCCCATAGGGTGGTTGCTCAAAAAATCTGTGGCACCTGGGCTCATGGGTGGAGGAAGCCACCCCAAAGGAGACCCAGGGGTTTTAAACCATCTTCTGAGTGCAGTGGCTTGGACTTTGTAAAGTCAGATAGAATGAGTGGAAAGGCTCTCCTGATTTTCAACAAACAGGATTTTCTGGGATGCTTACATCTCTAGCACAATCTGATTGGTGGAAAACTTGGGCTAAATCCAGAATTCAGTGAACTTCATGGCACTCCCTTGCTGTAAAGTATGTATATAATGAAGATAACCTCTTGCATGGATGGAGGGGCTGGGGGCATACTTGCAGGGCCAGTGTCCCATCTCATCCCTTCTTGTTCTGAAGCCTGTCACTGACTTGTTCGTGTGCTTCCCGGTAAGTGTCAGTGATGGGAGAGGAGGACAGGTGTTTTGCCCTGCTTCACCAAAGCATATAATCTCTTGATGCTACTGTACCATTGACTCCTAAAATCATGCCTACCCAGGATGTCCTCATGTTATCTGCTGCCATACAGACAGGCTATCAGAATGGTAGCAGGGATTTTGATGCTAAAATGACTTAGGAAGGCAGCTGGAATAAGGCTATCAGGTTTATTTTGTGTTTTTACATTGTTTTTCTCAAAGATAGTTCTCAGCATTATGCAAGCATCCAAAGCAGCGGTAGTGATAAGGGGCTAGTTGAAGTGAGTGATGGATTAAGCTTGGTTTGCAGGGGTGCCAAACACAGTACCAGAGGATAGGCGCTGTCTGTAGGGAGGATGGTCTCCATTTTCTTATTGAGTAGCCTTAAAATAGTAGTGCAAAGACTGGTCATATCGAGCCTTTCTTGATGAGCATAGGCATGTGCAAGGGAAAGGGAGTACAAAATAAAGTATTTTTAAACATATCTTGCAGTCTGATTACCTGCTAGATTCTCCGTTACGTCTCATAATATGCTTGAAAAGTTTTATTTGTGCCTCGAGGGCGATGAGCCTGTCTTCATTTGGGGATGCAACTGCAGATAATACCACTGTGCTATTGACAGCTTTATGCACTCTCGCTAGCAGCCTGCCTCTCTTATTTACTCACTTGAATATGTGTTGCCTTGCAAAAGCAGTGTAGTTTTCTACTTTCCTGGTTATAATTGCATCCTGGGCCACCTTGTTACAGAGCCTGTTCCTGTAGCGTGAGGTGAAAGAGCTAGTTGTTGACATTATAAGTTTTAATTTTTTTTTCCCTACATATAATTGAGACTGGATAGTTATTATGTTTTTTCCTAGGTTCATAATTAAAGAAACCTCAAAGGAGAGCTTTGTAACTATTAAAAGGGCAAAAGAGGAGGTAACGTTCAGTGTGAGCTTGTTGTTTATAAACAGGTAGATTTGAGCTTCCATATATTTCAGATATGTATCTCAAAATTCATGAGGGTCCAGAAACACTAAACAATAGAACAATGTAACAAAGTCAGTCATGTCTGTTCATCACTTACATTATATTTGTAAGACATTAGGTGTAATTCAGTACTAAGAGTTACGTTTTATGAATTTTTATGAATTATGATGTCCTCATAAATTCTGTGTAATTGCTAAGATTACCAGACATTTCCTTTGTTATTTTAAAAATAACATTTTATTTTGCTTTTTAAAAACAGTAGTTCTTTGTGTTGGACTCCACATGACATCCCTCGTGTGCTTTGTTTTGCTGCTCATTCTGCCAGTGGTTCTTTTGGTTGGTAGGTTTTTTCCCACCAGTCCCCAATGTACTACCTTCTTGTTGAAAAGGGGTTTGGAAAGATGCTCCTCATCAGGAGGTATGCTTTGGTCTAGGTCCCTTGGTTCATCTCCAGAAAGTATTTGTCCCTCGGATGGGGATGGTCCAACAGATCCATAGTTTGGATCTCCTAGTTTTTGGGTGAGAAGCAGAATCAGAAATAAAAGTGGTTCATTCTGGTGAGGTTGCAGGAGAAAGACCAAAGCATCTATCAGACACTTTTCTGGCCTATAGGCCAAATAAAACTGCCTTCTGCGCAATTCGTATTGTGGAAAATAGGTTCTGTAAGTGGAGATTTCTGGAAAATACGGGGCAGTTATCGTCAGTTCTGTTGATAATTGATACTACAGCTTTCTATTGATTGAATTATCTCATTCCTTGTCCTTGCCTGCTTTATAAAGTGGACTGCAGCCAAGATGTCACACACAAAACTTGAAACACATTTTTTCTTTTTTGCTTTTCTGAAGAAATACTTAAGTTGTTCATGTATTACACTTTTAAGCCTGAAGCCTAACCATGTGCTCTTTGTAGTATATTCTTCCATGGGCAAGCGGACGTTTGGCATAAAGTTAGTCTGTTTGATGCAGACTGTGGATATTGAACGAAGCTGAGCCTTCCTCCATGTCTGTCTTGTTTCACTTGCTCCAGGTGAGGAAGTACCACATCACCTCTGCTCAGAACTTCCCCGTCCTGAAGTTGTGGCTTGTGAAATCCCTTGTGCAACAGACTGTGTCATCAGCGAGTGGTCCCTGTGGTCCCCATGTTCCCACTCATGCTCCAGTAAAAATGCTGAGGGCAGTCAAAGCAGGAGTAGGTTAATCTTGGCCCTTCCAGCCGAGGGTGAGTGGTAAACATTTCTGGATTAATCACTGTTTGTTTGTTTGTTTAATGAGTTGACTTGCATTGCTTAGCCAAACTGCGTTTAGATCAGAGCTAATCCCAATTCTGTAGCAATGAGGAATAATACTTAATACTTCTCTGTACTTCATGCCTAGCAACTAAAAGATCTTTATGGGCTTGAGTTAATGCATGTGTCAGAGAAATTCTGTCACAGTTCAAAATTATTCATTTCAGCCTATGAATTATTGTCTATTGAAGGCCAGTCGGGGTGTGAATTTACTTCAGGAGGGCTACATCGTATACTAATGAAATTGCTGCATGACACAAACTCATCATGCGAGTGTCTTTATATAGAAACATATTAGTACCTATTTAGAAAAGAACAGTGAGCTGTGAAAAATGAGGAAATAGAAAAGGTCCTGTTTATTTTAATACAGACCTAGAATGTATTGACCTCCTTGTTTTTCTACTCTACTAAGTAAATAACTCTTGATGAATAGATACAATTTCCTCTGGATCTTCATGGACACATCATGTATCTGGATTTTTACATATCAACATCAGTGATACAATTATTTACATAAACTACTTGGTATTAGAAGTGTGGTTTTCTAACTACAGCTTCACATATGGTAATTCATTTATGTGTTGGTTTATCACACAGGATTTGAAAGGTACCACATCAGATGAATAAAAATTCATAAAATGTGAATAGGTCTAAAAGACTAAAGCCTTGTTGGCACGACAAAAATACTATTGTCAGCACTATGTGCAGTAATGCAGCAGCACAACACTTTTAGATGCAACTCTAGTCTAGGACAAGCTCTGTTAAGTGCTATTTTGTAAATTATCATTAAAGCCACCCACTGTTTCTGCAGCAATGTAAGGACTTGATCTTGCAAACCCTTACTCATGTGAATGGTCTGTATTCACATAAACATCTGTATAAGCACTTGCAAAGAAAATTGGGACACTTCAGGATGAAAACTGCTATATAATTGTTGATTTAATGAGAATAACTACTACTAAAAAGTCTATGAGCTAGAGAATAGTTAAAATGAAAAACAAGGTTTCATATTTTTCATGGAAGTAACGAAATGCAAATAATAGATAAACATGGATTTATGAAAGTGAAGTGTTGGAGAAGTGAATTCTGGAAGTACATAAGCTCAGTCATCTCAACCTGAAACACACTAAACTAAAAATGACGTGCTTTGAATTGAATTTAAGTTTCTCAGGAAAGAATAATTAACTATTAAAATCAAACACACCAACTTTTTCTGTACATCTTTAGCAGTGAGTATAATGGTTTGCTATGCAGAGTCCTACGCCTGCATACAGATAAATAGCAATTGGTTTGAATTTGTGGAGAGTGGAAGAGGATTTAATAACATTATCACTGCAATACTAAGGCAATGTTACGTTACCTGCTTTCTCTGACTCTTTCATACCCAGCTCACAGCTGAGCCACCAGCTTCTACAGAGCTCTGGTACCTTTGCAAGTGACATTTCATTTGTCCTCTGTCAACTAAGGCAATGTTAGCAGTGGCTCTGCTGTCTGAGGACTTCTGGATGCCATCTCACAGGCTGACCAGTTCGAAATGACCCTTGGGTCGTTTTCTCCAAGCTGTTCACCAGATCCCAGAACCTGATAGCCAGGAGGCTGTTGATGAAACTAGAGGGGCTTTGTTTAAATCAGGGTTTAAAAGATATTTCTTTACAGAGGAAACTTCTGAAACTTGGTACAAGAGGGGATTGTGGAGGCAGGCCGTCTCAGCAGGCCGTCTCAGGAGGTTTAAAATGGATTAGGGCAACTGATGAACATCAGGTCCATAAAAAGTCTGTAAATGGCTACCAGAATGGCTAGCACTGGCTTGCTGTCCTGCTTTTCTTGTACAAAAGTTGTCAATGAACTGCAGAAAGTGGCCAGGCTCTTGTGCTTTTTATTAACAGCATCTCCTGCTTGTGGTTTTGCAGGCAGACTGCTAGGTTGGATGGACCATGTGGTATTTCTTATTATCTTAAGTTAAAACTGCCTCATGATTACTCTCCTTGGTTTAGGAGAGCTTCCTTACCATGGGTGTTCTTGAAAAAAAACCCCTTAATTTTTGCTTGGGAAGCTCAAAATTTGAGTTAGATATTTTCTTTTTATTTTTTCCTAATGGACCAGGCATTTTGCCATTTGCTTGCTACGTTGTTTTGTTTGTTTTTTTTTTTACCTGTGCTCAAACATGCAAAGCAATAACTGGTCTGCATTTTTCCTGACAAGTCAAAATCTTCAGGAAATAAGTTACCTGGGGTATTTTCTACTCCATCATCATACTAAACATTTCTGAGACTATGTGGAACAGTCCATTTTCATGAAAAGACAAACGGTAATGTGACATGATTATCCAAATTGATGTGCTAAGAAATTTCTTTCTCTCTCTTTTTCTTTTCTCAATGCTATTCATTCTGGCTATTTGGGGTCATACCTTATTTGAGAGGCTTCAGTCCTGCAAGGTGAAAAGCATCCCTTTGAGGAGCAATATACCTTCATCTCCTGTTGACTTTAGTAGACCATAAAGGTGCTCTGAACCTTGTGGTAGCCGGCCCCCACAGTTCAGTTCTTCCAGTTCTTTTTCAAAACCTGCACTTTGGCCATGTCACCAGTTGCCAGATTCTCTCTCCTGGAAGAGAATGACTTTGATTTTAGTAATTTTTACTTCATTCTTCCTAAAATGACAATGCTTACTGTTAAATTTCATTGCATTACGCCTTAGCTTTCGAGCTACGAATGTCTGCTGCTTTTATGGGATAAAGTCAGGCTGCTGGCTAGAGTGTTAAAGCTTCTAGGGAGGCTGTTCAAACTCCTGTACTTTGTGGATTTATTACCAGTTGTTGACAAAGTGCAGTAGCTTAGCAAAATCTTTGGACACCAATTTGAAGAATGCTGCTTCAAAAAAGTGAAGGCTTCATGCTCAAAACCTACCTTTCAAGTTTTCTCCCCCTTGCTTTGCAGATATGGGTATCATTTGATACATTCCTCCATCAGTACGGTTCAGCACCCTCTACAGCTCTTTAAGGCAACGCGTGAATAGAGTCCAAATATTAGAAAGAGATGTTCCTCCTTAGGAAATTAGCAAGGAGAATGAACATAAAAATAATGCTTAATTTGTCTTTAAGCCTAATTGCATGTTTGCTGAGTGATACTGGCATTTAAATGGAATTAACTTGGCTGTGTGTGGGAGTATCAATAAGGTAACTCAGAAATATACTTTGCCTATTTCTGTTTCCATTATGCGTTGGAATACAATTTTATGCAAGGCTAGTTTAATGGGGAAACAATATTTTAGAAGGTTGTTATTGCAACCATAAAGGTCAACAGCTTTATTTAAGCTTTATTTATTTATTTATTTTAAAATGAGGGGAAAAAGAAGATATTAAGCAAACCTAACATTTTTATTTCTTTTTTCCATGTTTTCCTTTTGCCACATCCCATAAGATAAAGTATGGTGCTCTCTTGACTCTTTCCAGGTGGAAAAGCCTGTCCCCCTGACCGAGCCCTGCAGGAGCACCGTGCCTGTAATGATCACCCGTGCGTGCATTTCTTCTGGGAAACTTCTCCCTGGAGCTCTTGCTCTGAAGACGCTCTGGTAACTGCGCTCAATGCAACCATTAATTGGAGCGGAGAAGCCACTTGTGGGGTGGGCATACAGACAAGGAAAGTCTTCTGCATGAAGAGCAGTTCTGGCCAGGTCACACCTAAAAGGTATTTAAAGAAGGGTTATTAGTGATTATTTGTAGTTACGATGCCTGACATATGAAGGTGTTTTCAGCTAGTGTATGGAATCTGGAGTGTTGAAAATAGTTTCATTTCTGGAGTAATTCTCCAGCTACTACTCCATCACTACTAAGAAAGGGATACTAATATGTAACAAAAATAAATAGCTAGCCCATTTTTGATTTTCTGTGTAAATCCAAGCAAAATGCATGTTTTTAGTAGTGTAGGTTTTTTGCTGTAGCTCCTCTGTTATTCTAATTTACAGTTTTCTGCAAATATTTTTCCTGAAGGACAAGTGTGAGGAAAATATAAAGTACATCTGAATATAACGTTCATCAATACATTATTAACAATTCTCTAATGAAATAGAAAAAGTAAATAGAGTTTGCATTATATTTACACCACAATAAGGCAGGACCATATGTGTGATCTATATCGTTCAGTTGATTTATATAGCTTCTATAATGGGATATCAACACGACAGAATTATGTATTCTGCAGTACAAATATTCTGAATTTTGCTTTGCTTTACTAAATGAAGAAAATAAGTGGCACAGATGTTTTCCCTAATATCAAAAAATCAAGACATTGCTAATTATTTTTTGCACTGTTAATGAGTCTAGAGACTTACAACCGAGTTTCATTTCTTGTTGTAGCTCTCAAAACAATCCTGTTTGTATAAGCAGACTGTGTTGATTTCAGTAAAGTTAATTAAAATTCTTGAGGTCAATGAAATTAATTAAATAAAAGGAAAGAAATCTAATATGTATTTTTATCTAGAATCCACTGATATGCTGTAACTTTACCTAATTAAATATATTGCTTATAGAGCTATATAATGTCTAAAATAGATGTTTGCCCCCTCTGCTTTTGAGATGGTGTAAGGGGAAATGGAACCAAAGGGAGTAAGTAAATTCTTAAGTGAAGTACGTGAAGGGAAAACAGAGTTTCAGTGGTGGAAAATCCTGCCAAAAGAAGAGATTTCTGTACTCGGGACTTCAGAAAGGGTGTCTCCTTGGCTTTGGTGTGGTAGCTTCAGGGCCACGGCGTTCGTCGTGTAATAGAAGTGGCTGGATCAAAAAGGACTGCTGAGTCCTTAGAAGAGCTACTTACTGAATTGTTTCTTTTGCTGCTGTGCTGTGTATTGTTCTTACGGTAATCATCTTAAAAATAAAATCCTTAGACCTCTAGAAGTCTTTAGGAACGCGGTTCTAAGTGAAGGAATAAACCTTCCGTGTTTCAGAATTAAATACTACCTCATTACTACCCAGGAGGGTCTGGACCAGTCTGGTGCTGGAATGGGGGGCAGCCCTCCTCGCTGTGGCACCAGCTGTGGCTATGTTATATTTTATGTTTGAGTTGATGAAAACCGATGTTGGGTTTAGAACTGCTGTGGTGACAGTCTACCGTTAATATGGCTTCAGAAATTGGATCTGTTATGTAAATAAATAATTTCTGTGTGTTGGCATACTGCATTTTTTTGTATTCTGCATTTTTTCCTGATTTCATGAAGAAAAATTACACCAGAAGGTGCAAGGCATGGAAAGCCAAATAAAACTAAAATTTTTGCAGAAAAATATTTCAACTTCTTTTATCAGATAACAGAAATCTGCCCGCTAGGATAATCACATGTAATGAGAAGACACATCTCTTTGTATTTATTTTCTTTTAAATTATACCTCTAAGTATCTTATTACTTTCTCAGTAACAGGATCATGACTTTAAGATTTATTTTCTTTCCTAGTAGGGGTTAGTGGCATATTCCTCTTTCAAATGGGATCATTTTGGGTTGCATGCATTACTAAGTATTTTTGAGTGATCTTTCTACTAGAAATTAAATAAAAACTAAAAAAGAGTAATTCCCTTTCTGTTCCCCCACTTGAAATGCAAGATCTGCCTGATCCCAGAAAATTGTCCCTTTTCCACCCTTCAAGTTTTTATATACTAATTGTGTCTGAAATTTTTGTTAGAATATGCATGACGTATTTTTCATTCAGGAGTTAAAAATGAATTTAAAAAAATAATCACAGAGCTCTTCTTACTATACTATGTTGTACAACTTTTAAAATAACAATCGAGGCCACAATCAAAGATCACTTTAAGCTATTTTTGTGTTCCCTAGGGTTTGAAAGTGGAGGAATATCACATCAGTCCTTAAACACAGTTGCAAGTGGTTTGAAGGGTGTTCCATGTTGTGTTAAAACAGAACTACTTTATAAACATAACTACTCGCTTTCTTTAGTAATAAATATATCTGTTTTGCTTCAGTGAGCTTTGTATTTTAGGCGTCATAGACAGAGTTACATTTAGCCTGTAGTCATCAAGCCAAGCTGCACTTTTTTTTTTTATATTATTATTTTTTTTAATCTTTGAAGTGTACTAAATTCAGTTGGGTTACATGAGTGAAAAGGAGAAGAAAAATGAGGCCTGCTGTGAGCAGGAGTGATATCTTTGATACGGCAGTACCCTCACAGCCCTCTGAGAGTCTTAGGAGTAAAACATTTCCCCGTAGTTTTAATTTTTTATTATATTTTATCTTTGCATTTGGATTGATAGATGTCCAGAGTCCATCAGACCTGAGACTGTGCGGCCATGTCTCCTCCTCTGCAAGAAAGACTGCATTGTTACGCCTTTCAGTGAGTGGACTCGCTGCCCAACAGCATGTCAGCCTGGTAAGCCTTTAAGGAGGGGTCAAAATTTGGGGAAAAATTAGAGAATTGGCCTAGAAACATGTGGTAGTTGTAGTTCCTGTCATTCTAATAATTTTTAGGGCATTCATCTGAATGAGTTTAGGACCTGCAGTGTTGTTGACATTGATATTGTTGAGAGGGTGGGATCCTCTTGTGCAGATTTGGAGATGTAAGTTCTCTTTACCTGGAATAACTTCCTTCTGGGCTTCGGCCTTCGAAGTCAGAAGTCCGAGGTCCCAATGTTGTATGGCTATACATGGAATTGCTACATTATGTGAAATTTATTTCTCTTGACCAGCCTAGATTTATGTACAAGGTTTTGCAAATAACTCCTTTGCTTCGTGGTTTTTCAAGGACCATACATTTCTTTGCTCTAGTTGGTTAGCTTTTGGACACTAAGTGTTTAGCAAAGTTTCTTTATAATGATTTAGTGTGGGTTTTTGTGACAAATTTGTGTGATTCATTAATTGTTCAGATGAAAGCCTTCTCAGTTATCAGAATATTTCATTATTGTTGGTGGCTTCCTTGCCCTTCAAAGATTCTCAGTGGATGCTCTAGCATAGCCCTTGTTAGATTTTATAGGAAAACGAGTTGCTTTCTAAAACAGTGAATCCTGTTTTAATTAGCAATTTATTTTTAGAATTTAAATGAGCTGCCAATGAAGAAGTAGAATAAATTACCTGGTAAATTACTTTGTTTATTAAATAATAGTCTACAATTAAAATGAGAAGAAATTAATTATTTAACCACCTTGGCAGCGTTATCATTTTAATATAATTCTAAATTAAAACTTCTTAGATGGGGGAGTTTGCTTTTTGCTAAACCTGTTATGGATATGGCTGCATTGCAAGATTTTTTTTTTTTTTTTAATTTGCATTGCACAATTAAAACCTCGGCACTGTAATGTAATTTCAAAACCACTATACATATGTGAATTGTTAGGGGTTTTGTTTTTTCATAGAAAAGTTGTATTTAATGAAAACAATATACAGATGGTGAATTACTAAGCAGATCAAGCAGGAACAGGTATTGCCTGGCAGATTTAAAATTAAATGTGTACTGGCATAAGATCAGAGCTTAGACAAACATGCAGTCAGTAAATCAGCTTTACACAGAACTTTACCAGTTAAGCTGTTTGTAGTTTATCTGAGAAAACGCATCCAACTTTACTATCTAACAATAAAAAAGCTGACATTTTCCCTACATTTAAATGTCATCAGACAAACAGCTGTCTTCTGGCGAAGGATTATCTCATACCTCAGAAGTGTAGACAGTGGTGAACTTAGGGCAATAACAGATGGACGGACAACATAATTCACAAAAGAAGTGCAATTGAATCAAAACACCTGTTGGTAAGGCAGGAACAGGGAGGTTGTTGCAAGTTATTGATGCTCTGCCATTTCAGGTACTTAAAGGTGACAACTGTCTACTGCAATCTTCTATAATATATCTGTTTTAATGGGTCTTTGAGGATGCATCAAAACAAGAATCAAAGAATCAATATGGAGGTTTCAGAATATGAAGTGGTTTGAGTGAGCAGCATGTAGATTTTCCTCTGTCACCTCCATAACGGGTGGTGAAGGTGTCCTGGGGAGGTAACTACTTTCAGCATGGGTAATGTGCTCTCTGGTCTGTAAGCATAGATTTAAACCAGGGAGATTAAAAAAAGCAAACACCTGACAATAAATAGTATTTTTCATCTTCCTCCTGAAAATAGATGGTACCTATATGTACCTCTCCTCTTCTGGGCACTGGTTGTCCAGGGAGAAGGTTAGAAATTTCACTTTCTCTAAACAAGCTTACATGAAATGTTAGGTAGTAACTGTCCTGTTTCTTTCCCCATGCCTTAAATCAGGTTGGAAATGAGGTAGGGTAAAAGTGGATAAAATGCGTGTTGTGCTACAATAAGAAATTCTGATGACTTCTACCTTGTGTCAGACAGTTTCTGTCAAGGATCTTCCACTTCCAGTTCTCATAGACAAACCAGAGCTGGTCAAAGTTAAAGACTTACCCTTTCAAATGCTCTTACCTGCACAAAAATACTGGAGACAGCTCTGATTTTGGTGACTAAAATCTTGGAGAATCTGTCCTTATTGTTTGTGTGCTCAGAGTCTTGTGTTGACCAGACTCTGCCTTTCCATCTGGTCAGGAGCAAAGAGTATGAAGCTGAATGTTTCCTGTAGAAGCTGGAGCAGATATAGCACACTTTACGGTAGTGAACAAGGATTTTGTCCCTCGCCTGAGAATGGTGCTGCACCTTTCTGAGCCCTGGCCAGGGTACCAGGGAAGCCCTGGGGGTCAAACGCAGAGGCAGGAAAGATGCAAGAGCAAGGTAGGAAGGAGAAGAGTGGATTGACAGAAGGAGTCATATGGCTCTGTGTGTAAGGAGAGGAGACTGGTGGCTGGTGGGACAGCGAGGTGGGAGTGGAAGCAGAGGTAAAGCACGCCCGAAATTCTCAGACAGCTTTACCTGAGTTGCAAAGTCAAGGACATAGAAGTTAAGATGGTCTTGAGATCCTGAGGCTTGATTTTCTCAGGAGGGCAAGCAGTCATAGCCATGCTTGAAATCAGCTGAAGTTCAGCTTTAAGAGGACAGTCCTGCATAATGCTAATACTCTGGAAAATCAGGCTATAGCAATTTTAAATGAGATATAAAAATTATGTTCATTAACATTTGTAAGGAATGCTGTAGAAAAGCCAATGAGGAAATTCAATTTTGAAAATGGGGTTTAAGTAATGTGCAATAAATGTTGAGGATAATTTAGTTTCTTGAGGTGGAGAAAATTACTGTGGGAAGCTCATTTAGATTTGGTGCTGATTAATAGGAAGGAAATGGCTAAGATTCTAATGGTGGTAGATAATTTGAATGAAAATCATCACAAAGTGATAGAGTTCACGATTCTTAGGAGAAAGGAAGGATGGCAATATCAGCAAGACATTTTAAAAAAAGACAGACTTCAGCAAACTGAGAGACTTGGTAGCTACACCTCTTGGGAATGTGTTCTGTGCAGACAGGAGTGTAGAAGACCTGGAAGCTACCAAGAAAGACTGTACACAGGGCTGAAGCCCTGCTTGACTCTACTTTCTATCCTGAAACGACTACAATAGCAAGCCAGTAGCGCAGGGGAACAAGGCATGTGTGGGTCTGTATATGACTTGCATGTTCATGCTTCAAACCATGAAGAGAAAACATCAAACACAGCTAGAGAAGCCCTTTTTTAATCTTTTCTCATCATCAGAGTTGTTCAGAATCTTGTTTCCTTTTTGATTGTCAAATTGTTTCACAGAAATTAGGAACAAGAAATCGAGAATGCAAATTAAGCTATAAGAGGATATTAGATAACAAGAATTACATAAATGGATTAAAAGTAAGGGGAAACTGCATGAAATATATGTCCATTACTTTCTGAGAAACAAGGGAAACACAACATGGGGAATGTGTAATTGCTACCATTGTTTCCTGTCTGCACCCAGGAGAGGAATGGACTAAAGAATAAGTATTTCCATAAATTAGATGTTCCCATGTCAGTAGGGCTGTGTGAACAGAGAAAGAAGTAATAAAGTAATGCCAGAGCATCTAGTGACTATCTTCTGGGTGAGAAATTACTATGTCCTAAGGAACTAACTAAAACTCAGTAATACCAAGACAAACCAAACTAACCGATCAACCAACACCACCCCCACCCTGGAAAAAAGAAAGGTCAAGGAAAGTGTAGATTACTCATCGTAACTTTGTTATGTAGAAAAAACACAAGAACAAGTTATTACTCAAGATATAAACATTTCAAAAATCGGATTCTAATAAACTGGCCAGTATGGATTTATTGAGAGCAAATCATGCCCAATAAATTTAATCCCCTTTTTTTCACAGTGTAGCTGCTCTAATTAAAGGAAGTGGTAGATTTTTGACACATTAAACTTCTATCAGAAAGCTGAGGAACAGTGACTTGAATTAAATCACCGTTAAATGGGTAGTCAGCCACTTGAAAAATCTCAGTGGATCTCACTGTGAATAGAGTCTATCTCTGTCTCCTTTGCTGCCTGCCATCAGGTATTGATACACATTGATAAGATCCCGTGAGCCTTCTCCTCTCCAGGCTGAAGAGCCCCAGCTTTCCTGATCTCTTCCTGCGTGTTAGATACTTCAGTCCCTAAATAGTCTTGGTGTCCGTTCACTGGACTTACTCCAGTGTGGTCATGTCCTTCTTCTCCTGGGGAGCCTAGACACCCAGTTGCCTCACCAGTGCAGAGTAGGGAGGAAAGGGTCACCTCCCTCGACCTGCTGGTGATGCTCTTCCTAATGCAGCCCAGGTTGCTGTAGCCCTTCTTTGCTGCAAGGGCACATTGCTGCCTCATGGTCAACTTGTCCGTCAGGAGTCCCACGTCTTTCTCTGCAAAGCTGCTTCCAATCAGTTGGCTGATGGATGTCCACTATTCATGATCAAACTGGAACATGAGCCAAGGGGAGTCCTACAAACAATTCTTCTTGCCTCAGTTCTATGTGATATTTGTCTGAACAGCTTGTGTGCTTGCGCAATAACATCAGTGGATGGTGAGAGCTGAAAGAGGTAGGAAACACAATAGACAATATATTAAATGATATTGAAATAATTGAGAAATTTCTCAAAATGTAACTTGGGAAGGAAAAGTTGATTGCACAAAGGCAGAATGGGAAGTAGACATCCGTACTGTCTCAGACACCTCTGGACATACAGTGGACTACAAAATGAAAGAAAGTCAGCAATTTGAAATGTTAAAACTTATATTGGGCTTGTCAAACTTGTGGTCGTGTTGTATGTAAAACACCAGAGGTGTTACTGTACCGTGCACTGATGAGGCTGCGGGAGGGATTGCTTGGGTGCAGTGCTGTAAGTGAGCAGTGAGAGGTAATTGAATAGGACCCATGAAGAACTGGATTTGCTTAGTTTGGAGATGGGAAGACTTAGAGTCATTACAAGCCCTTGAAATTTCATAAAGGGTATGCATCAGATGATAGGGGTAAACGCTTTTTACATCTAGTGGACAGAAGATAAAAAAGATTTAGCTTAATTTACAGGAGCGATGACTTGGGCTAGATTTTAAGAAAAGGCTCTCTGTGAGGCTTTACAAGCTCTGAATCAGGCATCTGAAAGGAGACTGTGGGAAGCTGTAGAGCTGCCTCAGGTCGTGGCTGTTAAAGAAGCAGGAGGGGGATCACCCTGGATGCACTTGTCCTGCCTGCCTCAGGGTAGCAGCTGGGTTGAGCAACCTCCTGCCAGGTCCAAAGTCCCTTTGTGGTGATCACACAATGGCAGCACGTGCATGAGTGAAGGCTTGTATAACTTAGTATTTTTAGAGCCAACCATTTTTACTGGATCTGTACTTGTACTTTGTGTTCATAGTGTGA
Organism: Aviceda cuculoides; assembly: GCA_035590195.1. Lineage (NCBI taxonomy): Eukaryota > Metazoa > Chordata > Aves > Accipitriformes > Accipitridae > Aviceda > Aviceda cuculoides. Next base: position 46,894,008 of record JAVJGG010000001.1, read on the forward strand.
GTTTTCCCAAGTTTTGCTTCTACTCTAATGCACTGTAATCTTGCTACTGCAGCTTCGGCCTTATCTTGAGCTGGAAGAATAATACTCATAAGCAGGCTAATTTACACACCGCTTTCCTCTCTTGGACAAATTTGATGAAGTCCACCACTAAAAGATGTTTGCCTGGTCTGGAATCCTTTACAGAGTTCTGCTGAGATCCCTTTTCAGTTTTCTAGCATCTGTTTTTGAAACGTGAATGCAATACCCGAAGAAGTACTAATGCCATACACAGTGGTTAAACACACTGCCATAAACCAGCTCTCACTTAGTACTTACTGCTTACATGGCTAAGGATTGCGTTTGTTTTAGCTATAGAGATATATAGACAAATCTTATCCTTGTCTCTCATGCTGCATTCTGCACTGTAGATTTTGTGAACTGTGTTTCTAGATGGATTGATCTTGCATCGACGCTGGTTGAGTAGAGAATTAGCCTCTGTTGGTTGCAATGGTTTTTCTATCAGGAAGTTATCATCTATAATTTCTAGACCCATGAAGATGGGCTACTGGTAGCAGTCTGAGACCACCAGAATATGTTTTCAGAAACAAACCCTTTCATTATGACCATTTGGTTTTTTTGTTTTCATTCTTTTCTTCTGTTCAGGTGTTTAAGTATTTGCTCATACTTATTTTCTTGTCTGATTTGATGTTCTGTTAAAAAGCCATTTTTTTGATTCATCTGTTAGGCTGTTGATTTATCAGCCTTCCAGGTTCTGTTCTGCTGAACTATTTGTAATTTTAAAGCGAGTAGTGGTAGCTTTTAATCCAATGTACCATTCTTTCCCTTCTTTGGGTAGTGCCAGAGTGCTCATGCTTTCAAAATATAAATAAAAAGCAAAGCATATTTTTAGGCAAGGCAGCTGGATAACTAACTCGGGGTGCCAACTGTGTCTAGAAGGCAATTTTTTTTGTTTGTTTTCCAGGCAATGCCACAGCAGTTAAGCAGTCCCGGTACAGGATTATCATTCAGGATGCTGCCAATGGGGGACAGGCGTGCCCAGACACCTTGTATGAGGAAAGAGAATGTGAAGATATTCCTGTCTGTCCAGTGTACAGGTAAAAAGTGTTAGCTGGGAATCAGCCTTTTGCTAGTGGGTGCCCACTGCTCCAGAAATGACTCTTGTGCAATTGTCCTGCACAATTTCCACCAGAAAATGACATAAAACTGGAAAATGCAGAGTTATAAGCAAATAACAATGTACAAGTAATAAACCTTGCAAACTGTATAGAAGTAGAGTTCAAACTAGAGTTTCAGTAGGTCTGGCATGATCAGAACAAGCACCAACAGACACAGCTCCTAGCAATGGTAACCTCAGGGTTTGATGTGTTTAAGGAAGCTATTACTGGGAATTCCGCCCTCAATGTATCTAAAAATCAATGTAAGCTATTTTGGGACCACAGGCACTCAACTGCTTTAATCATAATTGTATACTTATTGCAGAAATTTTTGTCTTTTCCTCTGATGCTCTCACTCCAGTGAATAATACACACTTAAAAAAATTCTGATTAGACAAATAGTACAATAGGGCAATTACCACTCTTCATTAAAATTCTGTGACCCATCTGTTATACAATATTAGTAAATAGAAAAGCATTGTATCTTTGCATATAAATCTCCAGCCCGCGCATCCTGTAGGACATGGTCTCAGAGCAGAGCAGGGAGATGAAGGTGGTACCAAAGCAGGAGTCACACCACTCGGCTCTGCCTGGCTCCGTGCTGTGGAAAGCTGCTTTCTCATGTTCTTGACTGGCACACATCCTAGCATAGAGAGCAGATTGGGAACAGCATCAGTTGTATGAAAACAGGCTTGCAGGAGGAGAGCCTAATTTCAAAGCCCACTGAAGAAGTTTCCTGTGTATTTTATTTAACTTTGAACCATGCCCTACAAAAATGAGAAAGGGAAACATTGTTGGAGGTTGATGTGGCTTTCTAGAAGGTGCACCTTACATCTGAATTTAAGTTCACAGTGCTTATTTCAGGAGTAATTACAGCTTTTTGACACTATTTTTCCTTAAGTCTCCACAGTGTATCATAATTTGTAACGGAAGATTTTGCCTGGACCTGTTAACTGTTTTCTCATTTCAACCACTTAATAATTAACCTTTTCGTCTTGCAGGTGGAAGACCCACCGCTGGAGTCATTGTGTGCTGGTGCCAGATTCAGTGAGACAGGGTGTGCTGGGACATAATGAGGCATGTGGACACGGTTTGCAGTCAAGGGGTAAGCTGTCTCCGTGCGGCCTCCAAATATTTAAGGTGTTGGAGTGGGGCATTTAAGTGAGGTCTTTACTCTTTTACAGTAACTACATTGGAAACTAAGTGACTGAAGCACTTAAAATGTTTTGGGAAGTGGACCCATTGTAGTTTTGCTGCTGTGCTGGACGTTAAAGTACTAGTAACATGATAGTATGCTTGGAGTATAGGAAGGGATTTATGCTTGGTATTCAGGTATCTTTACAAAGTAACCTGCTCTTCTGCCTAAGGATGAAGCACGCGGACTTTAAACGAACTATCTATCTATAGGCCTCTATGAAGTAATCCATTCTTGGTGCTAAAATTAGAAAGGATGATTTCCTCATGATTTTAAATTTTACTAATAATTTGCCTGAGGCCTGATTTTCATTAAGGCTATTGGAGAAGTTCAGTGTGGGTAAAGGCTTTGGGCTCCTGCCCTTGGCATGATTAAGTGCTTGGAAAATACAGTGATTCCATTGTCTGAACAAAAGTGTTGAGAAGAATTTTGCTGTTCAGAGTATGTGATCAGAGTCTGTAGTGGTTCCTGCAGGTGGCTGAAGATTTGGCTGTTATCAGTCTCCTGGGAAATCTAATGAAACCTTTAACAAAAGGTTATTTTTATTGAAAAAAAAATTGCTATACAGGTATGCTAACTGACGAAACTTGACATAATAATTTACTCCTTCACAAGGGTAGAAACTATTCTTTAAAGATGAAGTGAATTTCTTATATAATCTGGAAACAAAGGAAAAGAAAGAAAAGCCCTGACAGTATGTGGGCTGTACCTGAAAGAAGAATTGTATTTTAAACTAAAGCTCAAAGGAGTAAATATCTTTAACTAGGTTTTGACCACGAGCCTTTCCACAAGGTTTTGGAAGAGAGCTCTGTAAATTAAGACGTCCTAGAATGTATTCCTCAATCTCTGTGTGAAGAGATGGTAATCTTTATGCTACAGTAGGTGCATGAACTTTATATTAATCTTACTCTGACAGAATTTGAAATATAATAGAAGAGTATCACGCTTATTTTTACTCTGTGGAGAGTCCTCCAACAATTACATAGGCTATGTGCTATTCTGGGGTAATCATGGAAAAGGAATCTCATAGTGTGGTCGGCTTAAGCAAAATTTGTTTCAGTGCCACGTTCACTTTTTGTAATTAACTGTGGGTTTTGTAACAGCTTTGGTTTTCATAATAACATGTAGTGATAGAACCAATCTGCTAGGTATTACTGAGGATGGGTGGGGTTTCAGGAAAATGATGAAACCCATGGAAGAAGATTTTCAAGGTATTTCCTATGAACAAGGGGAGTGATCTCCATGGAGAAGGCAGCTGAAACAAAGCTGCTAACTCTGACCATATTGCTTCTGGAAAACAAGCTGCTGGATTTTCAGCGATTCTGTATCTTATCTATAGAAGTGTTTAATGAGGGAAACTTTCATAAAGCTGCTGTTCATACCTCACCTTCCTGCTACTTCATCTCTTCAAGAGCAGCTAGCATGTGTGAAGAGGTGCTGTGTTGCATATTGTCAGGGAGTAGCTATTTAGCCAAGGGTGGCATTTGCTTACATGCCTTGCAGGATCCCTTCAGCTTTGTAGACCTTGACACTGGAGGACTTCTAATCCTCTCATTCTTCGCCATGAAGGGGGTCTTTGGAGATATTTTTGAAATAATATGTGAGGTGAGGCTGGGGATTTTGGCTTGTTCAGCCTGAAGAAGTGTCTAATGGGAGTGGGGTCCACAGAGAAGATGGAGCCACACTCTTCCCAGAGGTGCACAATGAAGTAACAGAAGGTAATAGGCATAGACTGTAGTGAGGGAAATTCCCATATTGCCTGGAGAGACTGTACATTCCTTGGAGATACTGAAAACTCAACTGAATAAAGTCTTGAGCAGCCTTTTCTAACTTTGAGGTCAGTCCCGCTTAAAGCAGGCATTGAATCTTCAGAGGTCCCTTCCATTCTAAATTATATTGTATCATTCTGTGTGTCTGTGGATCTTTCCAGGGGAATCCATGCCATCAGTGGAAGAACGCCAGGTGTTATAGATAGATGCTTTCCTGCAATATTCAGGCATCCTACAAATGAGTTTGCATTCGAGGTATCACCACCACTCCACACAGTAATTGGCTTGCATAATGTGTCAGCGTCTTTAGCCAGTAAGTGCTTATTCTCCAAAGAGTATTTGTATGAATTTGCCCAATTTCTTTTTTACTATGTAACAGCAATTACCCTTTTTACACTGAAAAGAATCAGTCTTGCTGTTCCTTAGAGCATCCATTTTTAGAATTTTTTTTCTTTTGCTGTCCATATCCTGACTGTCATCTAAATAAGAGGATTTCAGTTTTCAGCGACTGTCATATCTAGCCAATTATATAAGGACATTGAATTCATATAAATTATTCCTACAGAAAGCAAGCGTATGTTTATGTGTACCTATTTAGAACTATGACTGTGCTGAGGGAAAATTAAGTCTGAAATGACTTTCAAGCTGCACTCTTTCTCTAGGCTAGATTCTGAGATACATACTTACAGATCTTGTTCCATGAGTGTTTTCACTGAAATTGCACATAAACATACTATGTAACATGCAGAAGATACCAGAAGTTATCTGTGAATAATAAGCAGAATAGCCAAAGAGATGACAGCTGTCTGAAGCTGCAGTTTTCATTGCTTTATCTTGGAATGATATTACACTAATTACAATAGCCTTTCATTTTGTATATCAGCTTCAGTGGACTAACTTATTCGGAAAACAATCATGCAGGCAAAAGAAAAGTGGCATTTAGAACTAAGAAATATAGTTGTTATTTAAACTTCGTTAAGGCATGATTTGGAAAAAGCCCCTGAGATAGGGTACTTGAGAGTAAAACAGGGTGGGGATGTTACTGTTGCTTGACAGTGACACAGACAACATTTCTAACAGTAAATGAAAAGCTTTACAAGCTTTTCTATTCCTATATAGCTGTCATTTTCCTCAACAAGTGACTAATTTACTAGAAGGTGTCAAAACTGTGAGAAAAAGTCCTGCGCATGGGTCAGGGCAATCCCAAGCACAAATACAGGCTGGGCGATTAGTGGATTGAGAGCAGCTCTGTGGAGAAGGACTTGGGGGTGTTGGTTGACAAGAAGCTCAACATGACCCAGCAATGCACGCTTGCGGCCCAGAAAATTAACTGTATCCTGGGATGCATCCAAAGAAGTGTGACCAGCAGGTTGAGGGAGGTGATTCTTCACCTCTACTCCACTCTAGTGAGACCCCACCTAGAGTACTGCGTTTAGCTCTGGGGCCCCCAACATAAGAACACGGACCTGTTGGAGTGGGTCCAGAGGAGGGCCAGGAAGATGATCAAGGGGATGGAGCACCTCTCCTATGAAGACAGGCTGACAGAGTTGGGGTTGTTTAGCCTGGAGAAGAGAAGGTTCCAGGGAGACCTTACAACAGCCTTCCAGTACCTAATGGGGGCATACAGGAAAGCAGGAGAGGGACTTTTTATAAGGGGATGTAGTGATAGGACAAGAGATAATGACTTTGAACTGAAAGAGGCCAGATCTAGGGTTAGATGTAAGGAAGAAGTTCTTCACTGTGAGGGTGGTGAGACAGTGAACAGGCTGCCCAGAGAGGCTGTGGCTGCCCTGTCCCTGGCAGTGTTCCAGGCCAGGTTGGATGGGGCTGGAGCAACCTGGTCTGGTGGAAGGTGTCCCTGCCCATGGCAGGGGGGTTGGAACTAGATGACCCTTAAGGTCCCTTTGAACCCAAACCATTCTATTATGCTATGAAAATTGCTTCTGCTTTGAATGCCCTTCAATGACTTTACTGTTCTCTGATGTTTGTGTTGGAGAATCCTTCAGAAATGACCTCTCCCTTCAGTGCTGACATGAGCAGTCACCTTAGACATGTACATTTTTGGGGAAAAAATGTGTTGCTCATTACAAGGGATTGTTAAGGTTTAATTAGTGGATGGAAAGCCTGTTTTAAGAAAGTGTCTTTGAAGGCTGCTTCAAAAGCCGTTGATAAAAGTAAATAGACACGTATTAAAGACCAGACTGGTGTAATGAGACTCCACTTTAAAAATTAGTCTTGGAAATACACTGACAACATGGTTATGAAAAAAGTAGTTACTTTCCAGAAGCAAGGAGAAGCTGCAGCAATGGAACATGTCATGTCTTATTTCTTCTGCTCCTGCCACTTCTTAACTGTGATTCATTTGGGGAATTTGACCATATCTCCCCCCATTAATGAGACAATAAGTCCATCTCAGACCTGTAGCTCCCCATTGCAAGAATACAGAAATGCTGTGACACAGAGCAGCAAATATTCTTAGAGAATAATTTATTGATCTATGTACAGGAAAACAACAACACACCCACTAATGCAGTAATGAGAAACTACTCCTCTGCTTTGCAGAAGTGCACTTTCCCTGGCTCACCTGAGGTCATGGGGTGGATTGATACTGGATAGGCCACTGGGCATCTCAGTGGAATATTTCTTTTGGTATGGACTACTATCCGACCATGTATGATATATTTCTTTCCTTCTTGAACTGGGTTGTAAATTCACACCACGTGGACTTTGCTAACACGGTCAGTGTTAAATATAATAATCCTTTTCAGTTGAAAAGTTGATGTATGAATTGACAGTGAAAAAGTAGAATACAGGCAGCACTGGACTCAAGCAATTTAAGATTCCTGTCTCCTTCATTGCGGGTTTCTGGCTCTTGCTCTGAAGCTTCCTGATAGCTATAGGGATATTGCAGGCAAGACCAGTTTTAGACTGAGATGCAGATCAAAAACTTATCATTATGAGAACAAAAATAGTACCAATCTGTTATCTAAGTTTTCTGAGTGTGTCTAAATGCAGTGATAGTTCCAGTAAAATCTTATATAAAATATAGACAGAACTGTGATTACAAATATAATTTTTAATAAATTAGTGACTAAGTTAATGTGTTCCATACTAAAAAAGATGAAAGGATGAATTTTGGTATTGCCTGTTAACATTGCATCTACAAAAATATTTGAAACTGGCATCCTTTAGCTGTATTATCTCGTGTATTATCAATCTGTGACACAGTAATGGCCATATACGTTACTGTTTGCTGAAATTATTTTATGGTAACCTATTTATAATGAGACATGCCATCAAAAAAGCATCAGTGTTACAATTTTTTTTTGCTCATAAGATAGATACCCAACAGTTCTTATTCCCGGTTTTGTAGGTAGTTAATGTAACTGCTGATTAGCTAAATTAACAGATGCATTCACTGTAATTTGAGTTGCAGAATGCTTTTGCACAGAATTACCAGTTTCAGGAGGTACGTATTAGAATCCTGATATAATTTACAGGCTAGCGGCAATGTGATAACCTAAAGTTTACAATGAATACATTTATGATAGTAAACGTGGCGAAGACATGGACTGCTTCAGTTAGATGGTGATATTTTATGAGCAGTGCTTTGCGGTACAGTCCTGTTTATAAATCTGTCCAGCTGACAGCAGCTTACGTGTCATCAGTAGCTCCCTCCAATATTAACTTTGCCTAGTGGGACAATGGCACCTTGAGCCTTATTCTGAGTGATGCTGGGGATTCATTAGGTTTGTCAGTGCTTCTTCTGATGATGCTAGTCTAGGGTAATGGGTGGTTGCAGGGATGCAAATGGGAGCACAGCGAGCTGAACTTGAGTGGTCCCAGCCAGCATCACAGTCTGGAAGACACCTGCCTGGCAGCTGGTGGCATTGGTAGCAAATAGTTGAGGGAAAAATAATTACCAGGGCAATGACAGGAGCTGAGTCTTGTTTGTAATATGTTTGAAAGGAAAGTTTGTGAAGCAAAGTCTGTCTAGGACGGGGGTTGAGGTTTGAGGGGTTGCCTTTCCAGGAGGGAGAGCCTCAGTCTGCTATTAGCCATGTCTGCCCGGGCATTCACCAACACTTTACCGAGGTAGCCACTCTACATCATATTGCAAATTCATAAAGTACGTGTTACCCGTATTGTTATTTTCTTGTCACTGATAATGCAATTTTTAGCTTATAAACACATGGAGAGTAATAAGGTAATAAGAAACAACCAAACCAGAATTGGTTTACTATTATTTGTTCTTGATAATCTGATTTCTTTCCCTGATGAGGCAGTGGGCTGGAGGTTAGGCAATAAGATAAGTGGAAAACAGGCCTCTTGACTTTAGGACATTGAGTCCAGCCCCACGTGATGGTGTCCCATGTGCAATAAGAAAGTATGACCTGGAGAAATGCAGGGTGAGGTGGTTGTGCAGCTTGTTGGAAAACACATTCAAAGGTCTGTTACCAGTTATTTGCTGTGAACCAGGAAGGCCATTTCAGATGGTTTCCTGCAGGGCACATGTACTCCTGACTGTCTTCAGTATTTTCACTAACAGTGTGTGTAATGTGTTATAGATGTACTTTCTATTTCATCTGGGTAATTGCAAATTGTGAGTACTTTGAAGGGCAGGCCAAAAATACATGTTGGATAAACTAAAGCATTCTCTGTAATCAGAAAAGTGAAATTTTTATTAAAGAAAAAAATGTGCAGCACTTGCACTATGTAGAAAGATAGACAGTGGTACTGTAGAGGTAAGGCTGGAATTAAGAGTTATGTACTATGCATGAGTAGCATTATACTGTTGTAAAAAACTGCCCATCCTAAAATCATGTATTTCTTACATTTTGCTTCTGATCTCCAAGTTTGTGAAATTTATTCTTCTGATTCATAAACCAGAATATTTTTAACAGGTAATACTCCCTTTTATTTTTGTTCTGTAACACTTTCTGGCACTGTAAATAATTACAAACAATCAAAGTGAAATAAAAACATCAAAACTTTCTCTTCAGTAATTCCAATTCCTGGTTTGCCAATAGATTCGTAAACTTTTTTCAAAATACCCAAATTTTATTAACAGAAGGAAATTAAGTATTTAGGAGTCTAAGCTCTGGCGAATATCAGTGAATGAATTAAAATCTCTTGAACTTAATGAAATTTTACCCTTGATTTTACATTTAAAACTTATCTTCATTCTTGGTGAACTATGTATATCTGCATGCGGGAGTTGGAGAGTACGGAGGTTTTATTACGTGAGTCTGGATTGTTTGTATGTAATTTCTATCAGTTTACCGACAGGCTTTGATCTTTAAATTATTTCCCAAAGCCTGGGTTTAATTGTGGATTTGACAGTAGATTAGCTTCATGCAAAAATGTGTGACTGTTTCAGAAAGGGGAAAACAAGGAAAAATTAAGGAGGAGGAGACAAAAATACAATACTAATGTCATGTATGCATGTAGCATTTTTAGCCTTCCCTGCACCAGTGGAATGAGGAAGATACCATTTCCCAGACAGATTTGCAGTGGGATTTATTTCAGTTTTGGAACATTAGAATTGACCGGGAGCAGGAGGAGAGGAGAAAGGACAGATGAGGCTATATGAGATGTGATTGATCAATCTCTCTGAGCTTTTCATGGCTGCCTTTGAGATTCCTGCAGTTTAATTTATGAGAAATAAAATCACCTGCTTGTATAGAAATCATCCTGGGCCAATTTCTTAAAACCTGGTGGCGTAGCAGAGTTGTCTGTGTAAATATGTGCATGGCTGTACTGGAGTATGCAGCTGGGTACTGGTTTGGGGAATGGAAATTTGTCCTCGTACTGTGTTACATCCCACTGATCTCCATGTAATGTGTTCCTGTAGACCAATTTTTCTTTCCTTGGGTCTTAGTTGATAGGACAAGGGGAAGAAAGATTGATACTGATTTTCCAGCGACAGGTTGTTCACAAAAGAGTGATGGTGGACTACCCTCCTTTTTTCATGGGAGATGTCAGCAGACATCACAAGATGCTTAAAACAATGCTAATATATTTCAGTCTAGGTCTGGCCTGGCTTCCACCTCAGGTATAGCTGCTGTAAGAGTATTTCATAGGCAGTAGGAGAATTGACATGACATTAGTTTATAGACACTAACTAATAGCAAGAGAGACTCCAACTCATTTCTGTCACTGTAGCCTTATGCCAGCAACATAAAAATTGAGGAGACTCCGAGAGAATTTGTCCTGACAGCAGTCTACAGTGCAACATTTTATTCAAAGGCAACTCAGTAATCTGTAGACTTTACGTAAAATAAAGATGATGAAGACTGCATCAGATAAATTATATATGTCTGATTTCCTTCAAAAACAGGGCAGTATATGCCACTCTGAAGAAGGAAATAAGCAGGCTTTCTAGCTTTACTGTTCCTATCTGATAAACAAAACAAATATCAGCATCTTAGTACCACACGTAGCATTCGTTTTCTCGGAAAGAAAAAAGTCTTGATCAAGTAGAAAAGTCTTTTGAAGCCAGAAGGCATGAACACTGAAAATGTATACTACAAGCATGTACCAATAGAGGGATTGTTAAAAGATCAAAATAATGAGAAGTAAAGCAGAGGAACATCAAAGCTTTCAGGCTATGTATTTCTGCCTTGATTAGGAGGAGGGAGGGAAGAAGGGGGGAAAGAGGTTTTAGATCAATAGGAAATGGCCCGATCACCTCAAAGTCAAAGACAGCACCATCCAAATGTGTACAATTTACAGGAATTGCTAGAGCATCTCGGTCATAAAAGTCCCAAATGATCTGACAGTACTCACACCATATTTAACAGGTACAGAGAGAGAGTCAAGATCATCTTATCTGAAGGAAACTCCTTTTTAAATGTAAGGGTAGATAGATTTTCATTTTGTCTTTCATCCCTCTGATTAAGTTCAGCTCTCTTTGGTCCTCCTAAGATTTCTTTCATCTAGTGTGTAGTCTGTATGATCTAAGCAGCTATCGTTGGTGAAAGTAATTTTTGGGGTCCTTTTTTAAATGATGGATTGTCATTAAACAGAGTATAGTAGATGAAAGAGGTCCAAGGAGAACCAAACTGTGCTGAGACTTGCTCAGGAGGATGAAAGATGTAATGAGAGACATAATGAAGAGCAATCTCTCCCCCAAACTGGAGGCAGGCCCTTCCAATTATGACTTGTTTTTAGCACCAGCTTCCAGTGATTTAAAATCCTAGCTATGAACAGTTGATTCCGACTTTTTGTACAAATCCTGAGAAATTTTTATTACGTGAACAGTAGGCCTGGGCGGTTATGCTTTATGGTTTGTGCAGAGGATGTTATAAACTATAACAAAAATCTTTTCTGTGGCCATGGGTGAGTTTGTAAGTAGACCTGATCAAACAGCCTCGTGTGCTCCTTCTCAGAAATACGGGAGCCATTTCATCCTAAAACTCTGTGTTTCATTGACTTAGAACCTGAAACATAAGGGCTTATAATCCTTAATATTTTATATGAGCTCATGTAACTGTTACTGTAACTAGCTATGAAAATATCTGATTTTTTCATGTTCTTCCTAATCTTTGGGCACTTGTCTGTGTCTGGCATACCTCAGTTTGAAATCATCAAGAAACCGAAATAGTTTGCTCACTGTAGGGTTAACTCATCAATTTAATTGAATCATCCTTTTTGTCTTGAGACATTTGGTCCCATTTGGTCTCCTTTTTTGTTTGCTATTTTATATAACACTTTCATGTCCCTCTTGGTCACCTCTCCATGTTGCAAGCAGTCCCATTCAGTACCGATTTAGATCTACTTTTGCTTTTATAAAATTTTAATTTCCTCCTTGTCATGGCTGTGCTGTTTACAAATCCAAAGATAATTCATGCCAAAGCTGCTGCTGTTCATAGGGAAATTGTTAAAAATTCATCTGAGCTGAGCAGGATAACATCCAGGTTCTCTGGAAAATGGCCTTAAGGAGAAATTTTCTTCAAATAGATGCTTTAAAAGGGAAACCTTGAAGCATGACCAAAAATAAGCAAGTTTATTAAAAAGCTTTTATACTATTAGTTGTCAGAAAAACACTAGAGATGTTATTCTCCCAATCTTTACCAGAATAACCTCTTCCTTGTCCATAATGATCTCAGTCAAGCAGAATACCACATTGTGAGAAATTATCCAATCATTAACTGTAAGGATAAAGACTGGTCATTTATTCTTACAGTATAGTAGTACCAAAGGGGCTTAGTTTGATATTTATTTTACCTAGCTGAAGAAATGGACGGTTCTGGGTTGAAATGCTGATCCTCCTTAAATCAATGAAATATTAAAGGACTCTGTCAGTTGTTTGGACCCCTGGCCCCCCCCCAAACCACCCCACCCAACAACTCACCCAAAAAAACCCAACAGACAAATCAACCCAACTATTGGTGAAAGGAAAAAGGGAGATGTTGAGAGGAGTGCAGAGTTTGATTTGTAGCAGATATTGTTCATTGTCAGACTGCTAAGGTTTGGACTGCTTGGGGAATTTCCTTCAGAGGAGCTTGGCTAAAGTTGCAGTTTGCATTTTCACTTATTCTGCATTAGTTGGAAAGCACTTCTTATTGGAAATTATTGAATTAGGTTTCTTCGAAAAATTTAGCACTAATACTCAACATCAATATTAGCATCCTAAATGGCAGAGCTGATCAGTGTGGCTTACTATAAATCTTCAGGCACAAGATTTGTTAAATGTGACATGCCACAAAGGTGCAAAAGGAATCCTGATGTCATGTTCATTGAATCTGAATTTGTGTATTTATGTTGCTCCAGTAGCATTATGTCTGCAATAGAGGTTTTAGACATGAGTTTTCAGTTTCAGATTAAATGAATAACCTTGGCTCAAACTATCTTTCAAAATCCCCAGCATCTTTCTTTCAAACGGGTGCACTAAAGTGACAGTAGAGTAACTGGAAGTGACGGTGATACTTATGAAGTGCTTGCACTTGTGAGAATACATCAGGTAACTGTGAAATCATCACTATTATGTCTGCTTTACGCATCCAGTGGTGCTCTTTTCTGTTGGCACCATTTCTAAATATGTTCAGAAATATTAAAAATACTGAGCAGTGTGTTTAGCACTTTGTAAATCAGTCTGATGACTGCAGCAGTAATACTTCCAAGCATTTTTCCTCTTGGAAACACCCCTTCTCCCCTTTTATTAACAGTATTGTCATTAATTTGCTTCTCAAAAGACTCAGGAGAAAATTCCATCTTCTTTATACTATAATAAATCAAGAGAAACTTCATCCAAAGAATTGGAATTCCACTGGAATAAAATTACTACACAAGAAAAAGCCATCTCTATACTTCGATGGCAATAGATAGTAATGAAAAAAACGTCACCTTCTAACAAAGATTTTTCTAAAGTCAATTTTTTTCCTGGCAGCAGCTGATTTTGCCTGGTGCATGCATCATTTATTAAAGGATTGCTGATATTGGCTTTGTGAAATAAGGAAAGTTTGGAATAATATATTCTGATATTAGACAGAGTTTTCCTGAAGTAGGGTATTCTGTAATGTCAAATTTGGATCTTGGATGTAAAGCCTTGTAGCAAATGTTACTTTTTACCATTTTTCTGGTCAATTCTGGTCAATAATATTGTTCCTTCTTGACAGTTTACTTGAAGTTTCAGTCCTGCAATCATATATTTGTTTTCTTTGATATGTGCCCCAAGGTGATTGAAATTTTTTTGAGTTATCTCTTTTCTGCTCTCTTTTGGATATTAACTTTCTGTATCTTTGTTTTTATCCTGGTCTTTGTGTAGGCAAAGGAAACACCTGAACTAGAGGTACGCAGTACAAGGGATTCTAACCGACCTATTAAAACGTAATAGGCTTGTCAAAGGCCATCTACTTCAGCATTTGTTTAATTCAGGGTGAAGTGGATCAGCACGTCCTCAGGGGATGTATGACGTGAGAGGACCCCACTCCCAGCCACTGCTGTGTGATAGGAATATATGGGCTTCCACAGCCTCTGCCCTTGCTGACCACAAGCCTTCACTGCTGGGTTATTTTATTCCTTATGCTCTCAGAGGGCATCTTAATAATAGGTACTTATTAATGATATTTGAGAAAATCAAGCAGAAATTGGTCTGCAGAACTGAGCAGCTACGTGCAGACATGAACTCTTGAGAAAGTTTGAGGGATTTAGCTCTTCTGTTGCATTTTAACCCCCAAGAGCATGTGATGTGGTCATGGCAGACATTGTTTGGGGCACATTGGGGAATTTGTGGGGCAAATCAGATGTACCATGTTTGTGAGAAGCGAGAAGCAGGTGCTTTTTCAGTACTGCTTTGAAACGATTGGTTAGTGGAGCACATAAAAATCACTGCCTGCAAGATGGATTGGTTTTGTGTGGGCTACGTTGCTGGTGAAGTTGCATGCAAGCAAACCTCCAAACAAACAGGGAATACAATTGTGGTTTAGAATAAGTAGATATCTTCAGTGCCTCGTTTCATGGAGTATAAATTTTCATGTAATCTAAACACATCTGCTCATAATAATTAACTTCTGCGGTGTATGAAAGGAAAAGCTACATCAGCTCTATGGTATGACGAGATGGATTGCTTTCTATCTGTTCATCATAATGATTAATTGTAGCGTTTATAGGAAGATGGTTGCTTTTTATTCATTTTTGTCTTTAGATCATGTATCTTGCCTTTTTTTAAAGCTTATTTAAATGTAAATACTCTGCAAATCCAGTATGAAAGCATAAACTTTCCAATTTTAAGTGCTTTGATGAGAAACACGGCAAAATATGTGTCAGCTTAAATTGTCTTATCTGAAGACTTTGAAAGATGCCTGTCTTTCCTAGTGAGATGAATTTCACAGGTAAACGTAAATATTGAAAGTAACCATGAAAGAAATTTAGAAGGATTATGGAATTTCATTTGACCCTGAGAGCTGGTGTTCCCAAGGGGCAGACTTAATGATAATGAAACATATTAGCAATTTGCAGTTCATCCTGTGGTTTTGCAAGTATTAAATATTGACTATGAGAGAAATAATAATCTTATGTGTTTCCAGAACTTAAATGCATTTAATTCTTGGGCTTTAGTCCATTAAAATTTGACTATATGCTTTGTGGAATGTAAACTTTCAGGTTTGCAGCAGAAGTGATGGGTGTATGAGTAGAGCTATCAATTAGCTTTAACCTGTCAAGTAGGTTGATCAGGGGAGCCCAATGATCCTGTTGTATTTTCTCCCAGTACAGTCGTCTTCTTCTTCCATTACTTGAAAGCAAGTTAATATGTCTAGTATAGAAAGAGGTCCGCCACAGGTTTTTACTGGTGTTGAGTTTGCACAGTAAGAATGGTAGAAGCAAAAGAAATGATGTGTGGAGAGCATTTATTGAGCAAAAGTCTGAAACTCGGGTAAGGTTGCGGGAGGTGTGTACAGAATTTAGCCTACGATTTAAATATCTTTCTGAGTTGCTCAAATCATATTGATTAAATGATAAAGTACTTTCTTGAAATCTCATGGTGACTGGCATAAACTCCCTGATTGAATTATAATGCAAACAGAACACTTTAAGGGAAAATGTCTTTATCAGTTACAGTTATATCTTTTTTTTTTTTAAGGGTTTCTTATTAAAAATTCCATCCCAGGATTTTCTCAGAAGATAAAGTAGACTGAACAAAGAAGTTAATGCAAAAATAAGCTATTGCAATGGCATCAATGAACAGATACAATAAGCAAATAAGCAATTTGCAGATAGAGAGTCAACATTCCATGAAATGTTTATAAAGGTAATATTTAAGATCTCATAAAATCAAATTGTGTTCAGATACAATAACAAAACTCAGTAATAAAACAGTTGTGAATCAGGTCCAGAGATAATCATAAAGCAAAAGGCTCTATTCCATTTCAGAGGTTTTCTTTAGTGCTAAGCATACTATATGTTTTTATGGCAGCTCCAGCCAATCTTTGCTTACCCAGTTACTCATGGTTAGAGTGCGCACATACAAATCAAACTGCTAAAGGCATGTGCTTTTTGATGCAATATAATTTAATTATTAAGAAAGTCATTTGGATGTCATTTAGGATTCACAGTGCTGAGCATTTTTAGGATTTTCGTCCTCAAGGAAACAAGCTATTTTAAAATGAGGCTACTGTTCTTCATTTTCTTTCCCAGAGTCCATCAATCTATTACGGAAAGAAAGTTGATGTATTTAACTTTTTTCTTTTTTTGTTTTGTTATCTGTGGTAGTTATCATCTGCTGGATAATTATTCATTCCAATATTTGTGCAAATCAAAAATAAGCTAATGGGCCTGTATTTCCATACCCCTCATCTTAAATAAAAAATAAATACAGTGGTTTTAAGGATAGGCAGAGTGTTTACTGGTAAGTTGCACTTCCTCCATGAGGTCTCAAAGATGCTCATTTCTGACACACCAAGATCGGTTTCTATAAGTTTGCTAGAGCCAGGATTTGTTAGGACAGACAATTTCAAAATAGCCGTCAATCCTTGACAGCTCTTTCCCTGAAAGAGGTCCGAGAGGCACGAGATCCTGCCTTCTTTTTAACTGCTAATTGTAACACTCCCGGGATTGCAGCTGATCCACTCAGTGAAGAGTGGTGCAAGCTTGGGCCAATTTTTGGAGAGGTGGGATGGGAGAGTGGAGAGTGTCTGTTTTATCCACAGTTGCAGAAGGATCCTTTGTTACCTTTAATGCCCGTTGATAATTCTGATTTTTGCATGGTTGTGCTGCAATCTTCTGCTAATCCTCAGGAACTTGACCTAGTTTCCACCTTTTTTTTGTTTGAGGGCAGTGAATAGCTTTTGAATGGGCTTAGCTGATCCCTCAAACTCTGGCTTATCCCTACCACAATTGTGCCCGTTCCCTAACAGGAGAGCTTTCACTTTGGCGTTTGTCTTTTTTCTGAACTGCCCAGCCTTCCAGGACACCTTACTTAGCTTTAATGCAGATATATTTATATGAATGTATTAGTCTACCTGCCCATCCCAGCTGTTGTTACCTGTGTAATTTAATGGCCATTCTCTTTCAGCCTGCCCTCCACCCTAATGTTCTCCATTGGTTCCTCCTCACAGCTTACGGTCTAGCTGAGTAGAATTTACTCTGTCCCCACCCCACCAGACCAAATTTTACCAAATTCACCAAAACGGTCTATGAATTGGCTATACTTTCTGAGCTGTTCTGCATTCCTGTCACACCAGATGGAGTGCTGTGGTTGATGTCCTCCTACTTGCTCATGACCTCACCTCATTTGAGGTCCCTTTCCCAGCATAGCACACGTGTTCCTTTCCCTTTTCATCATCAGCCAGGCATTCAGTAGGTCACTTGTTCTCTATAGACTAGCCCAGAGACTGCAAAGGTGTATAATTTGTACATAAAATAAAACATGTCACTATCATTTGCATGTCCTTCCAGAAGAGCTGTACCCCTTTATGATACTATTCCAGTCATCTGAATTTACCTGTTAAATATTGGCTACAACAGGGTTTCACTCAAAAATACATGTTAATGTGATAACTGCGTAAACATTTTCAGTCTGTTTTTTAAGGCTTTGTTGAGTAAATACAGCCTTATTGTGAAACCTCAGTTTTCTCAGCTGAAGTATAATGTAAAGATGATGGAGCAGCTGTCGTGGCTCGGGAGAGGGATGTGGGTGCATCATCGGGCACCGCCTCTGGCAGTGCTGGGACAAGGTACATTAGGCAGCCTTCTTGTGTGGGAGGAAAATCAGGTCCCATTTCTTTATTTCCGTATGCCAGTTACTCTGAAAAGAACAGTTTAGTATTGGTAGCAGGTGACTGTTGTTTGCTATTTATTCAATGTTTTTGTAGGTGTAGCAGATTTCGTGTTGATAAAGGATAATTTGATTTTGGAAGGTGATTACGTTTAACATGTTTGATTGGGGTTGTTACTGAGGAGTCCCACTGTAATCGTGATGGAAAGTGTATTAAACTTAATTTTAAACATATATGTTAGAAAGGTAGATAAGCATTTGAAACATTAGAGTTAAGCATTTCCTCACTTTACAATCTTTGCTTATTCTTTTGCTGGGAGAGGACT
>JAVJGG010000001.1:46912188-46926450 GCA_035590195.1 Aviceda cuculoides
TTTAAATGTAACCTGTGTCCCCACCTCTAGTGTATGCTTATTTTTTCTAGAATCATTTTATATAGTGGTATGAAGTGGGCTTCTGTTATATTGGACAATGTAGAATACAAGAATCTGTGCAAAGCATCATACAAACGTTGGCTTTTTTTTCTGTGTTTACTGTACTGGAAAACCTTGTAGTCTCATCAAGACTTCTTATTTATTGATAGCAGACCCATCGGTATTGGCAGCTCATCTTTTTTCTTTTTATTAGAAAAAACTTGCTGCATCTATTAAGTTGAGTAGAGGAAAAAAAAAAAAAAGATTATTTTCTGTGTTTATATGGTTACCCAATTCTCATCACACCCAGGAGATCATCTTGTGGTTTGGGGTCATTTTTAAAGCTTCACTGTGTTTTTACAGTTGTAGAAGTACTTAGGACAGTGGATTAATAGTTGCAATAGCCATTTTGTGCATTCCTTTATTATCTTCAACAACTAGAGAACAATTAATTTTTTTTATCTTGGAGTAATCAGTAACTTTACCAATAGTATTTTTCAATACTTTTTTCTTTACCTTCTGACAAGTTCCAGTCTTGTGTACATTGTTAATTATACACCTTCAATATGTGGTATTTAATTTAGTATTATTCTAACTGTTACTTTTGATCCTTACGTGGAAGGCTGTGGGGCTGTCTGATTCGCACACCTAATGCTTTATGAGATAAACAAATAAGTAATTCAAGCTTTGTAGTCGGTGTGCTACATAACGACCTAGTAGTAATTTTTGAATCGATTGTCAGCACATATTAAATCAGAGCATCTATTTGAAACCATAATATTTCATAAGCTGCATTTGACAGTTCATTATCTTATCTGCGAGACCTCCTTTCTTCCTTCATCTTGCCTCAAAAACAATATCCCTGCAATTGAACTTTTGGTAAAAGTCAAGGTCACAGCTTTGGAATAAAGTTATATATGGGAATTGCCTGTCTCCGCTTTGAAAATGTGAGTAAATCAAAAGTACCAATACGGTAATCTAAATCTACAGTATGTTCTCTTGCATTTTATTGAAACTGAAGGATAAGAAGCTTTGTGGACTTTATAAAACTGTTCTTAGTGAAATTTCCTTGAGAAAGTTCTTAACAAACCTATATAGATTTAACCCTGCACTTAAAAAAAAAAATTAGGAATGGCAGTAAATTATAAAAGATATATATGTATATAAACCTACAAGGAATGGATTTTGGGTATGTATTTAGGTAGAAGTGTGATGTCTACGTAAAATAGCCAAGTAAATTATCTTCAAGTTTGCTGAAAGACAGCATGAATACCTTGTGTTTTCTGTGGGGTGTGTTCTTTGGAGAGGGCTGCGGAAGAAGGGAGTATTTTAGTCAGAAATCCACCTTTTTTTCCTCCAGATTTATAATTTTCTCATGGAACAAATGTCAGGAAAGGGACTATCTTAATGTGGAAGACTGTTGCCATTTGGTTTCATTTGATTAAAAGGGACTGGTAAACTTCTTTGCTTTTGATTATACGAACTGTAGCTAATGTGTAATGTAATGAGAGAAATTTCCCAGAAATCCATTTCAATTTGTGAACCAATTTTGGTTTTATATTCTTGTACATCGTATTACTAATATATCAAAAAAATCTTTAGGATAGATAAGTTTTTAATTGTTTTATTAGCTGTTGCCAAAAGTTACAGTCTTTGTAACCTCTTAATATTTCCCATAACTTCAGGTTCTGCTTGTAATTTGACATTATTCAGTTGAAGAATATAGTTAATTTTTTCATACTTTTGAAGAAAAGTCTTTATTTGACTTTTGACCTGCTGGAAGAAATCATTCAGTGCTTCCTAATGTCGATATTTCAAACTTTGAAATTTATTTCTCATGCAAATTATTAAGGCTTTCTTAGTACTTCTGTGTTGCCAAGGGAATCGCAGACCATTTGCTCCTGGAGGAGATTCAGTTTTAAGAAAATTTGCACATGGATGGTTAAGGGGGGCGGGGGTTTGTGTGTGTGTGTGTGTGTGTGTGTGTTTTGTTTTTTATAGAACATCTATGTGTTCAAATGAGCATTGCTTTTTAACACTTTGATGAACAGTTGTGTGACAATGCAGAGTGTGCAGAGAATAACTTCGGCGAGGTGATGCACCTGATTGACTCAAAACAATTCAACTTCACCCCTCACTCCCCCCGCCCCCAGAAATCCCAAAGCCTAACACACACATGCTTCTCATGCCTAGCAATGAATGAACATTCTACCTTGTTCCTCAGTGGGTATAAAACAGGGTGAGTAGCAGGATTATCATGGTATTTAGACCATCGTTTGAAGAAGAGCCAGCACTGGGGAAGCCCTTTTCCATGAGCTGCAGGTGAACTGGCTTCAATAGAAATGTGTAAGGCTGTGGGCTGTATAGTAGAGCTGGAGGGAAGGTCCCATACAGGGCTGGCATCACCTTCAGGGGAATTTTCTTCAGTTCACATCCTCCTCTACATCCTTTGGCGTTGTGCACAGATCTTGGGGTGAGAGGGATGGGAGCAGGTTGCTGGCCTGCCGCTGCCAGGGGGACCTCTGGCTGCCTTCGTGGGGTTGTGGGAATGGTGAGCTGCTTACAGTGTTGTCTGCAGGAACTGTGGTCAGAATCCAAGTTTTCTGCCTTAATTCCTGACATGGCTTAAACCTCTGCTTGCTTGTTATCTGATAAAGTTGGTACATTCAGCAACTGAAATCCTTTGTGGAGTATTTCAACTACAGGACACTACTTTTTGTTGAGCTCTTGAATAGGGATGACTGGCTGCTGTGTATAGATTTTTCTCCCTCTATTATTAAAAACCACTGCTATCCTATTTTTCAGAGATAAAATACAAAATAAAATTCATACTTGACCTTTATAAAGTACACTTGACCTGGGGGAAGAGTCGTGCTCGGAGTTGAGTGAGGGGCTGCTGGGCTCTCCCAGCCCTTCTGGCATCCTCTCAGGCTCTAATTCCCATTCCAATTCTTTATTCTTTTTCTGCGTTTTATCTTTTTCACTGCTGGGTCTTTCACTGGCATTTTGAACTCTGGGCAAAATTATTTTCAAACACTGGTTCTTGTTCAATTCTCTCTTACCTGATTTTTTTTTTTTTTTGAGATCTGCTTATGTTGGGTGAAGAGCCAGTAAAATAAAAATAGAAATTGCCTCCAAGGATCCTCCTCTTCCTTATTTGTTGATTCAAACTTTCCAGCTTAATTGTTTTCTCCTTTATTCCTCATTGGCAGTGACCTTATAGAGCCTGAATGAAAGCAATGGTTTTCATCGCTTCTGGTATTTTGTTGCCAAATTGTTCATTAATTTACAGTGAAGGACTGATATATTACACACCCCCACTCATACTTCCCCATTAGTGTTGCCTTGATCTACTGAAGAGTAACATTACCCTCAAGTGGTTTTTTGGGGGAAAAAAAAAATTGCGATTTTTTTTTTTTTTTCTGAAATGAATTTTGTGTTATTCTGAGTAAGTGAAGACTGTGGATGAAATCTTGGTATTTAATAATGTAATGCCAGAACCTCATGAGGTAAAGTTTAGTAGCTAGACCAATATTTAAACTGTTGAGCAACATTATTGCTCTACTAAACCTCGTCACTTCACACATCTCTCTGCAAGACCCACTTTTGCCCAAGGCTGTAAAGGGAAGATGAGATTTTATTATAAGACTCCTGGATTAGGTACACAGGAACCGCATTGGTTGACATTGGCTTTGATATATATGAGCAAAAGTTTATATAGTCATTTTTGCTATGTTTCCATTCTAAAAGTTAATTAACTGATAAGATATAACCCTGGAGCATGGGCCTTCAAATAGGACAAGACAAAGGTTTAAAGAGAAATTGAGACAAAGGTCTGATGCAATGAATGATCTAGAAAAGGCAAAATATCAGTGCAATATTTTAAGAAAATCTCTCAGTTCTGCCTAGCCGCACAGTCTTAATTTACTTGTCCATGCCATGTCAAACTTGCTCATAGAAACAAATTACTATGAATTCATGGTGTGCTGTATTTATACTTTCATTATAGCAACAGCAAGAGTTAGTTTCACAAGTACAGCACATTGGTATGGAAAGTTCCCTTTCCTTTGGGCTTCTGATGAATTAAAAAGCCGCTATTTACTGTTTCTTTGAAATACACACTTAAAATTCCAAATACCAGTTCTCTTTTCTGAAAAGGAAATGTGATGTGAATCTTGATGGATTTTCAAAGTATTGAGTTGGTTTTGCATTTAATTTTAATTCCTAAATAACGTATTCTAAAATAGAAGAAGTAATTACCCCTTTGGGAAATTTTGGAAGTCCCTCTTGTTTACTTGGTTTTAAGGGAAATGGTAGTGCTGGGCATAGTTGGCCAAAGTCTTTGTTCCCTCTCCAGGGAAGAAAGGGTCAGGTGTTCCTCTGGGCTTCGTGTCACTGAGGCAGCCTCAGGTCTGAGTCGCTGACGTGCTCCTCAATGATGCCCTCCATGGCTGGCATGGACCTGCCTCTCTGGAGGTGAGCTATAGGTCCTGATGCTGTGTGTGGACACCGAGGACTTCTCAGAGCTGTGGAGGATATTTCTGCTCTTACAGGAGGAGGAAGCTGATGATATGTACTTGTGGCTGAACTACTTTCAAATGAACCAGGAGAGGCATGCTAAGGAGATATAGAAGTAAGTGGTGGGTCCACTGTTGTGGCACTGGCAGAATATGAACAGCCACTTCCCCCAGAAGTGCCACCAGGTCACTGTCTCTTCTCTACGTTTTCATGGGCTCTTGTTTTCCTGATTTTTTTTTTTTTTAAAGAATATTTTTAAGAAGTCAGAAAAAATAAACATAAACTACTTCATAAAATTTAACTCCAAGTTGCTTTCCAAAGATGACCTTCTTCTGCTTTAAGTGCTCCTCACTTTAAGCGTGATCTTGTCTGATCTTATAATGACAGTTGGCAGAAACCTTCTGCATCACGAAAGATTCACACTAGACCAATTATGTAGGAGAAACTGCTTTGAGCTCCAGCGAAGATGAACAAAACTTCACAGGTGCAAAGAGGGTATAAGATGAGAATCAAACTGGTGATTTGTTATAGCCAAGATTAAAATGGTTTGTACTGGAAAGACTGTAATATAAGAAAATGTAGTGTAGTGTCCCAGTCAGCTCTACCACGGGGTTAGCTAGAATGAAGCATATGAAGAATAGCTAAAAATACTAATAATCTTCCAGCAGGGTGGAAAGTATTTTGAAGTCTGATGCAATTTACTTTCTCTTGTATTTATTTGTTTTTATTGCATTTGATTGTTTTTTCAGTTAAACAAACCATAAATTATATGATCTGAACCAATGGTAAAGAAATCACAATAGAGAACTTTTTGTGTCCAAATATTGTATCTGTTATACATGAGCGATCCAGTGATCAATCAGTGTTTGGATTGTGTAATGCTTTAGAAACAAATGCTTGCAAACAAATGCTTCATTCATAGATATTAGAAAGAAAGTGTAATAGGATCTGTTCTTTTCCTATTAAAATAAATGTGAGTTTTCCCATTGTTTCAGCAGGAATACAATCTGCTTTATAATCCCCACTTAATTGTAACAGTTTAGTGCAAATTTAAGGAGAGCAGCAGCAGATAAATAAGAAATGTTTCTTTTTTTTCCTGCCTGTAAGAAAGGAAGAGATCATCATCGTAAGAAAAATATAATGTACTGTAAGGTATCTCCCTTTGCATCTTCTCAGATCTTCTACCTTGTTTTTAAGAGATTAGAAGGGGAAAGCAAATATTCCCTTTAGATCTGTTAGTTTCAAAAGAAGAGTAGAAAGGAATGTGCTAGCAGTGAGAATAGTCTGAACAACAAACATAAGGAAAAAATGAGTGTAATTATTTTTAATATTCTTAAGAGGCAAACCTATTGGAACTCCTGTGCTCACACAAAAAAGTTCATTTAGCATGAGCCAGGGAACATACCAATTCTTACGGGAATCAGGGTCTTTTATACTCACTAAATAGAAATATATCCTTCAGTATCTTGGACTGTTAGTCTCTTTTGGGGAATTTGGGGTGGGGTGGGGTGGTGGTGTTTGTCTTTTTTTTTTTTCCTGCTAAAGAAGGGATGCCCTGAGGTAAGGTTTCTGTAGAACACTTTTTCCCCTCGCACTAGGAATGTTTAGGAAGAAGTATAAAAAGCCTTTCTTTATGTATAATTTATACATTATGTATATATCTATGGAACTCCCACACATCAGAGTGTGACTTTGCTTTTACTGGTATTCAAATCTGCATACTTAGGTTTCCCACGGGGCAAATCTCCTGAAAGGCCCCAACCTTTGGTTTCTCAAGGTTGTGCATGGGAAATTTTTCACAATCTCTTTCTGCCTCTCTCATCTTTAGTCTAAGTACAGTGTCTTTACTGTATTTAGGCTTCAATCTCAAGTACAGTATCTTTATTTTGTCTCACAAGGTAGACAATATTGTACAATGGCTGAAAGATACTTAATTTAGATAACATGAATTATTTGAGTATGCATTTTTATTAGCTTTGGTCAAAGTAGATTTAGTTGTTTTATCAGTTTTAGGCTGGAGATGAGTAGCCAGACTTCAGACCTCAAAGCATTTAGTTTTAACTGTTCTTTACTGTAGAAAAGTGATAGTTGAAGTGAGAAGTTTTATGCAGGACCATGTTTACAAATCCATTGGTACTTTAGAAAAATTTAACAGCAGTTTCTATGAGTGGAATATAGAAATTGATCAGGGGGTTTCCAAATATCCACGTTACTACTTTCTGAATGGTAGTTTTGGATTTTGATAAAGATGACAAATCTGTATGCTGTAAAACGCCATGGTGCTCTGAATTCTGGAAAAGGATGGTTAATTAAAAATACAAATAAATAGGGGAGACCACATTCTGGCCTTATTTTACACCAGTCCAAATCTGCGTGGCTTTACTTAGGTGCAATGGTGTAAACAGCATCACGCGGGCAGTACTGTTGGGGAGGAATTGATAATTTCAGACAAAATCGTTTGTTCTCCCTTAAATGTTAGCTGTGTGGCCCAGCAGTGAGCAAATACAGATTTTGAAGAAAATGCGATGGATCCACCCCAGCGGACATCAGGCTGCCACACAACCCCTTGTTGTAATGAGGAGATCTCTGCAACAGCAGGTTAATTTGGAGCATGCCTGGTAGGGCAGCATTTGAGCATTAACAACAGAATTAACTGGGGGAGGAGGAGAACGGGCAGGTGAGAGCAGGAGGCATCAAGATGAGTTGAAAAGTTATTGAAGGGCTCGTATATGTCCACAGCGGCTTAGTTGCTGGTCCCTGACCGGCAAAGAGCAGCGAGTTTTGAATGGCAAAATGAGAAGAGCCAGAGCTGGGGAGTGGGGAGGTGAGGAGGAAGGGTGGATTAAAATCTTTAGGTGTTACCTTGGACCATAATGTTTTAAATATAATGGGGTAGTTGTAAATATGTCAGCTTGTTAGTGTTACGTTCTTGATTTAGTATCTGCACTTCACTGTAAAGGGATAGATGCAGTGAAATGGCAGAGTGCCTGCCTTCCAGAGCAAGATTTTCAAATGTATTTTCCTACACCAACATAATGCAATGTTTTTGAATGCCTAGTTATCTGAAAGATGATACGAGTGGATAATTTTATCAAACCTAATACCAAAAAAATTCAGACCGAAGTGGACTTCTGGCTGGACAAGCTTACAGGGCTGTCTTCTGAGACCTTCCTAAGGTTGGGTTTCCCATGTAAATTGGCTGTAGTGTTGAGCTCTCTACTGCTGTCATGATAGATGATCATGGGGTGCTACCAACAATGGGACCTGGCTGCAATAAAACAGGGTGCATGAGATTTTAAATTGATCCAGCTACCACTAAAACCACTGGCCAGTGAATGTATAACTTGAGGCAGAGCTTTCAAAAAAAAGTCAGTGCTTTCTTAATCAGCTAAGTGATTTTCCAACTTGAATTACTAGAAATACTGTAAAGTTGTGTTTGTTTTCCATTTTCTCTCTCTTGTGTTATTTGGCATGTTTGATTCTCTTTATTTACTGTGGTCTCAATATGTGTATATATAACAGGATATCTTAGTTTTATTTTCAAGTTGTGCAATAAATAATTCATCTTAAATATAACTTGATGATAGGTGCTACTGATAAATTGAACTCGAGTAATTTTAGTAATTGTGGGCCACAGAAAGAGGAAAAAAAGGAAGCATATTTTTGTATTTTTTTATGTTCCATGAAAGGAGCAGAAGCATAATTTCTATCATTAATCATCTAATGCACTTCCATTGATTTTCTTTTTAATAGAAAATGAAAGTAAAAGCAATTCAAAACCTATAATAATGTTAGAAAAAAAAGGGAAAAATTGTGAAAGATTCCGTAGACTGATTGCATAATGTAGAAGCACTCAGATTGCAGTTATTCTGTGGCTAAAGTAAATTTGAAACATTAAAACATCATATTATTTTGTCTTTCTAGCCAGGCAGAGTGTGAACCGCTTGCAATAAGAAAACACTTTTATTAAAATAAAAATGGTGCTAGACATTAATTTATCAATCCCATGTTCTACATTCAGTGTGTGGGTGGGAGAAGGAATGGGCTTTATAGCAATGTATTTCTCTCCTACTTCTCCTCAAACAGTGGGCAGTCTTAGTTCACAGCTGAGGAAGCATTAAAACATCAAGTCACACAGCTTGGCAAAATTGACGTGTACAGCTCAATTCTTTCAGTGATTTAAATCATATTCCCAACCAAATAATCGATAGCCTCATCCATAAATATCAAAGAAAAATTGTACTCTGAGAAGTTATTTTAAATGGAACAGAGGTGAGTCCGGTTTAAGGCATTAAATGACAGAAGTCAGCCTGCACTGATTTTACTGGGTTTAATATGCAGCCCTACACATATTTAATCCCTTTCAGACAAACTGCTCCGTTCTCACGCTCGTGCCGTGGTGCTGGCTGAGAGGCTCTGAGCCATGAAGAGTGAACAGTCTGGGAGGGATGTGTGCCTCTGGTATGCAGACCTTGTCTACAGACCTCTTTATTCCCTTCCGTCTGGTGAATGCCGATGACATGTAGCTGCAGGGAAGCCCTACAGTTGGGTCAAACACGTGCACGTGGGGACGGCCACCCTGGCCGGGGCACGGCTGTGGCTGTGCTGGAGGTGACCTCCCGCCAGGCTGACCCCCAGAAAGCTGCAGCCAGGGCTGTCCTTCTTCTGAGGCCCCTGTACCTAGATGAACCTGCCTTTTTCCCCACGTACATGTCTTGTTGTGGGAAGGCTGCAGAGAGAAACCAACCCAAACTGCAGCTAAAACATGGACCTTTACACTGGAGAAGGATCTTTACAGTTTTGCCTGCTTTTTTTTCTTCCCTTCTAATTCTATGCCAAACTTCTCCCCTTTCTCCTGTTGCAGTCTCTTCCATGCTAATGCTCTGTACCCAACTTTTCTACCCAATTCTTCCCTGACCCCTTTTCATGCAAATCATTTCAGTTGCTTTCCTTTATCTTTTCTGTTGATATTTACCATCTTTATTGCTTCCCAACCTCATCTCAGGCTCTTCGTGTTTGTTTATGGTGCATGTCGGTAGGGGTCTGTGTTTGTTCAGCACTCTGCTCCATGGCATTTGTTAGCCCTTTAGCACTACTGTCAATATCATTAATAATTGCAAAATGGGAAACTGGTGATCTCGGAGCCAGTTTGCCTGCTGCATAACTAGTCATTCCAGCTCTTCCTCAGTTATTTTTACTAGATTTGTATCTGCGATGCCCTTCCTGGCATCATTTGTTCTTGTTCTCCGACTTATCTCATGGTTTGCTTCTGTAAGTCCAAACTTTGGATGCATTTCACTTCATTGCAGGGAGTGCTGGTGCATCCAAGGAAGGGGTCACAGTGGTGAACTTAAGTGTGTACTTTTGTCCTTACAGGATCAGGGCCTTAGACTTACACCTGAGTCTCAGCAAAGCCTTATCTTATGTCTTCTATTATGTCTGCTTCCTGTCTCCTTCTATAATTAGGGGTTCTGTTAACATACCAAGAATAACATAAATGTTCCACCTGGGGTTTTGGAGAAACTTGTTGTAAGTATGAAGGATCATCAATACAGAAAATAAATGAGGTCGTCATGAGTTATGAGACTGTGCTTATAGTCAGCAAGTCTGGATCCTTAAAGTTATTTTCTTCTTTTTTTCTAACATATTATCCCTGAACTCGTTTTCATTTGTCATTAGTGACACATGTAAGAAATGGTATGTTATCTTGTTACATTGAAGGGTAATGAGAATAATTATGCAACACAAAGTGAGAATTTTTCTGAACATTAAGAAGGTAAACAGCTACATTAAAATAATGCCCTTGACTTTATACGCTGGCGTTGATTTTTCACACATTCTTAGAATTTGAAACCGGAGAAGATTATTACATCATCATGTCTACACATCTTGGGTGTTAGACTTCTTGTCTAGCCTCATAAGTCATCCTGTTGTTCCTGTACTAAGTCCAGTCATTTGATTTACACTACCACATAGCTTTAGTTTTAGTGTTTGGCCTGAGTGTACCTTCCTGGAATTATCAGTCATTGTTTTCAGATGTTCTAATGACATTTAATTCCAGAGTTTTGAAACCACTAATTTAGGTTTCCCAAATTGAAGTGCCATGGTACAATATGATTTTACTGTTGGTAGTTGATATTCTCAGTCTTCAGCTTTTTACCCTTTGGAAACCGTTGAAATGCATTTTTAAAGGAGAATTGATTATAACTTTTGTAAATGAATGTGATTACTAAGACTGTCTTTAATTGGATTTGTACTTAAGAGGAACTATATTTATGTTATCTTTCCTTATTGGATGCAATGCTATGCCTATAATATTTCTTTCTCTCCTTTTGTTAGGACCGTCTGTAGTGCTTTTCAAGTCAGGCATGTGCCTACTCAGAGCACTTCAGTTACCCCAGTTTGATGTTGACATGCTGCTTTGGTGGTGATGTAACATCATTTAAGGATGCATTTGGTGCCTCTGCAATTTCACAGCGTACAAACATTTGATTTCACCATGTAAAAGTTTATAGAAGTGTCTGCTATTTACTTTTAATTTAAGATAAATGTAGTTAAAGAATATAGCTTCCATATGCTTCCACGTGCCATATGCTAGGATGATGGTATACAAACATACTCTTGGGGCTCTAAATATAAAACCAGAAGACAGAGACTTTCGTACTGAATATCCTATTAGAAGTCCTTGTTCAGTATCCTGACAGGAACCCGCACCAGCAGAAAGGGAAATTTCCTCCCCATGCTGTACATTTAACACTTGACTTATGCCTTCAAGTAAAACAGTTGCATCTGCAGCTATTTTCATTGCTCATTTTCAGCACTAACTTTTGTTGGCACCTTAACAGGTGCATTCACTCTGTCTGTTAAACAATTCCAGCCCTGCCCTGAAAAAAAGATCTTTTCTTTTAGCATTTTAAACCTGGTTACCTTTCAGTTTAATTCATGATCTTGTTTTTGTCGTTATGAGAGAAGGTGTACTTTTTTTTTTTTTTGAGTCAGCCATTGTTTTATATCAACAGAACTGTATTAAATTCTCATCCCACAGCTTGGCCCCAAGTGTTTAATTCCAGTTTGCTGGCGTTGACTGGTGGTAATAAGAAAGAATAGCGGGACTTGAAAAGGAAATTCTGCACTTCCCCTCTTTATGGGAATCAATATTATAATTCGAAACCCTTTATCTGGCAGTGTCCTGTTATTAGCTGTTTCTATTCATATGTTTGTGTCTATTTTAAATGCTGCAGAGATGGTAGAAATCACACATTTATCTAGGAGGGATTTATCGTTATTATGTGATTTTTTTTTCTCAGTGCATAGGGCTGCAAATGGACTGCATTAGCCCTCTGGTGGTATCCCACTTAAAAAAACCCAATGAGATGTTGACATAGCAGAAATAGCTCTGCGGTATGATTTTATTTAAAACCATTGTGACAGAACTGAGGATTACAGGGAAATATTTTTTATGCAACATAAACCACACATGAGCCAAACAAATCAGTAGTTTGAAACCACCAAGGATAAATAATTTTACTAACTTCCCTGAAGGTCCACTGAGAATAAATTTGCCTCATTCTGTTTCCAGAAGTGCCTGTATTTGAAAATATTTTTCTCTTAAAAGTTAAAGCTAACTTAACTGGAAAATAAGTTTGCAGCAGGCAGAAATGAGGTGACTAGTTCCTGAACAAACCACTGGAGTGGATCCGTCAGCTCTGCTGCTTCCTGTCTGGCCCTTCTCAATCCATTAAAATGTCCTGATGGGCTTTTGTTTTATTATTTAATTTATTTTAGCAGTTCATGCTGCTCACCTCAAGCATAGTTGTAAGCGTGTAGCAGAAATCCTGCCATTTCTTATGACTGACATGCTGTAAAGATGAGGCCCATTAAACTCAGGTTTTTGACGGTAATTCAGTTCAAACTGAAGAAGTCATGCACTGGCATCATCTTTGAAGATGTGTGCAGACTCTTGAGTGGAAATGAAGTGCTTCCTGATATGACTGAAATGCACTGTGCTGCTTAGGCCAATCCGAGGAGGTAAGGGGGTTTGGTGTGTGAGGGTACGAGGTGTTCATGGCTGGCATTTGATTTTGTGCGTGTAAAACAAGAAGTGCCTGCTCTCCCAGCAAAATGATGCAGCTGCCAGTTGGATCACCAAAGAGGTGCTCATCTGGGCCCACCAGTTTGGTAATAACACCGTCGGCATTGATAAGTGCAAAAGTCCAGGAGAATGGGAAACAAGCGGGATGTTTGCTCTTTAGGAAGTATTTTAGGCAACATAAAAAGCTTTTTTGGTTCCTTCCTCTTTGGCTGCTGCCTCCTCTCCTTGCTGACACTGAGGCTTTGTCAGGAATGACCGGATTGAGTTACCAGGATCTGCACTTACAAAAATTCCTGAAGTAGAGAAGAAAAGCAATTCTGTATTTTCAACCACCTGCCTGTCCCTAATCACCTCACAGGAGATCGTCCTCCTCTCCTCCTTTTAGGTCTTATGTCTCTTACTAGACTATCCATTATATTTTCTTCTTTTCAACTCCTTCCTGTCTCTGTGCTTGTACATGTACAATCCACTATATTATTTGTTGTTTTAATTTAACTTTCCTCTACCCATGTTTACTATTGCCACTGATTTCTTTAAGCTCCATGATCTCTGTCAAATATTTGCCCTGATCTCATATGTCCTTATATATCCATTACTTTTAGCATCTAAATAGGCTTAGCGAACAAGTGAATTATTTGTATGTTTAAAATTAAGGACATTTGTACAGAAGATTGGGCCATTAGATAATAACTCCTTGCAGCATGGAGCCTCTGGTTTAACATCGACATTTAGAAGTTCCATCACTTGTGCTGCCATTATTAAATGTCAGGAATGAATTGTGGTCTTCTGTCAGAGAGTAGTAAACATTGCAACGTGATGGTTTATTACGCAATTGCAAATATTGCTTCATGAGGCTGGCGGTGTAGGATATTGTTCACTTCCCTGCTAGCGGTTGTAGTGATGCTGAGAAGATGGTTTGCGTACACTTGGCCTCACTTCACGTGGACACATTTGCGTTGCCAAACCTTTGGTGTCCTTGCTAAAGGTAATGAGGCTACAGAGACCTTGGGCATCAGAGTCTATTACTTGTTTAACCTTCCTGAAGAGGGCAATTACCCCGCTGTAGCCCGTACAGAGTGGTGACCTCTGTCCTCGCGCTCTTGTAATTGAGAAGGGGAATGTCTCCGAGTTTCTGACTGCCGGAGTGGAGAGATAGGAAGGGTCACAAGGATTGAAAGTGAAAGGCAAGGATCAGCAATTTAGAGGTAGTTATTAATATGCTGATTTACTGTCACTTGAGTCTAAAGAGACTTTTTAACAATTGCTTGCCTTTTGCACGCTCTTCAAAATGCTGATTTTTTCCTTAGAAATCTAATTACTTTTTAATCAGATTTTTTTTTTATTTCCAGGTGGTTGCCAACCCATGCCTTGCTCCCATACAGTACTGTAGTTAAAAACCAAAAATCGTGTGTATTCATTGCAAAGTTACACCCCGGTAACTTCTGTTTTCTTTAACTGTAAGAAAACAGAAAGTTATTTTTCTGTTTTTCTGCATGCAGTCCTAGTTACGTTAAGTGCTGGCAACAAGGAAAAATATATGCAGCCTCAAAACCTGAATTATTTAGGAATCTTCATAAAATAATATCACAGGTTGTTAAAGTAAAATAATAAAA
>JAVJGG010000001.1:46944606-46973003 GCA_035590195.1 Aviceda cuculoides
TTCTTTACTGAGAGGGTTGTCAGACATTGGAACAGGCTGCCCAGGGAAGTGGTTGAGTCACCATCCCTGGAGGTATTAAAAAACCGCATAGACGAGGTACTCTGTAACATGGTCTGGTGGGCGTGGATGATGGTTGGACTCAATGATCTTGAAGGTCTTTTCCAACCT
Source organism: Aviceda cuculoides (assembly GCA_035590195.1). Taxonomy (NCBI): domain Eukaryota; kingdom Metazoa; phylum Chordata; class Aves; order Accipitriformes; family Accipitridae; genus Aviceda; species Aviceda cuculoides. The sequence goes on from JAVJGG010000001.1 coordinate 46,944,775, forward strand.
AAATGATTCTGTGATTCTATTGGGCTCTTGCATTAGAAGTTAAGTTTGAACCCAGCATCTTTCATTGCTACCACTGAATTAACTCATGTCCAATCCCTGGACGGTGAGCATTGGATAACCCTTACCTTTCAGTATCAGAGATTGATCTTCAAGAATATAATTGATAATGTATTAGCTATAAATAGCTCCTGCTTAAATCACTTCTTTTGTAATACAGATTTCTAATTGTCGGAAAAGTCACTGAACTTTTTCAAGGCACTTGTAAAATCTCTTCCTCTCATGGATGTCAGCTGCCAGGAGTTTATTTCTGAGCCCAGTCCTGTGCTGCTCTGTCAGTAGCTTTGGCTGTGTAAGACCCCTTTCTGTGGCATGCAAGGACACAGCTGACCTATATTTTCCTCTGGCTCTGTCTATCGACACTCATTTGCTTTGTGTGCAACTTAACTTCTGAAGACAAAAATTCTATCCTTAATCTTGGTTTTACCTTCAGAAGGTCTGATTTCCTCCCACTCAGTCTTAAAGGAAGGAATTACAGCATGGAAAACATTTGTCCTCTGATTCTAGTGCGCTTTTACAGTATCATAAAAATGACAAGTTTTTTTGCCTGCTACACTAATGTGGGAGAATTTTCAGTGTCAAAAAAATAGTGAGAACCTCCTGGTTTCCTTACACTTTTCTTGCTGTGACTGGAAGTTTTGATACTAAACAGTAATTTATTTCCTTAAATGAGCGAATGTAGCAAGCAGAATCTGTGTAGCCTGAGCGCTACCTCATCTTCCCGAACAGAGTGTCTGGAGGGTCCACCATGTGGGTGGGCTCTGCTTCACTTCCTAAGGAAAATACAGCCATTTCCTCTGTTGTCCTTCAGAATAATAACCCTGTAGTGTCTGTTCTAATTCCCAGCATATATTAATTTTGTATTCAGCTTCAGTAGCTATCCACACTTGATTTTCATTTCTCCTACAGGTTTTCTATTGAATAAAGAGTCATATAAACATATTTTCACAATTGCCACTCATGAAAAGCTTTAGCCTTGCAAAAATAGAGCAGTTTAACAACTTCCTCAAAGTATTTTTCAGTTGGCTTTTTGTTCTACATAGCTCCTTTAAATTTCTCATTAATAATGCATCTTGATATATGGTGTAGTGCTATTTTCTGTAATTATGAGAGTACATTTGCACTTTGTGAAATTAAATATCTTGCAATGCCAGTCTCCTTCCTAGAATTACTCTGAATCCACAAAAATTAGCAGCCTTGTGCTAATTGATTAAACTACATTTTTCTGCCTCCTACAGACACTACCAAGTTCTTAATGAATTATGTATCAAAACAGGACTTCTTGCTGTAAGAGGAAGTGGTATGTTTGCATCTCTGGAACTGAAAATTTACCCATAATTATTTCTGATTCAAATACAGTTCCTACATTTCTTATTGAAAAAAATATTTATTGTTTAATATGATAGCATACTGCAAAATACAGTGAAAGACAGGAGTTGTACCAAAAGTGCTTTGTCCTGTTTATTTCTCTGTGAAGGAGATGGACTTAAATGGAAAATTAGCTGTAGAAGGTTGGGTGGCCCAGTGGAGGAAGTATTAGCATTTCACCTAAGGAACTGAAGTTAAATTGGTTTGGGCAATATTTTTTAAGGAAAGAAGTTTTGTTTGTGCTGAATCTCTCGTGGACAATATGTCATGTTGGAGGACCAGTGTACGCTGTGTGTCATAAATCAGCGTGACAGCGTCTAACACTGAGACTGAACTTACTCTTGCTTGTCTTTGTCTTAGGAACAGGAGAACACAAAGGATTGATGCCTTGGTTATTCCTTGGCAGCAGATTTAATCTTGAATTTTTTTTCCCCCTCCTTCCTCCTTTTAGAAAGTTTTCTATTTCTTTTCTGCAAAGTTTTGCAGTGTAATTTGTTCTCAATTTTAGGTTTACAATCGTTAAGGAAGGACAGATACTTATTAATAGTTAGAATAAGGATGTAGTTTCTGTTCTAATTGGAACAAACCCAAGAATATTCAGAATAAAAAATGTTGGTGCGTCTTCAACCTTTTCATATGGTAGGAGATGTGAAAAACAGCTGTTTGGCATCACACGTTTTATTACATGTGACTTCAGAAACAGTGAATTACACAGAAATATCCCTCTTTTGCTTTTGGCAAGTTAAATGAATGTTTTGACACATTTTCCTTCTCTTCACTGTCTGTTATAATTTCTTTGTGTACAAAATTCATTTCCAAACATCTTGCTGATTACAAAACAATGTTTGCTATAACAGAAGACATGAACATGGAAATTTCTTTTTAAATGGATTCTAAGTCAAGTAATGTAACTAATCACGATAATTTATAGTTCTATGGAACCTGCCCTGTGATTTCAAAACTTTTCAAAGTGCGAACACAGCAAGATATTGGCAAGATGTTGAATGGGAGTGCATTAAGCAGAAGTTAGGGCAGCTCTGTCCAGTCTAGGGAGCTCGTGTGTGTAATCTGAATCACGGTGCAGAGCATCCAGCCTGAACGAAAGTTGGGTTGGGTTGAATTGGTAAATTGGGTACTGGCATTGGCCTGATTTAGCATCTACTACCGTCAGAAACCAGTGTGAGGCTATTCTAGGAAGAAGCCTTAAGTAAGGACATCACAGCTGTCTGCCCTCAGCTCTGATGTTGGGAAGACCGTAGTAAAGAAATGAGTTTTCTCTCTGTAGGTCAGAGTATCTCATATACCCTTTGGTCAGCCAAGTATCTAAGTCTGGATATGTCTCATACAGGCCTCTATATGGAGGTCTTCTGCATTTGCTCTGCTAGGTATGCAGCTCTAGCTTGGTTGTTAATTAAGATTTTGGTCACTTTTTTCATTTTTTCCAGTGGACAGCAGTGTTTTTTAGATGAACTGAATTTTCTCATAAATATAGCAGGTTCTGTGTGTCCTCAGTTTAAAGTTGGCCACATTCAGTTGATTGGCTTTATTCTTAGGGGAATAGAGTTTGTTAAAGGTGGTCTGACTCACCTGCATGCTGTGAACATATCTTGAGCATTCAGAGCAGAAAATTCCTACTTTCTGACTCTCCTTTATGAATAAGAGAGAATAATTGGAAATGAAGTTGCTACTCACACAGGGAGAATAGACATGAAGATGTATGCTATGTGAATTCATCTGTCGGAGCTGCTGAAAAGCCCAGGAACACTCAGGCACCTCTTGCATTATGGTCCTTAAAATATCCCCGGTCTTGCCTTTTTTTAATATTGCTGTGTTGTTCCATCTATGGCAGTTATCATTGATTAATACTTAACAAGTGTTAATATTTTTTTCTGGAGCAGACGTTTCTTGTGGCCATTTCCCAGAAATTATACCCATATAATTTGTTCGGTTTGCTTTGTTTTATGCACTGTAGCTGATTGATAGATTCAGGAATGGATTTTATTTTCTTTTTATGTTGTTTAATTGGTTTCCTCTTCCAAGACAGCAGACCTTCTCTATTCTTCTTGATCTCTCCTCACATGACTGGAAGGATTGTGCTGGGCTTACCATCAGGTAAATGTGTGCATTTGAACTGCAAGTTGAATACATGAATTCTACATTTTTTCAGGTGACAGCATCAGGATCGTCAGCATTACCAGACTAATAGCTGGAATATAAACCACTTTGAGATTTTTGGATTTCAAGGCCCAATTACAGCTTTCTGAGCGGTTGTCAAATACAAACCCTGAGTCAGGGAGGTCTGTTGTTTGCAAGGGCTGTTTTCCAAAAGTTGAAATCAGTTCTAGTCACACGCAGGTGGGTTTGGGGAAAGAAAGGAGAAATTAAAGCTGTCTCCACTGTACAGCTCTCTGGGGCTCTCCCTGCCTCCTGAAGTCCCTGTTTTAGCAGGGACACTAAGAGAAGAGTTGCACAAATTCAGCTAATCCTTCCTCATTACCTATAGATTGTGACATATCTTTGTGTTATAAATAAGGCAGGCTATAACCACCAGCAGAAAAACTAGACAAGTGGATTTTTGTGGATAAATGAAAGACCAAAGGATAGATTCTTCTTCTCCAATAAGACATATATTCGGTTCTAATTTTATTTACTGCTTCTCACTTGAGGAGTGCGTAAATCAGCAGTCCTGTGTAGTCTGTTGTGATTTATTGCTTAATTAAAAGTTATGAGGGCTTTTAATCTGTCTATAATTTATATTATTTTTGAGTCAGCTGTTTCCCATATTGTAACTTAACTATTCTATGATTCTCTGATAAACGTACATCATTTTATGAAGGGACCATTTTGTGAGCCCTCGTATTCTCTGATAGATGTGGCACACAATGATGTCTCAGATGTTGCAGATCAACTTCAGAGTTCAGAACCAGAGAGAATTAAATATTAGTGCACCTAATAAAGTTTACCCAGCATTGATTATAGTTTGATGACAAATATAGTCTATGTGTTTGTTAGAGTTACAGATCAATTTTAAAAGGAGTGAGACTCATTTGTGGTTTTACAATAAACAGATGTTAGCTACACTTTAATAATTTAAAAAGCAGGCTTAAAATGGTTATGTATATTTTAATGGAGAATTAATCTGGCTCTAATATTGAACATGCTGTTGTCAAAACAATAGAACAACCAGTTTTAATGTTTTGGTTTAGTTTGGTCGTTGGGTGATTATTTTTTCAGTTGGTAGGTTACTCTTGTGTTTTTTCCTTAATTAAGGTTATAACCAGCATGCATTATAAAACCAGATTTTTCTCCATATGAGTTACTATTGAAGAATCAATTTAGTATGCAAACTTCAATTTTTGTAGTGATAGCAGAGATGGCTAGCTTGAGAAATTCTGCAAATTTTGAAACATTTTAACTGAACAGTTTTGAGTTGCATGTTTCGGAGCACTTATCTGGTTTGAACGTCGATAGGTTTATCTCCTTCTTTCCCAAATATTATCTTTATTATTTGAAAGTATGTGCTAGTTCCACTAGCAAAGCTTTGCCCAATCCAGGCATTATAGATTTCAGGTAAAAAGATTTGATGTCAGTTTGGATTTTGTTGAAGGCAAGAGGGTTTTGCCATGGGTTTTGGCAGGAATAAGAATTTAATATACCTGTGAGTCAGCTGCCCTCTGTTGGTTAGTTCAACTTTGCTGTGATTTCATTTGTTTTTTCTTGTGACTTCTGGTGGGATGGATGGGAAGAGCCTTGCCCGAGTCCCACCTGCCGGTCATGTGTTTGAAATCAGTAGGGTCCTTCCAGCAATCCACCTCTGCTCCATGCGAGGTGTAACCACTGTGAAAAGCCCAACTTCTCTTAACCTTACTTTTAAGTTTTGGATTTCCTAAATAACTTCCTAAATTATAGTGTTGTCACTGAACAGTCTTAATTGTTTCTGAAACAAAAAATTATTCTGGACTTTCTTTAAACCTTTTTCTTTAAAATAATATTTTAGAATCATTAATAAAAATCGTGAAATTCATTTTTACTTGATGGAAATGGTTTGCTATATAATCATGTAGAAAATGTCCTATCCCACATCAGATAAAAACTGTAGATGTCTTTTGGGTAGTCAGAAAGATTTTATCCAGACTATTCTGCAGGAGTTTGAGAACTGGACAATTATTATTAATTAGTATGAACTTTGTCAGTTAGAAATGCTTAACCAAATAATACCTGTCAGCTCTGCTGGTCAGTCTACATTCAACAATTTATTCCAACATCTGTTAAGTTTAGGTGTCCTCTGTGCTCTTACAAGTTAGCTTTAAATGATGACTTTGAGTTTTAAATTATGACTTTACTATATAAAGATGATAGTTTTTCCTTTTTTGAGTGACTTTATGAGATTCATGAACTTTCTAATTAACTATAAGGCATAAAGATATTTTCATTCTTGTTCTGAAGAGTCTGAGTAAAAAGAGTAATGTTGAAAAATATGTTTAGCAGTCTCTTCTAAGCAAGACACTGAAGATTAATGAAGACTTAGTCATATGCTACTTTTATAATGTCTTATATATGTATTTAACTGGTGAAAATAATTACTACACATTTGTTAATGCTGTTACGCTGTGTTCTGTTGGAAACATGGAGTTTAGGGTTTTCATTCAGTCTTCAGCATATTAAGATGACCTGCGCTCCTCAGCCTGTGCTTTGAGGTAATGCAGCTGCAGTGGCCGGACTTTTCTGAGGCACCTGAGTTGGTTTGGGGTTTGGTGGGAATGCTCAGTGGTCGCTAAGTCCAACATATGGCCCTTTATGAGTGTGCAAATTTTCAAAATTTCTTAAAATAAATTCAGTCTGGTGCTTTAATTTAAATTCAGTGTACTCTCAAGTGGCCATCTGGAACATATATTTGTATATGTAAATCATTCTTCTGAAAGCTAAGTGGTACTATCTTTGCTGTTATTAAGGAATTATTACTTTGTAACTAGGGATCCAGACCTGAATCAAAAGATGCATGCCAAATTTTTATCCATCTTGTACATGATGTCCTTTATGAGAAGTTAAACCCTAGCTTTAAATTAAAATTTTAAATCCAAGTTTTGATGTAAATCTATATCCTACGTCAGGCCCAGGGATAATAATTTTTGTTAACATAATGCATATTTTTGATAAAACTATAGTACAACAAACCAGCAATTTAAATTCTGTTTTGGTTCAGCGTGTAGTTTAGTTAGAGTCTGATTTACAGAATGTAACCGTGTTGCTTTTTGATAAGGCTCAGATCTTGTTAATTCTTGCTACAGGATGGAGGATTTCGCTCCTCTGGCTAGTTACAGAGAAGGGCTGTGAGGTGCTGCTCCCACCAGGCTGCCAGTTTGCAGCCTAACTTTTCTAAATGCATGGGCATTGATGGGTTTTTTTCATGTTGCTTTTCCCCAGGTAGTTGCTGGCTAAGGTTGGATAGTAAATAAACAGGTTTACATTTTTTGGAACACAAACATCAGTGAATACTTTGGCAACTAGAGTAGCAATGGATATTCATTAGAAAATCCATCGGAGAAATCAATTATACTTTGAGTTTGTCTTGTTGAGAGAACGGAAGTATTCTGAGTAAACCAGATATTACTTGAGTGATCAGCAGGTGGGCAGACAAAATAGGCTTTACGGATAGTCTCACAGGTGAGTAAAATAATAAGAAAAGATTAATTCTTTATTCCGCATGTTCCCAGAGCAACCACTGACAAAACAACTGTTTTTTTTGCGAATAAGATATGGAAGACTGGATCTTACAGTGCACAGTACATACACAACTTGTCAGTCCTGAGAAAGAAAAGTGATGATTAAACTCGATCGGATTAAACATTTGCATATAAAAGGGGTTTTTCTTAATATTCATTTCAGGTCAGTGTTTGATAAATGACTTGCAGATTTTCATCAGCATTCTCATGTCTTCATTTTTGCATAATAAGTATCCTCTCAGGAGGTGTATGCAAACAGCAGCATTTCAGCATAGTTACTTACCATGTAGGAAATTCTAAGTACAAGTTGTATTTGGGTCATATCTGCATGCTAACCTCAGAAATTAATCTCAGCTAGAGGAAGAATAAATATTTTTTTTAACTTCATTTCCTTGTTTTCACCCTGTCATAATAACGTGGCATACCACGGTACCTGGGAGCTTGGCAAGGGAAGGCAACACAGATGATTTCTTAAGTCCTTCAGATACCACTAAAACGTTTACTTGTTCTGGAGCGAAATGTTCATTTTATACAGATTTCTTTTACTCTGTATGCTATAGCTTTTAAAAAAAAAAAAGTATTAATAATCCTTTCTAACAGGTCCCACCACCTGTTAGACTATGTAGAGTCTTCGCAACGCTTATTCCATAGACCCCATTTCTGTACACCGGTATGAAAATTCATTTGTAATCAAATCAAAAGAAAAACCAGTGCCGACAGGTATTGATTTTTATGATGGGGCTATGTTTAAAACCAAGGGTATGACTCTCTTCTTTCCATTCCTAATGATATTGAGGGAGTTACTTCATCTTCATGTCCGGCTGACAGAACAGCATCAGTAATTCTCGCAGCACCCCGTATCAAAAGGCTGCACTTGAAACTCAATTGTGAGAAGTTTGTGTATGGATCCAGGCTCTACATGGCTTATTTCTTCTTTACCCCCTGTAATTCACAGTAAATCGTCTGTGCCTGAACCGGTGATTGGTACTTCGTGAGTGCTAGGACGTGCGCTCCAGCTGCTCTGTGCTGCCTGGCGGCTGCGCTGCCCGGCCGGGTGGAGTTTATGGCAGCTCTTCGCTTCTGGAACGTGCCCATAAATCCGTGGCATATTGTGTGATAGCAGATGCAAACACCAGTTTTATGTCCTGTCTTCCAGCTAGTGTTTTTCTAACTACTGTGTTATTCTAACCAAATGTCTCTGGCCTAACTCTCATCATTTAATTAAATAAAGGCAAATTCCAATTAACTTTTAAGGCACCTGGAATTGGCTCTGCTTTTTTAGAAAGCAGTATTAATTTACACAATATTTCCCTTTTTTCTGCCTATTTGGTAAAGGTGAGACCTTTGATCTAAGTCATATGTAGAGCCCTACAAAGTGGCCTCCCTATAGAGTAGTCAATTGTTTCATATACCAGAAGTTTGCATATTTTTGCTGCTTTGTGATCTAATTTGCAGACTGGGTAACAGATGAAGTTTGACTCCAAAAACGGAAAGATAATTTTTTGGCTCGAACCGATGTTTATCAATGGAGTTAATAATGAAAGGAACAATCAGTCTCCACATGCTTCCCTGAAATGTGTCCAATAGCATTTGCAACACTGTTGGAGCATCTTTTAAATGGTGAAATAAGGAACATTTGTTTCTTAAAAAAGGTTTTGTGTGTTGGAAATGGGAAAAATACAAAAGTTTGGAACATGTCTCAAAGTCACAAGAATGTAAAATGCTCTCTGGATGGTATTGCAAGCATCTAAGGGAAAGGAGTACACTTCCCAGGAATGAATTACAGCAGAACCAGGTGAGGCCAGAATAACCTGAGATAAAGTAATTCTATTTAAAGTAAAAGTATTGTCAGAGGTCTGTGCTTTATGTTTCCTCAGTTTAAATTGTAGCTTCAATTACAATACTGTCCCTCCATTAAGTTTTGTGGAAAAAACATTTATTTCTCGTTCATTTTCATGATGGTGTATAACTTGCAGTGTGTAAATAGTTAGACTTTGCTTAGGGAAGACTTCCACTTTTCAGTTTTACCATGTAAAACTGTTCCTGGCTTTTATTGTTAAATTTTGTGTGTATAAGGGTAACTAAATAATGAAAGGTAACCTATCTTTCCTAATTTGGTAGGAGGTAAATTCTTCTGTTAAACAATAGGTTTTTTCCTATTTCCATTAAATTCAATTGATTAAAACTCCTGATAGCTTGTATGGAAACCAAACTGGACCACTTCTGTGATGCTTCCACCTGGCTTCCCACATCAGCCTTGGTTGGTTCCTAAACTGAAGCTGTTGGCACTCAGTGTTGCAAACAGCATTGGCTTGAAAAAAAAGAAGCATTTTTCATCTAGAGGTAGTTACTAGAAACAAGTTTGTTGGTTTGGGTTGGGTTTTTTTAATTATATTTTTTAACAAGCTGTAAAAACCAAGAGTTTATCTTAACAGCTTTACATTAGTCATTGCTTAAGTCAATTTATCTTTTCTTTGATCTCCCAGCACTGCCTAAACCCAGTTAACTGCTAGAGACAAAACCCAATTCATTACCCACTTTTTCAGTGGTCTTGAATTTAATTTGCATTTAATTCACGGTTTCATTAAGATAATTGTCTGTTTGGTTCACTCCTCTAATTGAAGGTTCGTAAGAAAATTAATGTGTGATCACCCGTGGGAGAGGGGAGGTGCAGCAGATATTAGACCGCCTTATTCCAGGTTCACACGTGAAATGTTCATGGTATTTTCACAGGACTTATTTCTCTGTTACAGTCACAGAAATTGCAGTCAACTGTGTTGGCCAGTTGAAAACACTATTAAACTCTGCCTTGGCTTTAGGCAGATGATCTGCATTACTCCAGTGAAGAGGCTGGCCCATCCTCTCCTGTTTGAAAACCTTGTCACTCCCAGGCTGAGTGGATGGGTATTTTTTTCTGTCTCATCTTTGCCGAAGTTTCCGTTAGTACTAAAAGCTCTGCACTCTGGTATTTTGTTGCCCTGCAGACTTTACAGGGAGAAAACATCTCTATTCTCTAATGATAAGAGAGCCGTCCCTTGCAGCTTTCTGTTTCCAGACATATCAAACCCTTTTAGCCTCTCCTTGCAAGACAGGAGCTTCATTCTTACAATCACCCCGATGTTTCTTTTCCGCATTTCTTTCTGTTTGAATATGGGAAGCTAAGTGTCTGGATTTGTACACACTACACCAGAGAGGGTGTTAGCAGAGCTTTGTAAAATACTGGTAATTGCATCCTATCTTCTAGGGAAATTCTAACACAGTACCTTCCTGGATTGCATTTTCTTTTGTTTTATTTTGCAGCCTCATCACATAGTGTTTCATCTTGTGATGCCCCCCTGTAGTTTCCCAAGGCTGATTTTTGTTGTTGTTGTTGTTGTCGTTGTTTCTTTTTAAGTCTCCAAATACGTGATCTGCACTCTGTACTACTGAACTGCAGCCTCCCTCTGGTAGTCTGGTCCAGATGCCATGCAGTTCTTGCTCCACACCATCCCACTTCTCTCTGTATAAAGATGTCATTTAGCTTCTTGTTTTCAGTAAAATTTTTAACAGGACCATAGCTATTTATGTGCCAGTAGAACTGGTGAAATATTAATTGACATTGGCTCTAAGACCAGTCCCTCAGCAGCGATGCTGATAACTTCCCTCCAGCCTGACGTTCTCCATTTAATGTTGCTGTTACTGTCCTATGTCTAGCAGTTTCAGGCCAATTTAAAATCTTTGTACTAATCCCCCATCTTCTTCAGTTTAACTAATAACTTCCCAGGTGATGCAATGTTAAAGCTTTACCAAATCAGACAGCTGAGATTGATTTCATTTCCTTTCTCTGGAAAGTGAGTTTTCTTCTCTAAGAAAGATGTCAGATTGGTGTGCCTCACCTGTATTAAACCCATGTGGTATTTTCCCCCAAATTCTCTTAGCTTCACTAGCTTTGATTATTCTTTTGTTAAAAATTGTTCTAGAGCTTTGCTGCTGCTGAGCTTAGAAGAAGGGGCTTTTAGTTGCTCTGGTAATTTTTTTTCTCTTTAAATATAGATATGACATTTATTATTTCTGATGGTGTGATATTGTTCGTGTCTTGCTGGATTTATTTAAACTTACTACCCCACGTGAAATTTCATATGCCAGTTCTTTCACTAGTCTGGGTGGAAATTACTTAGTTTCTCATTTTCGGACATTTCGTTTCTTGAGGTATGCGTTCATCTCGACCGTGATAGTTTCTGTGTGGTTATCATCATTGACTTCAATGAGAAATGAAGCGTGTATTCATGTAATTTGGAGTTACCTACTGTCTTTAATCTGTACGCCAGCCTCACTGTGTAGTAGCTCCACTTCTTTGCAGTTTATCTCTTCATGTAGCCAACAAATCCTTCCTCGCTTGTTTTAACATCTTCCGAAGCAGCGCCCTTAGCAGGGCTTTGGGAGCTGCCCCTTGCTGCCTCCTCCACTCTGCTCCTCAGCCATTCCCAAGCTCTCGGGCGGGCTCCTCTTTGGAGCTTTCTTCATCTCCACGTGAACTCCGTTATCCCTACAGGGCTTGTTCTGTCTGTTGGTCTCCTTGACAAACGAGGACCAGGCACGCTGCCTTCGAGTTTTTTCTTTTCACTTGAGATATGCATCCCTGTAAGCATTGGCATCTCTGACCGAAAAACTCCAGTTTCCTTCCCCAGGCAGATCTATCAACCTTGTGATTAGTGACTTCCCAGCTGGTTCCCTCGCTGTGCAGAAGTTGCCCTTTTGAAGCCAAGACCTGTGACCGAAAATGCCAGCCTGCCTTTTCTAAGGGTTCTGTGAATGTCCATAAATACTTTAATTTAGAATCAGCATGTAATCACGTACTCCAAATTTATTTTTATAACCGGCTCTTTTATTCCTCTTATAAAAAATAAGTCTAGAATAGCATCACCTTCTCGTTTCAATGGCTGAATTAACCTGTCAGTGACTGGTTTGGGGAATATCTGCTTCTAGTATTATTATTAGCAGCATTTGTTCTCCAATAATTGAGAAGTCTTGTTAAAAAATAGCTCTCTAATAACACTGCTTTTATATTACAATCCAACTCTGGAAGTCTGCGGCGTGTTGCCCACCAGCATCGTCACAATGGAACCACCGCAGTGTTACTTTCTGGTCCCCAGATAATTTCAGCCTGGTTTTGATAAACTTCTTCAATAATTTAATTCACCGAGTCTCATTTACCTCTCACTCTGGTGAATCTCCATGACTTGAGGTAAGTCCCCCCTGATTTATATGTCTGTACGAAGAAATTTAAGCTAGCTAGGTGTCATCTTTATTTAAAGCCTTACAGAGATGTGCTGTGCTGCTTTTCAGCAGTTAATGCAAATGTTTGTATTTATTTCCTGATGCATGAACTGTAATTTGGTGAGAATAGTTTAGATTTTTCAGTAAAACAACTAAAGAAGTATTTTAATACAAGCTTTGAATTAAGATGTGTGTGTGTATTAGGATGCCCGTGGATATACACAGAAAAGGTATCAGAGAAAAAAAAAAATGAAAGGATGAGCTAGGTTGAAAGTACACTCTGTACTTATTTCGATTGTCCTAAATACACTGATTTAAAAATTTCATAAATTCAGTAAGAACTTCCAGTGGTCAGTTGGAAGGAAACACATATATAAGATACTGAGATGACTTAAAACCTGTTGAAATGAAGGGGGGTTGTAGAAAGGTGGGTGCTGGTCTCTTCTGTCAGGTGGCTGGAGATAGGACAAGAGGAAATGGCCTCAAGTTGAGGCAAGGGAGATTTAGGTTAGATACCAGGAAAAATTTCTTTACCGAGAGGGTTGTTCACACATTGGAATAGGCTGCCCAGGGAAGTGGTTGAGTCACCATCACTGGAGGTATTCAAAAAGCACATGGACAGGTTACTCTGTAACATGGTTTAGTGGGCACAGATGATGGCTGGACTCGATAATCTTGAAGGTCTTTTCCAACCTAAATGATTCTATGATTCTAGGGTTATGGGGAACATGCATCTCATGTGCCTTTAGATTCATAATAGAGTGCTTTCTCTAGGCTGTTGGAATATTTTTATTTTTTTTCAGGGAGGTGCTAGCTGCATTTCTTGAAGAATTTTGCTTGCCTTATATATTTATAAGACTTCATATGCCATATGGTGAAATGTCAGAAAAGAGAAATACTTTCCCTCAGCACAAATGTAGAAACACCATCTTTCGAAGCTTGTTTAGAAGTGGGCAAAAGTTTGCTGTTCATAGTGGAAGGTATGTGCTAAATATTGGAAGAATGGTAAAAATACTACAGTCAATCAGCCATTACTTACTTTATTGGTTCAGCTGGTGGTACTGAGCCCTTCTGCTGCAGAAACTCTAAAGACTGACTTGTCTGTTCTGTTAAGTCTAAAGTTAGGTTGCATAGGGTTTATAAATGGAAAAGCATTTATTTGGCATTCCTGGCCATGTATAGTAGATAACAACCATGATGCTATGGGCAAGGCCGTAGAGGAAGGGTTTGAGAGGAGCTCTCAGTGACTTCCTCAGCAAAGCTGCTGGTGATCTGTGTGTTCACACTTAGTTATTACCACTTGGGGTAGGAGGGCTGCAACTCTTTACCACGTATTCTGCACTTAAGGTGTACAGTAAAATAGATGTCGGTATGACAATGAGCAATCGCAATTTAAAGTGACTGCCTGTTATCTTGGACTGGTATAATTTTATGTCAAGTAAAAGCACGTTCCTCTTCTCAAACTGTCAGCTATAAATATTCAGCCCATCTTAGCTATCCAAGCAGAGACAGTTGTTGTGTTTCTTTTCTCTGTTCTTTTTTCTTTCTCTGCTGAGTCCACACAGCTACAGCTCTGAGTTGAGGGTGGTGAAGGGCGAGTGTTTCTCCCCCTTAGGTGGTGGGTGACCTTTGCTTGTGATACAAGGGCAGCACGTTCTTTAGGGGATACATGTGGGCTTTAGACTAAATGTTGCCCAGGCTGCTACACGCAAGGAAATGTTTTACTAAATTGCAAGAGCAATCTTGTTATGACTGCAGGAAACTTACAAAAGGGTATAAAAGCAAAGGAGAAGTTATTAGTTAATCCTTTAATTCCAGTGTAGGTCTGTCAGTAGCTAGTTTAAGCCATTCACAGAACCCATAAGGGACTTCAGATCAGTTGCTGTGATAAGGGGTTGTAGTTTTCTAGCCTTTTGAAGAATTCGGTTCCAGTAATACTCCCTTTCTTCCCCCTTTCCTTCCCTCCCTGAAGGTCATCACATTCCAGTTTCCTAGATGAAAGGATGTTACCAGAATCATTGCACAACTCCTCTGCGAGAACAATTGGCAGGGTGGTGTCTGTGCCGGCCTTTTTTGCGTGGTCTTAAAAATGAAGCTGCGTACTGCCAAGAAAGCCAGCTGCTGGAGGATTGCTGCAGTCCTGGCAGACTTTCTAGGCCTACAGTTGAGCAGATGTGGACAGAGCTCTGAGCTTCAGATGATGTTTGGGCTGGGAAGGGGTTTTTGAGGTCCTGTCTGAATGCTCAAGCACTGTTTGGGTACAAGTGGGATTAGCAGTGATACCTAGTCACTGCTGCCTCCAGGCACTGCTTGTTTTGTCCTTGTGGTCCTGGGAAACACGGTAGTAGCAATTAACAGCCCTCTGGTTAACTACTAGTGTGTACAAGTGGGGCTGAACCAGCAAATGTTAGGAGAGCTGAACACTGGGTGTATGCTTGTTCTGTAATATTGCAAACCATATTCAATTAACACATAGCATCACTCTTCAAGTGCAGGATTTTATAGTGGAATAGGAGACTAAATATGTTGAAGTGCAGAGGAGTGTGGTTGCACAGGATGCAAGGAGAAAGGAAAGCAAAGGACAAGGAACCTGTGCCCAATTCTTGTTCAATTCCTGGTGCTTTGCTTTACCACAACTACAGTTCTCTTCAGAAGATGGTAACGGCGTGTGGTGGGTGGTGAGAAGACACCACTGAATATGCTTTCAAGTTCTTGGTAATATTGTTGGTAGCCATCATGACAAGTTTTTAGAGAAGTAGTAATTTCATTAAATTGACTGATGGTTCTGGAGCAAAGTAAAAGCTGGCAGGCTTTTGAGACCCACAAACCTGAAGAAGGCAAGTGTATTCCAAATCTGTCAGTTGCTGTAGTAGGTAATTATTTCTCTGTAGAGAACTGAAAGACTTGCGCATGAAACTTGTTTACATCTCAAAGCACTCTTCAATCTGTAAGGACAAATCTAGAATCATAAACTCTTCTTATGGGAGAGAGTTTAAGGAAGACTGTGAAGTGGTTGCCAACTACAAATTAAGGTTACTCTTTAATCTTTAGCCTGGAAGACTCCCAACTTTGGAAAAGGGTGTGAATGTGTAGAGGGAAAAACTATAAAGATACTGAAGTTCCTTCTGCTTGAAGCACTATAAACTCCATGCTTTATGGGAGCATGGAGAGAATGTATGTATGGGAAAAGCTGCGTTCGTGGTCATGGGAGAGGGGCTGATCACAGCAGTGGTACCCAGCTGTGTACGTTGCCTTACTGCTCTCATACTGGTGAAATTTCATGTGTATTTTGATGGGGTTGTACATCACTGACTTGAAATGTCAGAAGTTGTGCACTGTGTATAGGAGACATGTGGTTGCAGCTTTCTCAGAAGGTATCATAGTAGCTTTTCTTTCTGCATGTAGATTGCTCTGAACACTTGCATGTTTATTAATTGTCTCAATGTTAGAAATGCAAGTAGTGGCTTTTGGACCACTATCTGTAGTATCTTGCAGTAGGTGTGTTTCTTTTTATTTTGGGGGGGGGGGGCGGTGTCCACTTCATTTTGCAGTCTGGGTTATTTAAAATAACCAACTAATTGATCTGAAAACGTAAGAGAAAGCTGAGTCTCCACTAAAGGATCTGATCTGATGTGAGCCAATTAAAAAATAAGTTTCATAAGCATAAGATGCCTTGTGTTTTACTGAAATCTTACTGCTTTTGGATGAAGAGGAATTAAGCTTCTGCAGAAACTCTGGGGGAGAAAAGATTAAGAAATAATGCTGTTAATGGAGGGGAAGAGATGTCTTAAATGGCAGTGAGTGCTGTTAAAAATACCAGCTCCTACCCACTAATAATAGGCCAAGTTTTGCAAACTTAACAGGTTTCATCCTTTTTTCTCATGCTTCGCCTTTGATGGGATTTCGCCTTTGATTGCATGGTTGTGGGTGGAATGTCTGATACTCTTGGCTACAAAAATTGTATAGGTTCTTACAGTTACATTTGTTCTGGCTTGGAGCAGAGCTATATGGGTGTTGGATGTTTCTTTGAGACCTGGTGTTCCTTTTGGTTCATCACCTTGTTATCTACAACTTTAAAAGAAGATGATTAATATCTAGCAGACGACTTCACTCTGTGGCATAGATCCACACTGCTGTAGATTCAGTGCTTCAGTATGTGAATCACCCATCTGGTGAAGGCAGTGTTTGGATAATCAATTATCCAGAAATGTGGTCTGTGGACCAGAGACAAGTGATTATAAATGTTACTTATTATAGTCTCACCAATGGCGTAGTGCTTAATCTCCTAAGCACATTAGAATATTAGTTGATCAGAAATGCATTATCATCTGCTTAGGTGAGATGATGTGGATCTTTTTCTGTGCAATATGGAAATGTAGTACACTGTATTAGGCTAGAATTTAATTAACTGATGAATAGGTTGTCCTATGCCTGTCTGAATAGCTGGAATATTTAAATTATGCTAGCTGTCTAGTGTCCTGTGTACTAATTTTGACAAATGTCAAAAAAAATCCATACAGAATTGGCTCAATACATGATAAATTGGCTGCTGCTGCATATGCGAAGTGAGCTGGGTTATCAGAAGTAATCAGTTTAATTTAAACCCAGCTCATTTTAACTGAAAAAAGGTTAGGGAGCAGCCACATGATCAGTTCAGCAAACAGATCTAAGGAGGAAAGTAGTTATTTCCATTAATATAGGCAAGCAGGATAAAACACGGTGAACAGTCCCAGCTGATTCAGTAGGTTTCCATTAGTTATTCAAAGTGTAAGCAAACTCTTCAAGATGCAGTTACCAATGAATTTTGAGCAGATTTTGAATCTTGTTAAAAAGCAGGTAGCTGCCTTGTTTTGCCAGGTACCTCTTGATTAAAAACCTGATATGGAAAAACAGGGGAGTGCTTGGACTTGATGGCTGTGCTTGTCTTAGTCCATTCAGCTACAGCCTTGTCAGAAAAGGAGTGATTAGTCTTGATTACGTGAGGGAGAAGAAACTGCAAGTTCTAGTTTGCAATTAAGTTTAACACTTCCAGAAGCACAAGCGGCACATTCATAGTTTGTACTTGAGCTAGAGGTCTTGTGTTGCAGTTATGCATGTGACCTATGACTATTGTGTTCACGGTCTTATCTTAATTGCTTTTCTAGGGAAAGCACGAGTGCAGCAGCTAGCAGAGAACACAAGATATTTCAGGAGACGACTGAAAGAGATGGGCTTTATCATCTATGGAAATGAAGATTCCCCTGTTGTGCCTCTGATGCTGTACATGCCAGCAAAAATTGGGTAGGTTTAACAGGATGACTTCTCATCTACCTTTAAAGCTAGGATGGTACAAGAATATTAAGACTTCCCTAAGTCTTAATTGTAAGAAAAGACTGGTTTGGTTTTTGCTTCTATGATCATTACTGAGTCTTATAAAACATGGAAACTTCCTATAAATGGTCTTGAGAAAATCAAGGCTTGTAGCTTGAGGCAGCAAGAAAGCACTTCAAGGAAGCAATTTTACCACTACATGCCATGATTTAAAAATCGGGGTTTGTTTTTTTTTTTTTAATTTTATTTATATGTAAAATGTATATATGTGCTAAAGAGAAGCTGAAATTGAATGGAAATTAACATTAAAAGTCACTGGAGGAATCTTTCAACCAGCTCCTAGATCAGAAGCAGCCAACGTTTCCACAGATAAATTCTGAAAATTAAAAAAAGAAAAAGCAGATGGGTGGGACATGACAGGACAGAACAACCTGTATTTGGTGAATCCTGAGTTTAAGAGGTCTGTATTTAATAGCCCAGGTATCGTTATTTTAAATACTAATATAACTTCAACATAGCTTTATAAATGTTTATGGACTTGTGGGCTGCTGTGTGGATAATTAAGGCTAAAATTCTGCAAGCAGGATATAACGTATATATTAAAAATCTTTGCAACGTAAACAAAAACCTGATTTCAAGGACAACTCGGCTTTGGTAGCTGCTTTTCAGTGTCCTGTGTATAATGCAGGGCTCAACCAACGCTTTTAAATTTGGAAAGCAGAGCTTCATTTAAGCCGTACTGAACATCTCTAGTGTTCTTCTAGCTCAGTTAGGCTTCAGTCTGGCTAAGCACTGTGGTTCTGTGAGGGAACAACCATCATGTAGCACTCTGCATGAAGCTAGATACAGTCTTCCCGCACCCTTTTCTCAGTGTAACCAAATTTAAAAGGCCTGTAACCTTTATGGGTACTGTAGAGTCTGCAGTGTGTGCCATCCAGCACAGAGAGGCATACTGTTTCTACCACTCAGCTGCTCTACCAGTCAGTACAATCTTTTCCCTGGAAATTTTTATTAGCTGAGCAGTTGGGCCAGTAACTTACTTAAAAACAAGCATGAACACAGAGCTCTGATGAGAGTTGGCCCTTAGGATCTACATCGGGTCTACTTCATCCTCTCTTTTGCTCTTGTAGTCTGTTTTTTAAAATATTTTGAGAATACTGAATGGATACAAAATGAAGTGTATCAGGACACACTTATTTATAAGGAAAACAGTTGCAGAAGTAAAAGTCAGAAAATTTAAAAACCTCATAAAAGGATATTATTTTTATACATCCTTATAAGTCTCTTAAATTCATTACTACTTCTCAAGACAAGGTCAGTTCAAAAAGGATTAACCATTTCCTGTGGCCTGTAGAAACACCCACAATTACACTGTCATTGTGGAAAGGATCTACATCTTTGTGCCTCTTGTCGCATAAGTCACAGCTGCTAATTTCTTTAATCATAGAATTGTTTAGGTTGGAAAAGACCTTTAAGATCACGGAGTTCAACCGTCAACCCAACACCACCATGCCCCCTAAACTATGTCCTGAATTGCCACGTCTATGCATTTTTTTGAATACCTCCAGGGGTGGTGACTCCACCACTTCCCTGGGCAGCCTGTTCCAATGTGTGACAGCCCTCTCAGTAAAGAAATTTTTCCTAATATCCAGTGTAAACCTCCTGTGGTGCAACTTGAGGCCATTTCCTCTCATCCTATCACTAGACCAACACCCACCTCGCTACAACCTCCTTTCAGGTAGCTGTAGAGAGTGATAAGGTCTCCCCTCAGCCTCCTCTTCTCCAGGTTAAACAGCCCCAGCTCCCTCAGCCGCTCCTCACAGGACTTGTGCTCCAGGCCCCTCACCAACATGGTTGCCCTTCTCTGGACACGCTCCAGCACCTCCATGTCTTTCCTGCAGTGAGGGGCCCAAAACTGAACACAGCACTCGAGGTGCGGCCTCACCAGTGCCGAGTACAGCAGCAATGGCTGGTACGGGTTAGGGTACTGAGAGCAATACAGTAACAGGATCTCAGAGTAGGTTAACTCACCCACGTACTTACACAATTTCATGAAGAACTTTTGCAGCCTATGATAGCTGTATCTAGGCTAAAAGGCAATGAAGATATACTACATATTCTTCCAAAAAGCTATTGCCCTGAATCAGCTATTAATACAGTTCTCTCACTTTTAAGACAAACAGGATGGACTTAAGTAAGTGCATAAATAATTCCTCAGGTCAGCAGTAATTTATGCAAAAATACTGGTGCCTTTCGACAATCCAGGAAAGTTTTGATATAGATAAATTAATGACAAGTAAAAATCTCAAATTCATATTAGACTCTACAATAATCTGTTTATTAAGATCAGCTTGTATATGCTGCACAAGAATGTCAAGATTAGGGTCGCCCCTTGAATGTGCCATTGGAGTAAATTTGAATAACCAAAATAAATTAGCACTGGGCAGCAGTTATGCAAAGATTATCTTACTAGACAAAGTTTTATGTTAAATAAACATTTCTTTTTCTCAAACTTACTATACTAAAATAAAATAGTTCTAAAGCTAATAATAAAAATGACCAAAACCAAGAATGTGAGTTAACAGGTGTACAGGTGTAAAATCTGCAACTCATTCTCACTATTGTGTTTTTACATTCAGCCTCCTACCAGCTGTAACAGAATCATTTTTCCAACTTGTTAAAGAGTGGTTTAGCTCTGAAGTTAATGTATTGCTGATGAGAAGGAGAAGGAATTTCCAAAATTAGTTCCAATCTACTCTTTCCCTTATATACACATATATACATTCATGTGTAGCCATTGCTGCTGTGTTCCATGTGTTCAAACAGTAGGAGTCATCAGTAACAGCAGCTGCTCTGCACAGGGAAGATGGCAATCTTCTGAAAAACCAAGACCCAATTCCTATAGACCTTCATCCTTGAACAGGCTCAACACTCTGGATCACACCAAGAGTCACACATTTCCATCCAACTTTTCCCATGAATGTTCAATAAGGATGATGGTACTGCCCAGCTTCTGAGCAGGACTTAGGGCCTCAGGATGAAAAGGTCAGAACAAGTGCGAGTAATTATAATGACTATTACATTAACTGTAATAGTCACCCAACAAGTACCTGAACAAGAAAAGTACTTCTGTTCCCCATGGTTTCCAGATAGTCTTGTCTATGCCCAGTTTGTTTACAGGTTAATAGCATGTCCTAGAGGTTGCATGTGTAAGATCTCAAAGAAGTTTTTATCAAAATAAAAAAAAATCAAATCACCTAATCATAGTTTATTTCATTACACACAGATAAAAATCACATTTAACCAACACTACCTAAAACTTCATGTTCCAGCAGGACTTATCTTCAGTAACGTCTTTGAACAAACAGCTTGAGAGGGCAACCTGCTGTCGCAGGAGGATAATGCACCCATTACAAAGACCTTGTGCCAATATATCAACTCTTCTTCTGTCCTCTCTGGCTCATCCCTCCCCCTGCTCTTCATTCAGGTCCTTGTGGTTGGCAGCTATTGAAATAACAAAGACCACAGTATACGACTTGAATACAAAGGAAATAAATCAGCATGCTGCCTACCTCCTAATAATACTGTTTTCCAGATTATTCATGGCTTCTGCAAAGGCTTCACATACACTTTGGGAAGGGCATGAAGGATTCAATACCAGAGAGGCATTGGATTAAAAAATTCTCAAATTCAGACTTCTTAAGGTTTCTTAAAGAAGTCAAGTGGCCCAATTCAAGAGCTTCTCTCAAGGACAGCTTATTCTCAAGCAACATTCAGAGGAAGAAACAGGATGGTCAAGATTATAGGGCAGTATTAGCATTTATGGGACACTGTAGCTGTTCCCAAGTCCTTTACAGACCTACTGGCTGATTTAGGAAATCACACTGCATCCCTTGCCTCAGTTTCCCAACCTGCAAAGTGTGAATAATGATATTGAAATCCTTTCTTAAAGTGCTGTTGGAGCTGTGTATGATAAGCACTTCATAGAAGTCATGTGTAAGTATTATTATTGTCTTTTTTTTTTTAATTTGAGAGACATTTAGGTTTGTATGAGAGCGATGTCATCTCTATGAACCTCTCAAAACCTCAGAATTTGGTTCATACAATATAAGAATGACATGGCTGTGCCATCCCCCATGTCACCAAGCAGCATTTGAAAGTGCAACATTAATTCAGCATGAGCTCGATTAGAGACTCAAATCCTTCTCGTTGCCTTGTTAGAGGATTTTGCTTTTCAAGGGGTTCATCCCTCTCCAAAGTAATATGATTTGCAAAAAAGAGCCCACAATGTAAGCAAAGATTAGTGGTGCAAAAGAAAGTGGAAACCTTTCTGCTTAACAGTAGCATTCACTTCAGTAATCTACTACTGCATTTGTGCCTCTTTAAAACCTCACCTCAATTCTCAGAAAACTGAAATTTTGTACATTGCTGCCCTGTTTCATTGAAGCAAATTCTAATTTCCTTCCCCATCTAACCCATAAAAGGACTGTTATTAAATGTCTACATCCTTTTCCCAGTTCCTATTTCTTTATCTTTTGGTTTGACCTTTTATTCATGCGAGAAAACAATAATGCTCAAAGATTTATACTTGAAGAGCAGATGAGTGAACATGTACAAGAGGCAGAAGAACTGTGATGAATGCAACCATTTTCTGATATGCCTTTGTTTGTTTAAATAGATTTTACAACTGTCTTACAAAGAACAGCAAGCAAAAGTTTAGTTTAAGGATCAAATAGATCTTCACCACGCATCTTATATTTGTAAACATCCTTATCCTTGTCCAAATGCATCTTCATATTTTGGACTACATATTGAATATACAATTTTGTTCATGAATAGGTGGCATGACCACTATTCTGTGTATATCATTATCTAGTAATAAAGCTATATAAAGCCATAATAAGCCTTTTTACTTGTAGTAACTATATAGCACCTTTAGCACAGAGTGAATCAAAAAAGTCCAAAACAGAAAAGAAAATTAAAAAATGAGCCGGAAGTAATTCTGAAAGGAACAAGACTTGTGTGTTAGCCCTGGTGGGCAGCTCAGTGCCCCCCAGCCACTCACTCGCTCCTCCCCAGTGTGATGGGGGAGAGAATCAGAAGGGTAAAAGTGAGAAAAGCTCATGGGCTGAGATAAAAACAGTTTAATAGGTAAAGCAAAAGCTGTGCACTCAAGCAAAGCAAACCAAGGAATTCATTCCCCACTTGCGATGGGCAGGCAGGTGTTCAGCCATCTCCAGGACAGCCGGGCTCCAGCACACCTAACTTCCCTGACTTGGGAAGACAAATGCCATCACTCCGAATGTCCTCCCATTCCCCCTTCTTCCCCAGCTTTATATTCTGAGCATGATGTCCTATGGTCTGGAATATCCCTTTGGTCAGTTGGGGTCAGCTGTCCTGGCTGTGTCCCCTCCCAACCTCTTGTGCCCCCCCAGCCTCCTCGCTGAGGGGGGTGGGTGGGGGGAGAAACAGAAAAAGCCTTGACTCTGGGTAGGTTCTGCTCAGCAATAACAAAAACATCCCTCTGTGATCAGCACTGGTTAGTCACAAATCCAAACCACAGCACCATAGGAGCTATTAAGAAGAACATTAATTCAATCCCAGCCAAAACCAGTACAAGACTACAGGTGAATTTCCAAGTACTAGGAGAATCCCATGCTGCTGAGCTCAGCATCCAGGGAGTAGGTGACTTATGGTGGAAATGAAAACCAGAGTTAAGGGGTTCTTGCTCATGGTGAGAGCCAGAGAGGAAGGTGCACAGAAAAGAGTGGGGAGAAGAACTGACTGGCAGGTTGAAGGTTGCCTGTCTGTGGACAAGCAGACAGGTAGAAACCTGCCTGTGGGCTAAGACAAATGACTTGAAGTGCAGGGGGAACCAAGAAATAGGCACACATATGAACTGACTGTGGCAGAGAACAGCAACAGAAATAGTGGGATGCAGGAGGAGCATCTTGTCAATAAGAGACACAGAAGACTGTTTGACAATGGGAGAATAGGGTGAACAGCAAGTCTGAAAATAAATCTGAACTCTGGGTAGCAGAATCAAGGGAATAAATTGCCCTCTGAAAAATGTCATGGACTAAAAAAGTTAGTTCAAATGCAAGCCAGAAAAGCAGAGAGATCTTGATAAGTCTGCCCTTAGCAAAACAGGTAGACTCCCTTTGTTGTTACTAACTGCAATTTTTCAGAACATTAGTGCCAGGAAGGTTTGAACCCTTTTGACTGCCATCCCTAGCGAAGAACCATTTCACACATACTGAGAGAATGCGAATCTGACCTTGAATCACCTATGTGCCACCTCTTGCAGAGCCTGATCCTGAGACAGCTGATAACAAATGTCTTTCAATCTTTGACTTGCAGAGCACTACTAAATAGAATTGGCAAAATACATTTATTTTATCCACCCTCATCAGAAACTTCCAGCACCCTACAAAAAAAAGCCCCTGCAGCATTGCTTCTACAATTGCACTGATCATTTTAGCCACTCCAAATGCACAGGGCAGCCACCCCAGTTAGCCTCTCTAACAAGGACACACCAGCTATTGGTATTACCTTCTAGGATGTAACTCAACGCTAGTCCCTAATCTAACAACCTGCGCTTACATCTTCTGCCAATATACTCAGTGTCATAAAGTTTCTTCGCAAAGACATCCTCACAGTTTCTCGAAGATAATGAAAAGGTCATTTTATGAAAATACATCTCCTACTTTAATTTCTGCAGATCAAAAATTTCTTCAAGTTTGATTTGATTTTTTCTACAGTCGTTTTTTGCTTTAACATAAAAATGCAGTGTGCAGAATACTGTAACCTATTAAACTGAACCAGGATGATATATTATTGGCTATATTTTAATGTGAATGCGCTTTTATTTAATCCTGAAGTGTTTGCTATAGTAGATCGGCAATGCATTAAAAAAATCTTTCTAGATGGATCCTACCATTTTCTTCTTGTTTAAGGATGAACTGTTCTGCAAATTTTTATGGAATATCTTTCCTGCGATTTTTGACATATGCAAAAATGCAGACTTTAGGGCCATTTAAGTTAAAAAATTTCTTTCTCTGGAGAATCATGTCAATCTCACAATGCCTCATTGCCCCATTTGTAAAACAAGAATAACATTTTTCTTTTCCCTTAAACCACCCTTTGCTCATCCTGTCTACTTAATCTGTAAACTCCTTGTAGCAGGAGCTCTTCCTTCCTTAAATAGCAAAGCTATTTAAAGGGAGTCCAATCACTTAAGACCCTTTTGTTCTAACACAACATATATATATACAATATAAATATAATCATCATCACTCCTACATGGCTAATTCTTACACCCCACTTGCTATTCCTTTTTGCCTTCAAATATGTTGGCATATTTTTATTGATTTGATAATAAAAAAATGTTTTCAACATTTGTAATCATCGTATCCTTCTTCTCAAGGGCTAATTTCACCTTCTGAGGAACCAGTGCTGTGTATATAAGGGAGATATTCCAATACTTTCCCCCTAAGTTGTGCTGCAATCCAGTCTGGTCTTAAAACACTTTCAATCTTCAAGCATGTAAAAAATTACAAATTTAGCCTTGGCACCGGTATCCAGTTAAAGGACAGGAGATCAAATACATTTTTCCAAGGATCTGACAACAACGTGGCTCTAAGGAACATGTGATCGACCGATGGCCTTTTTGTTCCTTGAGGCAAGCCTATTCCTTCCCTGGGTAACCAGCAGACTGGGAAGAAGCAACACCTTTCATTTCCTTAGGAATTGCTCTTTCTAATCTGCAAGTGCTGATGCAGCAAAATCAGGGGCAGACACACTGCAATAAAGGTTGCAAGGAAGAAATTGCAATGCTGGAACGTAGTCAGTACATTCATTTTAATGATTCTGCATATAGCTAGATAAAAAAGGCATCATTGATTTCCTGCTGACCCTCTCCTCCAAGTTAACGAATGAAAGCTACTCATGTTAAAAGGCATGCAGAATGAGAAGGTCTGCTACTACCATCAAGACTGTAAGCAAAAACTGATAAGCAGGGTTTGAGGCAGTACCTGTCACATAAGGAAACTGCCCAGGTTTGGGTTGTACAGAATCCAGTGTGCTAGCATTGCAAACCAGTGTGAATCTTGTACTATCTCTTTATTTTAATTCTTCCTTTTCAACTCTTCTTCTGTTGGATGGCTCAGAGAAGCAGTACTTTGAAGGAGCTGAACCCTGCAGTGAGGTGCAGCAAATACACCTGCACTAAACACTAATTCATTAGTCTTCAATGCTCAATCCACGTTCTTTGGTTCACATGAGACAAAAAGGGAAGAAAATTGCTTCTGAAGAAGGAGTAACAAATTTCCTTTGGTTCAAGTAAGCCCTGAGTATGCATGAAAGGCTCCGAGCTGCCTGCTGTCCTGTCCGTCTTCCACACAGAGACCTATGGGTTGCTCCAAATGTCACTGGGGTTTTTTTCAGCCACAAGCACACCTAAAACCACTTGCTCTGCACTTAGGTGGATCAAGTGCAGGCTCAGACCAGCCAAATCACCTAGTTTTCCATCACTATAAAATTACATTCCATCAAGAATCCTACTTGTATCAACTCTACTATTTGTAATGCAGAATGTTGAAACACATTGAAAGTAAGTGGCAGTAAGTAGCCCTTAAAAAAACATTTCTTTTTCTAAGTCTACCTTTCCTCTTTTGTTCCCTTTCTTCTGCTTTCCATTTCAGATTTTTACTCCTGGATCTTGCTCCTCTTGTCACTAAGTCCTTGTGTACTTTCTTCTTTATCATAGCTAAGAATTATGTGGAGATGAGATGGGACTAGAGGACTGTTTTCTTGCCTTCCCCTATGGACCTGGCAATAGTCTGCTGGTCAGAATGAGTTATAGACCAGACTCTGTTTCATTTCTTTCATATCTTGCCTTCCAAACTTTCTATCAAATATACCTCATTTATTTCCATCCTTCCTCTCATTTTTCTTTTCATGATACAAAGGAGAATATCCACAACATGCCCTGATGCATGACTGTTCTGAATGAGTTATCTCCACTTTCCTCCCCTTGGCTAGGTTTGAAAATTAAACATAAGCACACTAACTACTACAGGCAGGTGCATTTCACTGACTTGACTACCAGCCTTGCTTCTGATCTTTAAATTTGTTTTTATCACCTTTCTCTGTCTAACACAGGTATAAACAGAGAGTGGTTTTAGTTTTGGGGTTGAGGATGGAAACTCAGGAACTCTGAACTTTGTCCTTAGATCCCCATTGCTTTTTTAATTAGATCTGGGTAAATCTGTTCATCTCTCTAGGGTTCAGTATCTTCTCTAATGTCACATGCGGCCAAGCACTTGATGATCTCACAAGTATCTGAATTCTTCCAATGAAAGCCAGGACAGAAGTGAAAGCTATTTGAGTACCTACCTTACAAAGGCATCATGATTTGAGGCCTAATCAGTGTAAGATCCTCACATGAAAAATTGCTCACTATCAGTATTCTGATTAGATTTGCTCAAGCAGATTTTTAAAATTACATAGCTCATACAGAAATCAGTGATCCAAGTAAGAATTTGAAATTTTTCACCAAAATCAGGCATAGCCTCTGTAAAAAGGAAGTTAAAATTAATTTTGAATACAGTGGTATTTAAATGGTCTTTCATTGTTGATGCAGGAGGGGGTACCTGTGGCCATGTCCCTTGCTGCTGTGTGGGATTGCTCCCCCCCTGCACCCCGGCAAGGGCACTCCATGAGGAAGGACCCACTTCTTGACACCTCCAGAGCTCCCATTCGCACTATCCCACATTCCAGAAGCCATTTTGGCACTCCTAATGCTGTTCCAACGCTAGCTCCTACACCAGCTCATCTGATGTCACATAATCCCAAAATGATTACAGATTGCTTCCTGACTGACAGCACGGTAGCAGAGATAAAAAGAGGACGCTGGCCAGAAAGGGTCTCCAGTCTCCTGTGTTGCTCTGCCAGGATGCTGTCTGCACTTGTACTGGCAGCACGGGTAGAACCAGGCAACAGAGGCCCAGATTTGGTAGCTGGCCCAGCTTATGCCAGAGCTGACCTTGCAAGAAGCAAGTCAGTCCAAGTCTTAGCCGCAAGCGACAGCAACGGAACAGATGGGGAGATGCTTCCAGGTAAAGCTGACGCCAAGACCAACCCCGCTCCACTCCATTACGAACAGCCCCGTGGAAAGGCTCCTCAGCCCAAGAAGCGACTTCTCAAGTCAGGCATTGGCCGACCCCTTCTGAGAACCACGCTTCGCACCGCTTGAGACACATGGAAGACCAGCCTGCACGCAGGCACACCAGCTGTGGGTAAGCATCAGGAGTCAGCTGAAGCCCCCAAACAGGGCAGAGAAATCATAGAATCATAGAATCATTTAGGTTGGAAAGGACCTACAAGATCATCAAGTCCAACCGCCATCCCTGCCCACTAGACCATGTTACAGAGTACCTCGTCTATGCGCTTTTTGAACACCTCCAGGGATGATGACTCAACCACCTCCCTGGGCAGCCTATTCCAATGTCTTAC
>JAVJGG010000001.1:46973103-46985927 GCA_035590195.1 Aviceda cuculoides
CTGTAACATGGTCTAGTGGGCAGGGATGATGGTTGGACTCGATGATCTTGAAGGTCTTTTCCAACCTAAATGATTCTGTGATTCTATGAAATGTGCAATTCAGTTTGGTTTCACTGAATGGGCAGCTTTGTAGAAGCTGAAGATGCCTTCCTCCTCTGGCTGTTTGGTATTGCCCTTTGGCCAAGGATTTGGTCATGCATTCACTTTACTCAGTGTTCAACCTTGCCACTCTTTAGCCTTAAATTAAACATAAGTTTAAGATTTCAGCTGCGAGTATCATCATGGGAAATGCAGAGATGTTAGGAATTGGTGTTTAATGAGTGATGTTTTTCACCTTGTAATTAAATAAAATCCATGAATGTTTGATCACATGAAAAATAAATAAGAATGCACGTTGCTGGCCAGGAGGTCACTGAGAAAATTAATTAAGAGAAAAATTTTCTTAGAAGTCCTATGGAAAAATAAAAAAGTTAATGGCCTGGATGCTATTACTGAATGCAGTTTATAGCAGGCAAATATAAACACATACAGATTTATAACAGATAGCATAGAAAAGTTTAAGAACTTTCAGCCATTAGTTTGTCCTGTTTGTTCTCTGAAAATGTTCACCTTTGGGGATGCTAACTGTGAGTTCAAAGATAATAAAGACAAAGACCCACATAAACGGTTTTCAAAAAGGTCTTCATGTATAAGTAGTGCAAATCTAGGAAAAAAAATCTTTTTTCCTGTTGTAAAATACCATTGTCATTTTTTTTCCCACTTAGCCCCCAAGCTGCTGAACGTTGAAAGGTCAGGCTTGATAGAGTCATTTGGGAATATGTGGCTGCAGAGTAGCACAAAATGGACGACGTCAGTGAAAGTGCCTCTGTTCTGTCTTGCCTATCTGTCTGTCTCAAATACACTTAAATGGAAAATTATCTGCAGCTGGAACAGTGGTTCCTGTCTGCATATTCATTTCACCTCTGGTCTTCTACCTCAGATTCTCATTAGACAGCCCAGTCATTTGCTATGGTAATGGGTTTCAATAAGGACACTGGTACACTAAGTTTTAGCTACACCCAGACAGGGCTTCACTGCTAAATAGCAGTGATATTTCTGAAGTGAGTGCTCCAGATCAGATAACGAGTTTGAAATAGAAGAGTCCATGATTATGAAGGTGCTTTCTAAACTATAGATGTGCTATCTAAGAGTTACACTTCTTTTATTCCTCACCATAAAGGTGTTTCATAGGACTTTTTTCTCATTTGGACAGCAAGAAAAAGCCAATTTCAGAGGAGTAAGTGCATCTTTTACAAGAGAGGACCTATATATTGTAATGCTGTTTATACTGAGTATTAGAGAGACATTAAACTATTTTGCAAGGCTAACAGATACACCCTGATAAAATGCATTCAGATCCTTGCCTAAACAACAGATGAGGAAATCTGATCAGATCAGACTAGTTTAGATAAAAAACTAATGAGCGTGAAGACTAAGTAATGACTGCCAGATTGGGTTCATTGTTTGTATGGTGCTTTGGGCTGAAAAGTAGCCATTTATATGATATGTGACAATGACAGCTTTATTAAAAGAAGCATTGTTTTGGTCCCAGTACAAATACCACAAGTATCCAAATCCCCTGAACAACTGCATTCTCTTTTTAATTTGCAATTCCTTTTATTCTTCATGACTCTTCTAAATTAGCGAAGCATTCTTCTGTTTCTCACATAAAAATATACTTTTTTTTCGGTACATCAACTCTTACCAATAGCCCAGATACTTCAACATAAGACAGAAAGGGGGATAATAGGCTAAATTATCCTTAAGCAATTGCAGTTGTAACTATTCTGTGTCTTATTGTGGTATGTAAATTTGATTCTTTGCTGGGTCCCATGGACACATCTTCATTTTGACTACTGAAAGGCACAGTAGGATAAATGGATTAAAGTAGGAGAACTAGCTCTTAGCACTCTTTCTTATCAGTTTTATGATAATGCTTTCACTGATGTAGTTGCTGTATATACACATAAGACAGATTTTTTTTTTTTTTCCCAAAAGTGATTGCCTATCAGTATTGAACCAAATGTTAAAAAAAATTTAAAAAAACCCCACAAAACAATGGGAAAGGATCAAAGAGCAATGAAAAGGGTGGTAGTGCTGAGATTGTTTGGTCATGCCCGTTAACAGTAGACATAATGGGATGGTGATGCTATTTTTGCAATGTTATTTTTCGAGAGAACAAGTACAATAAATAGCATCCAGTATTGCCAGGAGTCATGCAGCCTAGATGTCATGTCTGGCTGGTTTTAGGAGGGAGAGGTGAGGCTTACAGCAGGAGTAGATCTTGAGAAAGTGCTGAAAGCTGTGCAAGGGAATGATATTTCATATTAATTCCAGTTAAGTATTCCAGGGGGGCAGCATAAAGAAAGGTATAACAGAAGTTCAGACATGAGTGCTCCTCGCTGGTGTCATTGACAAAGCAAAGTGGGGACAACTGAAGTGAGAGTGAGATGGGCTAAAATAATGTGTTGGCTGGAGAGGAACACTTCAGATATGACAGTGTAAGTGCTAGTTGAAAATATAAGTTGAAGCCATGGGGGAGATAAAATTAGCTGTGGACAAGAGAGGAAGAAAGAAAAGCAGGCGAGCTGAGGGATAGCTCTCCTGTGCCCCGTAAAAAGGAGGATAAGTGGAGGGAGCAAACTTATGAAAGGCATAGCAAAGAGACAGCTAACTCCTGGTCTCTATATAGTTATTCCTCAGTGCAGTGTATATATTAAATAGTATGTAACATCTCTCGATTAGAGACCAGCTTTTTTGTTTCGTGTTTGAACCTCAGGCTTTTAACACCATACAAACACGAATCACCAGTGAAGCGCTCTGGCAGGAGCACTACGTGTAGATGGTATGGTAGGTAGTACACGTGTACCCCAGTGCAGTGTGCTCTAGCAGGCAGGGATGCATGGCTTCTGCCTTTGCAGATGGAAGTACCTTTTCAGGGAACATTTCCAGCCAGAAGGATGGAGGGAAGAAGTTCGTCATCACCAACAGGTGGGAAAATTTGCTACTGGCACTTAGCTCATGACTTCAGAAAGTTTGACCCAACCTGGCACAGACCTGTGGCACGACCATATGCTATCCGTTATAGCGTTGTGCCCTCTAAGTCTTAGTAGAGGTTTTCTTGTTAGAATGGTTAGATTACTGATTTTTTTATGAAGGGTTTTCTTGCCAGGTTTTTCACTGGTATGGAGTGTGGAGAGAAGTGAAAACACGAGACTGATGGGCAAGCTGCAGACATAGGTGAGGGGGCTGTTCCCGACGGTGGCAGTTGGCAGGGACTTTCCTGTGCCCAAGGGAGTGGGGACCTGCTGCTTGGGCACAGGGGACTGAGATGGTGTTGCGTGAGGGTCAGGCAGGAAAGGCTCTGCAAGGAGCCAGAACTGACATTCCCTGGTGCTCAGAAGCACGGCTGCTCTCTTCCTCCAGCTGCCTCAAATCAGTGGCCTCTAAAATACAGTTGTTCCCCTCGTTCTACCCTTGCCTTCAGAAACTGTCGCTGGCTGCTGTCAGTCCTCTGTGCCCTCTCTTGGATCGAGCTCTGCTGCTGCCACCAAATTCAGTTTTGCAGCCTGCAGAGTTAGGGCAAAATAACTCATTCAATTTTGGCTATATTACTGAGCAGCCTTGGGCTGGCTCGGAAGGCAGATGGGTATTTAATTTGACATTTGTGCCTCTGTAAGCCAGAGGAGAGGTTCTACCAGTGTTGCGGGGGCCAGCTAATGCAGGTGAGCAATTGCCAATGGTGGACTAATCTCTGGAAGAACAGTAATATGTCAGGTTATAGTCCAGACTTCTCTCTGTGGGATGATACTGCTCAAGGAAATTAAGCCTAGGAGATAATTTGGCAACAGTCTTATTTTAAATACTGATTAATGACTATTGCTTTAGTGCAGCTCCTGCTCTACTCATGTGATGTTTTAATATGGCAAAGGAATTATGATTAGTGCTTTTAGGTTTTTAATGTCCAGATAGTTAAAATGTCCCGTAATAATCACTCCCTTTAATATTCAGCATAACTATTACAGAGATATAATTGCGCTTTGGAGTTGAAAAGAAGAAACCGGGATCTCAATATGATCGTGAATGCCTTTTTCTGGTAGCTTAAATCAAATCCTTAAATTTCAAAGTCCTTGGCAGCAACTTTTAAGAACTTTAATTAAAAAAGAAGTCTTCCATAAATAAATCAAATCTGAAAGACTAAAAATTGTTAAAGTAGTTACTGCAATAATTGCAGTAAAAAGTGTAGTGGCATATGTACCAGAAAGCACAAGTAAAAGCATCAAAATGAGAAAACAAATTCAGATTTAGGAAGCCTGTAATCCAAGATGTACTTGTGCAGCATACAAAGTACCTCCAAGATTTGTAATCGTTATTCTCATGACATTAACATATTCTAGATCTGATTCTGCAATATCTCACACTATTGGAAGTCAGGAATGATTTTATAATAGGATTACAAAAAAAAAACCACCCCACAATGAAAATAAGAGCAGGCTCCAGCTCTGCGTCTTTGGCTGATCCTTGGCAGAAGCAAGAAATGTTTGCATATATTTCCCCTCGCTTGCCTCGGAGGTGGTATCTTGCATGCAGTAGTTAGTTTTCATCTCTCCCAGCTTGTAATTCTGTTGCTTTCTGCTCTCTCTATCAGGGAAAAAATATTCCATTGTGGTTTTGTAAACTGTGTTAAGAGTCAAAGGAGTGTGAACTCAAACCTTCCCTTGAAAAGAAGAATTCCCCCAGCGCCTGTGCAGGACCACTGTAAGGCGCAGAAAAGCATCGCTGCGTTTGGAGTCGCAGAACGTGCTGCAAGGGGTTTGGCAATTTGTCTAAGAGAATTTTTTATGTACGATTGCCTCTTGCAAGAATTACAGCTCTCCCGCTCAGCCCCACAAGCTCTGCCTCTCCTTGGCTACAACAGCCCATTGAACTTGGCCGTGCCTCTACCTCCTTCCAGAGTGAACCCCTGTTGTTGCTCTGGATGCACCATATGGTTGTGCCACCTCCCACGTCGGCCTCAGCCACCCGCTTGCTCCTCTCTTCTCCATGCACCTTGGGCCATGTCCCACACTGCCTCCGTGCTTGGACAAAACTTCCCTCTCTAGTTCCTGAAAGCATTACCTTACCTTCTCTCAAATACCGTTTTAAGATGATATCCCTACTTACGTTAGTCTGACAATTCATGAGACTCCTGGGTTTGGTAAGCTTTTTTCATTACATTCTCTTCCATGTGTTCCCTCCTTGCCTCTGCCTGCGTCCTGCTTGGCAAAGGCTGTTGTGATCTTGCCATTCTTCCAGTTCTGCAAAAGTGTTAATAATTATTTATTTCGGTGTCATTTTTACTAATGGTTTAGCTGATCTTGTCCATGTGTTGATGTAGCACGAGTAATACAGGTCCTTTCCCCCAGTATGCAAGAGGTTCTTCAGCTGGCAGTTCCTCTTTCTGCACCCCTTCCTCCTTCATTTACCATAAAGCTAAATATGGGTGGTTGATGAACCTCATCAGCTTCCTGGCATGGCATTTCTTACATTTTCAGGATGAACGCAGGGATGTCACATCTGGTTAAACAAGAGTTAAACAAAAACTAAGCGCCTAATTTATGACTGGTGTAGGGCTGGCTGCTTATTCCTGTGGGAAGACACCAAGGAGGGGCTAGAAAGGGCAGGCAGCAATATTGTTTATATGAGTGGGTAATTTCCTGTAGTAAGGCTGTTTAGCAGCTTCTGACTTTCCCTGATGTGTTGCTCAGGTAAGAATGAGATGGAGAAAAAGGAGATAGCTGAGTATTTTGCTTCGCATGTGATTTTCTTTGTGCATTTTCCAGTGTCAATAGAAGAAGTAACCTCACATCGTTGACAGCAGTAATGTATAGGACTAGCTAAAGCATGGGACTAGAGTGCTGAGCATGACAAGGGAAAAAGAAATAGGAATGGCTTAGCTTCTAGGGTAGGATAAGTTGGGGGTTAAAGGAAAATGGAAAGAAAAAAAAAGAAAAAGACACTGTGGATGTATTCTCATTAATCTTTAAAGTTGGGAGGCTGACATGCTTTTATAGCCAATGGAAGGAGGTGAATGCCTATAACATGCCTTAACTAGAAGCCTAAATTAGAGGGTTTTAATACCATCGGTTTTATTGTTATGAACCATGAGCTTATTAATGCATTTTTAGAATGAAAGAAAGTGTCAGACATCAAGAAAGATAAAGGGTAGGTGGAGAGCCTGAACATCTGGTAAATATTCTTTTCTGTTCATTTTAATCATAATTTTGGGTGGTTTTCCCCTTCCTATTTCATTATTTTTAGGTAAATGAGATTGCAGCTTAGCATTAAACTGATTTTGGAAATAAATTTGACTGTGTGCTCCTTCTTTTGTAGAGGTGGCTTGATCTCTGTATAATGCAAGAAATTGCATTAATGCATGAACCTTTTTATGTGTGTTTATTACTTGTTTGCTGTGCAGTGAGCTCTTCTGTAAAGATGTGTCCTCAAGTGTGGATTTGGCCATGTTTGTGGCCAAAACCTTTTTTTTTTTTTTTTGAGCCATTTCACTATGGTTTTTTGAACAAGTACAGTGCTGTCTTTACTGGCCAAATGTCTTAAGTTTGATAAGAGCAGCTGCATTTTATTGTATTATTGAACCTCTTGTGTTTTTGACAGGGAGATATGCATGGCAGAAAAATTTGCACACCCAAACACTCCTCTCAGTTATTGGCAACTTACAAGACTCTGCAAATGTAGTGTTTGACTATGTCTGAATTCACTTTTCATAGAAAGTCTGTAGAAAATAGAAAAATCCTCATAGAGGCATCCAAATATTGTTTGGCCATTTCCTTCCGTGTTAAAATACGTCAGAGTGATGTCTGGGAAATCACTGCCTTCCATTAGTGCAATGCTAAACCTCAGACAGGTGCCTCGCCGGTGGCTGACCCCAATAGAATTGTACTGGATTTGCAGCAATCAGTTGTCCTCTTGTGTGTCTCTCCCAAACCATCATCACTTCCATTAACTTTTACAGTAAAATCCTGTCAAACTCGTAAATTCCTTTCCCATTTTTTTTATCTCTGAGGGTTACACTTCTAGCTGACATTCTGATAGATTTTTATAAGAAAATGCCTACTGAGCACATTTTTGACAGCAGTTCTTGTGCTTGACCAATTAGTGGAGCTTACAGTAGGTGTCTCTTGGAGGGCTGCACAGACAGAAGTCCACTCAAGATGATAAGTTAGCAGTTACAAAACAAATGATGTCTCACACAAGTTGGTAATTACTGGCTCCTCCATAACTCCGTGTTCCCACAGTGAAAATCGAAATGAAAGTGCTTTTTAGCCCCTGCACCAATTTTGGAATCACTCCCTTTTCTTCCGCCTCTGAAGTTACAGTACTTGGAGCATATTAATGACAGGCTGTACGTGACTATCTAGAGAGGGTTTACGGACCCACCATCCCTCGGCAGTTAGCTCTCTTCTCCTGGGGAATGTGTTGTTGACAGTGGGCGCGCTGCTGTTCCCAGCACAGAATAAGAAAGGGGGTTTGTAAAGCTCCTACAGCACCATGACTGGGAGCAGACTATTGCTGCTGAGACAGCAACGACCAGTAGCATGGTGATGGTCACTTAAGCTGTTCAAACAGGAGTGCAAGTAATCATGAGTGGTCACCCAAATTCAAAGCTACGTTTATTGAAACTTGGGGCTAAAACATTTTGTCCTCAAAGGATATCTTGAAACTCATTATGAATGAATGCTGAAGTGTAAGTTGGAGTGATTCTTTCAACCTCCGTAATTCTCGTACTTTCTGGAAATTGTACTGACACTTAAAACATCAAATTAACCAAGATGTTTTTCAGCTCTGATTTCAGAGGTGGTTTAGGCTGAATATTAAGGAGAAGAGAACTATGCACAGTGAAATAACATCCCAGGTAGCCTGATGAAAACCCTGTAAATAAGTGTTTTAAACCAAGACTTTGTCATACTGAAACTAATACTGTATTGAACGAGTTGGAAAGTTATATTGACATTATTCAAGAATGTTTTATCTTTAGTATTTGTGATTCTAAGCCATGCATTTATTAGATGTCGCTATTGGGAAAATGGACACCTATTATATATATTCCTCTAAGAAGGGACAGTTATCCGAGATTCAGCACATGGCTGAACAAAAAAAAAAGAAGAGTGAAAATTAAGTGTCACTGGGAAAGTGGGGCAAAAGATGAAAAAGGAAAAAAATATATATTATGGAGGTGGCTGAGTGGAATCAGTTAATCTAAAGACCAAAGATCATGTGTTGAACCAAGTAAATAATTCAGGAAGACCCTAGATCCCCAGGGATCCTGGGCTGAACTGGTGACTGAGCTGTCCCAGTCCTTGCCTGCTGATGTGAATCCATACCTGACAGCTCCGCTGCCGCTGTGCCAGAGGCTGGGATCTCTCCTGGCTGATCTTGGCAGTCTCCATCACTGGCTTGCCTTGTCCTGAGACAGCCATAATTTCCCTGCCCCACGTTATGGTGTCTGCTCTCAGGAGTTACCTCCCGCTGAACTGAAGGCCAACTCATTGACCTGCTTCTCCTGCAGGAACTTCTGTGCCCTACATATACAAGGCTGTACGTTTTGAATAAAGATTTAACATGACTAAAATACCCATCAGCCAGCTGACCTTCCTGATGTGGGCAGGAGTGTGAGAGCCCAGGCAGGGTTGGTAGTGTTTTGGCACAAATGTGTCCCCAGGGCAAAGTCCCATTGACCCTTAGATTCCCACTGCTTGATTGCATCTGAAGGTATGATTAAAGTTTCTGAGGTGCCTTGGGGCACTTGCATTTTAGCCTCGCATTGTTCTTACTGTAATATAATATAATAAGTAATCATAATTTCTACAGAGAAGTATGCTGCAGCCCAAGGAGAGCTAGGTTAGGCAGTAGAGGCTAATCCCTGGATTTCTTCTGACTTCCAGGAAATCTTGCATGTTTCCTTGCCTCCAGGTTTCTGAAATCAAGTGCTATGATGAATCTCAGTGGTTGGCAGACCAAGTGATTCTGGAAAACTAGCCCATATATATTAAACAACGATTGCAATAAATGCTTTCACGTTATTGTCCCAAATGGTGTATTGAAGAAGGAACAGGTGAAGGAAAGAATGAGAAAATGAGTGCATTTTTAGACAGAGCAAAACACAGAGGGAGACCCTGGCTATTTTTCAGGCTCTATCGTATAATCAGAAACATTCAAAACTGGGAAGTGTTGGAGGGAGATAAGGGACACGTACATGGGGGCAGTTACGTTGCGCGTGATAATTTGCAGGAACCTAAGAGAAGCCGACTAGCCTAATCTTCTTAGGTTTATCTCAGAGAAGAGTAAAAACAGTTATGCAGTATTGAGATACACAATTCCAGTTTGTGGGAGGATGCAGATAAAAGCAGCACAAAGCATCCTAGGAGCCAGTGCGGCCCAATTAAGAGAAAATATTGAACTTAATCCTGTAAGACTCAGCTCAATGGTTCTTTGCTAAGGCAGCAGAGTTCTGTGTAAACAAGTTAAATATGCTGATATAAAACTGAATTGTGTAATAGACTTAGATAGAGAGCTTGCCTTCTCCTTTAATCTGTGGGAAGAACACAGTGAATGAGCAAAGAAGCCAGGTGAGAGCAAGCAATGTGATGTTTGAATGGTATGTTCCTGTTTTCCGTCAAAGTCTGGATAAACCTGTGTGTGCTTACGTTAAAGACTTCAGGAGCTTGGGTGGTCTGGGGCCAGGCAGCCCCTCTGTGCTGCCCAGGCTCTTTCTGAATGGGAGTTTGTGCTGTATTTAACGGCAGCTGTATTATCCAGCTGCTCGGGGAGTGGGAAGAGCCAAATACTGGCATGAAAAGGCATCTGGGGCTGAGCGGTGTCTGTGGGGGTTCGTAATAGTGCCTGAACACGTAAAGGGTGTAAATATCAAAGAAAGATGGTGGTTATACAGCATGGGGCCCAGGGGTGGAGCAAGGGTGATGGGGTGGAATTAAAAGAGTGGAGATAGAGGCTGACTGTAAGGAAAAAATCTTCCTAGCTAATCAACCTATACAACAATGCCCTTTTCAGATGGAAAGAGCTACTGAAACAGGAGCAAACTAATTCTTCCTTCAAGAGTTTCTCAAGTTCGTTAGGTGCTACCAGAGGCCCAGATGTGGATTACTGCTGCGTGTAATTCTGCTGATGGAGTGGAGATATGGAGAAGAAGAATAACTGTGTGCATGTTGTACAGCACATGTGGAATGGCCCCGTTATTTCTGCCGTGTCGGATGAGGGCTCGCCTCTCTGCTGCCGTGCCAGCCTGACGGAGAACACAACCTCACTGGAGACGTGCTTACTTCCCCTGTCTGCTATTGCTGTGGCCGTACTTTGCAGCATGGCATCCTGCAGAGGTGCCCGCAGACATTGGTGTGTTTGTGGTGCAATGTGATGTCATCGGTAGAGATGAAATGGGGTCACATCAGTGAAGTCCTCTGCTTCTCAGCAGCAGTGGTTAGGTGCCATACCACGCTGCATGGGTAAAACTCTGCTGCGTTCACTTGCTGAGCTGTGCTGAGTACAGTCTAACTGCCCGTAACTTATCCTGAGGTATGTTTGTTCCTGCTGCACCCAGAGCACATTTAAATGGAATTTCACAAAGAAAACAATCCAAGAGAGACAACACAGCAGAGAAAAGTATGAATGCTTAGCATCACGTTGCTTTGAGAACACCAAAATAGATAGGCTTCTGTAAGCATTCAGACCGAGGAGGGCTAATTCCTAACAAAAGCATGCATTCTTATCGTTAGAATTGTTAAAAATGTCATTTGTTATCAGTAGATATGCTATAAAGAAGTCTGACTGCATGTATTACTGTACCCAGCAAAGATAATCTTATTATATCCTGGTTTATTCTC
Source organism: Aviceda cuculoides (assembly GCA_035590195.1). Lineage (NCBI taxonomy): Eukaryota > Metazoa > Chordata > Aves > Accipitriformes > Accipitridae > Aviceda > Aviceda cuculoides. The sequence goes on from JAVJGG010000001.1 coordinate 46,984,038, forward strand.
TGTATTTTAAAGCTGCCATTACACACACCTATGCTGGAGACCACTGGGGTCTTCCTTCAGTACCTAACCTAATTTTCTTTAAGCCTCCCATAATTTTTCCCCAAGGAAAGGGGTATTTTACCCACTGTGGCATCTAGCCTCATCCTCAGGAGGTCTTAAAAGCACAGCCATTAAAATAGTGTCAGTTATTGGCATTTTCTCTGCCCCAGTGTCAGTTATGGGCATTTTCTCTGCCCCAGTCCTCCCCACTGGTGATATGTTTTGTTGACACCAGGAGTGCAAGAAACTTGAGGACTGTAATTTTTGGAAAGCATCAAAGCATCTTTTCCAGTAGGCAGGTAGGAAAATTGAGGCCCCTTTCTCTCAGGTTGACCATGCGAACACTGTGGTTCCTCATGCTCTTTTGTATGTGCCAACAGCTTCAAGTTGCTGCTGCTTTTGCACCTGATCTAAGGACCTGCAACAACAGTGCTGGGTGGCTCTGATGGCTTTCCACACTGGCATTTCTGAGTACAGGTTCCTGGTTTTGAGTGGAAAACTCAAGTGGCAGCAGTGGGGAAATCTCTGATGTCTTCTCCAAGTTGTGTAAAACCATGCAGCTCCTGCCTGGTGTGCAATAAGGCTTTTTCCTTAGTTGCATTGTTTTCACTCTGTGGTGTTCAGGTGCAGCCATATTCATTTTCTCTGGGTGAGCGAGGAAGAGAAATCCTCTTTTCTTTTGTGTGGGAAACCTCAACTCGGAGATGTTCATGAAGGGCCAGCCAGCTGGCAGCGCATCGCAGCCGCTCACTCACATTCCTTTTTAACAGGAGCACGTCCTGGTCCAGAGCCCTCTGTCCAACATGAGGAAGTCAGGCAGGAGCAGAGGGGCATAAATGTCATGGTTCAGGTTGTTTATTTTGAATATCCTGAGTTTAGCTGACCGTCACGGCCATAAACCTTGTTTGGCTTCATTGGTGTCCAGCATTTGCCTGAGTTAGAAGGACAGGCATTATCCTTGAGAAACATTGTTCATGGTATTTAAGAGGGAAACATGTTAACTCAGGCTTCTGTTTTCCTCCAAATTGTAATGTCTTTTGGTTTTATTAAGAAAAATATCTCCATGTCTAAATATACACAAGCAGAAATACTAGTGTTACTCAGTTGATTGGGGTTTTTTTCATCTCTATGGTGCACAAGAGGGAATTTGTTTGGCACTTTTCCTGTCTGATAATTTTTGTTGATATAATAGAAGGTAACAGAAGGCAGCTGGATTAGTCCATTATACCATCTGAAAAAAAAAGACCCCAAACCAAAACCAACCCAAACTATTATTTATACCAAATGCAGTGGATTTTAGTGATCTCTACCCAGGGTGTATTTCTCTATACCCATCTGAAACAATGTGCTGTGTGTTGGTCTTTCACAGTCTAGCCCTGTTATAAAAAAATGTTATTTGCAAACTGTCTGATGTCTGTATGATAAACACTGAGAGAAATTTAATGCCATGCTTAAGTATTTTTAAAAGCAACTTTGAGTGAGCAGTTACTTTCCTTGCTGTCTAGTGTTCATCTCTAAGTTATTTATCAGTCTAAATGGAAAGGTAATGTAATGTGGATTGTTTCCCAGTTCAGCATACGTGGGCAAGGAGGATTTGTGTGCATAGTCTGTTGGCTCAGCAGGCCTAAAGCAACCGTAGAAATGTATGTGCCTGGACCCTACATGCTGGTGTGCAGCTGCACTGTGGGAGAGGCTTTGATACAAAGCGGATGGAGCTTGACTCTAATGCCTGCATTGCTCACGGAAAGATTTCCAAAAGCGACTTTGTAAAATAAGCTTGTCCTGGTTTCAGCTGGGATAGAGTTAATTGTCTTCCTAGTAGCTGGTACAGTGCTGTGTTTTGAGTTCAGT
>JAVJGG010000001.1:46986027-47004417 GCA_035590195.1 Aviceda cuculoides
CTTTTCTGTTCTATTAAACTGTTCTTACCTCAACCCACGAGTTTTACTTCTTTTTCCTGATTTCCTCCCCCATCCCATTGGGAGAGGGGAGTGAGTGAGCGGCTGCGTGGTGCTTAGTTGCTGGCTGGGGTTAAACCATGACAAAGCTGAAAATAACCTTGGGAGCCTTGTCTAATTTTCATATGTAGAGCAAATGATGGCACTAATGTCAATATTAAACTGTCAGTTGATAGGTATAAAAGCATTAGCCTTTTAAACATCGCTTCTTTCCCAAGTATTCTGATCTATTGCACGTGTCTCACGTAATCAGAAGCTGTTAGAGGAGTCACCAAACCACAAAGAAACAACTGAAGTAGAGCCCAGCAGGGCTCCATGTATTTCCTATTGCAAACTAACTTGGGTGTTGCCTCTCCACATGCCTCTGTCCTGCCTCAGACATATTTTTCTTTGTGTTGTACTTTGTCAAGTGTTTGTAAAACAGAGACTCTCTTCCTCTAGTATTTTCCTTTGTCTTTTCCTTGCCTTTACCCCTTTTGTGTCACTGCCAGTATTCCTTGTTACCACATTTCTCTTCTTTTTCTTCTTTCCACTGAAATGCATTTCTGTACAGTGAATATTTGCCCTTCTTTGCTCACATGCAATTACAGTTGTTCTCTCTGTTTTCTTTCTTTTCACTTTCCTGTCAATCAACTAATTTATTCTTAGTGATGTCCATGCATACATGCATATACTTGTCCATGTGCCAGGTACACACACTGACCTGTGTCAGGAGGGACAGGGATGCATTGCTAAGCGAGGGGTGTTAGTAATAAAAACCAGCAGGAGCTGTTGGCTGAGAAGCAAACCAGAGACCTGGAAGCCCCTATCCGGAGGCAGGAGAGTCCAACTTGCATTTCCAAGTATGCCATCTATTTTACCCACACCAGAGTTACAGTTGGGGAATGGCAGAAGTCATTGATGAACAGATGCAGCCAAGAGAGTGTTTGCTTTGTTTAAATGGTTGCTTTTTTTTGTCGTCCTCCTCCATCGTGCATGCTACTGGCAGTATCATGACCTAGCTAAAAAGCGTTCTCTCTTCTCAATTCCAGCTCCTCTCTTGGTTACCATTTAGTAACTAGAGCTGATGCAGTAAATAAAATATTGTCATCTTTGTGGGATCAACATTTATTGGATGACACATGGACTGGCTGAACTCCAATGCACTTCTGGTCTATAACATAGAGCTATTTTATTTGACAGCCTCTCAGAATGTATGTAAAATCCACACAGGCATCCCTTCAAATTTAACATACAATTTATATTTTAAGTATGTAGTATGGGTTAATAAATGTGGTGCTGACTTAACAATTAATACATGATTTAGAGGTCTTCTGTGGAGTTCCTCATTCAGAGATCCTAAGACTAGGTGTAGACCATGATGATGATGGTGGTCTGTTTTGACCTCTTGTATAGCATAAGCTACGTGCTGCAGTCAAATCCCTGCCTACCTGTGGATTTGGAGCAGGTTTGTAGAAAGGCACCCCACCTTGGCACACACTTCGTCTGAAGGAGGATTTACCCTGGATAAGGTGATCCAGTAATTAATTTCCTTCATGCTTGAAAAGTTCCCTCTTTTTCATAACTTGAATATGAATTTGTCTAACTACAGCTCCCAGTCTTGGGAACATATATCTTTAACTTCTAGCTTAAAAAGAGCTCTTTTAAGAGAAATCCTCTCTGGATATTCCTGAAAATGGTCGAGTCTCCTCTTCCCCACCTCTCACCTGAACCAAAGAGGTATTTTTCTTTATTTTGTTACTTTTAGGCAAGTTTTTCAGACCTTGAATTATTTTTCTGGGTTTCTTTAACCACTGTCATTGTCAATGTTAGTTTTACAAGGAGGAGCTAGGACTGTAGGCAGTGTTATAACAGTGCTATTAATATTTAATTTAATGGTAATTTCACTGCCCTATTCCAGTATGAGGTATAAGAGAGCCCCTGGTTTCCAAGATACAGTCTGGCAGTCTGTGATTTATTCAAGGCAGCACTGAATTAGCCAGCACAGAGCTCAGTGATGCTGCAGATAGACCGTTTCAAGCTGCTGGAATATCTCTTTAAAGCTCTCTCAGGTATCTTTCTGCTACTCTGCATCTGGTATGATACAGAAGAGTTATTTCTTTTTATGACTCAGTATTGCTATTTTATCTGACAATGATACCATGCTTCATTGACAGACCTGCCATGGTATAGATTGTCACTAATTATATTGGTGTTTTAAATGTTTACCTGTAAAGCAACAGTGGAAATGCTACTGCTCACCTTGGCAATTTGATTCTGGTCGTCTTAATCTTACTGTCATCTGCTGGCTCTCAGTTGGTTCAAGTCCTTCAAATTCGTCATAAAGTTGGGTGCACACGTCTCGACATGCTTCCCAAGCTGAATCCGTGCCATAGCTGAAGTGGTACTTCAGTGTTTTACAAACTCTACATTTGTCTTGTCTTTTTATGTTATTATTGAATCACATTCTCTTTATGGTTGTCTACAACTTCTGGAACTAGGGCAGTGGTATCACTAAGGGGCTGGTTGTCTCTCATCCTGAGTTCATGCCGTTGACTGGTCGATCTCTTATCACTGTAGTTCTGTATTTCTCTTTCAACCCATTTTTCTCCAATTCATAAAGCCCATTTTGAATTCTCTTCCTGTCCTCCTGTTGCCTCACTGTCCCTCTTGCCTTGGAAGCATCTGCAGAGTCGGTAAGAATAATTTTCAATCCATCAGCCCCAAATAAGTGAAAACAAGAAATATGACTGGATACAGAACATAAAGCTCTGCAGAGCCATGCGTGAGGTTTCTTGCCCATTTTACACTATTAACTATTCAGAGTATGATTTTCCAACATGCTTTGTACTCACCGAGTATTGGATTCACCCAGACCATATTTCCTTAGCCTGAGAGGCAGTGTGGAAGGCTTACTAAAGTCAACATAATACCTGCCATTTCATCCCTATCCACAGCATCTGTTATCCTGTTACTGAAGAACATCAGAATGATTTCACACAGTTTGTTCTTGACAAACCCATGCTGCCTGCTACTCATCTCCTTGTTATTTTCTGCTGCTTATATATAGATAATGTCTGTAGGAAAATATTTTTCCAAGAATAAAAGTTTATCTGACTGCTATGCAGTTCACTGTTTTTTTTTTCCTTTTCCTCCTCCAGCTCTCTTGCCTTGCATCTTCTGAAGAATGCTGGGCAATCTTGTCTTCATCATTCCTAAATAACCCTGTTGACCCAGAAGTTATTCAAGTGTCTCTTCAAGTTTGCCCTCCTTGTTGGCCAAACTTTCCGAGCCAGTGCCCGTCACAAAAAGTTTGTCTCGCCTTTCTTTCCTTCACCCCATTGGTGATCTTTCATTTCCTACCATTCTCTCTATTGTAAATTGACTATTTTTAGCGTTGGGCTTTCTCTGTGTGGTTCCTGTGATGGGTAATGGTGTTTCCCTTTTCTTTATTTCTTTCACTCTTCAGTTCCTTTCAGATCTGCCACTAAACTTCAATTTCTTGCCTCTGCCTTTTAATTTTCCTCTCTCTCTCATCTGCTATGGGCTGAGTGAATACTTTCTTTTAGACCCTTTGCATGATCTTTAAATTACTGTGTCCTCTAATTTATACCACATGCTCTTTGCTCTGTTGCATTATTTAATTTTCTGAAAGGTTTCAGGTAGAGCAGTTTGTGTGTATGACACACTGCAAAGCACGGCTGTGTTGCGTAGTCTCCATATGCATTTACTTTCTACTTTCTCCTTTTACTTACTGTTTTGGGAAACAGCCTTTTTCACTCCATTATTTCCAGAATCATGGATGCGTGAAGGTGGTGCTCCGGGGAATGGCAGAGGTGTGAGAACTGCTGAATCACTCGTGCCCTGACATACCCTTCCTGAATGCTGCAGTGCTATAGAGCAGGACTTGGTGCACTGGTGGGGGTTATTATGGGGTACGTTGCCCACTGGTACATGAACAAATAAGGAGTTCTGTTTGCTGGTAGGGTTCCAATAGTTAGACACTCCTAAACTCCTTAAAAGCAAGGTACAAAGGAAACATAACTATGCTGGTGTTTGCGGAGCATGGGCAGGTGCATATGTAGAGCTATGCAGTCATTCCTGGTCAGATTTATTCCAAAAATGTCTATTTGTTTTCTATATAGCTTCTCATTAACCAGCAATTTATATAGGCACTGTTGATGTACATTTTAAATAAATAGGTGCTGCAGCAAAAATTCACCATGATGAATACTTTTTTTTTCTAAATTTTAGTGATGTACCTATAAATGTTCAGATATTTCTTGCCTGCTACAGCATGACCCAAACAGTGGAAGTCAGTAGAAGACTTTCCATTGATTCATGTAATTTGTACAGGTCCATGTAAAGCATTTAACCTCAAAGTACGGGCCAATAACCGAAATCTAGGAATCTGAAAATATATATTCCCTGCTCTGAAAGAAAGGAATGGAAATGCAGAAGAAAGACACCCAGAACTACAGAGACACCAGCCGCCCCACAAGGTAGTGGCTCGGAAGCACTTCCCTCTTATCTTTTGGCTCAGGGGATAGTATACGTGCACTCTGATGTTTGAAGTAGGTTGGGTAGAATTTAACTTTTGGCTCAAGGGAGCCTTTAGTTTATTAAATATGGATGTTCTTGCTGGGGAGCAGTCACAGGTAGAAGTACGGTTTCTCTCTGCAGCACATCACTTTTCATGGATGTATGCATTTGGGAAAGAAAACTGAGCTCTTCTGTGCCTAAATCTTTTCCATCTGGATATTCCTATAAGAAATATCAATAAAAACTGTCAGATTGTAACAATTGCAGGATTTCTAAGTGTGCAGTGGTGTGATTGTAGCTGCCTTCAAATCTGTGAATTCAGCTGCCTAGTCACGAGGCTGGCCTCTCAGCAGCGCTGCTAGGAGCTCTGCGTTACCTGTAATTATACACAGAAAATTGCTCAAGTTAATGCCGCATCTAAACACAGTACTAACATCTGCCTGTCTTGGCAGTGAGACAGCTGCCACAGATACGCGATGCAACAGGCTGTCAGATATCCTGGTTTCTGCAGTAACTTGCTCTTCTAAGAAAAATTTCCCAGCTCCAGTTACAAATCAGGCTGTGGGTGATCTTTCCGAGCTCTGAAGCTATGGGATCTATCACTCATCCGTCAGCGTCTGTCCTGCTCTCCCTACGAGCATCCGCTTCTGTCCGGATGCTGCTGAGGAGGAATCAGACCTACTGCTGAGCGGACTGGGGAGAGAGTGACAGTCTCATCCTAATGAAACAATCAGGTTACGAGCTGGTTTGCATTTCTATTCCTGCTTTTGCAGGAATCTCAGACTAGACTGGTTTTTGCTGTGACTGCGGGAAGCCCCACGGGCAGTTTGTAGTTCTCTCTGCTTCCAGCCTTTGGTGTAGTCTCATGGAAGTGTGTTTCAGAAAACATAACTTTGAACTGCCTGACACTTCCCAGTCTTTTCTATTTCTTGTCTATAGTGCTATCAATCAAATTGTTCTTGTTGGCTAACTGGTTTTAAATCTTGTGTGAAAAAATTGTCAGTCCAAGATCATACTATGTAAGGACAAACGTGTGACTGCCTTGCCACACTAATTCATTCTTGCTTAAGAGATTAAAATAAACTGATAGAATATCAATTTGAAGGTTTTAGACCTTGAAGTGATTTAAAATCTCTTAAAAGAAAGACTAGGGCTGAAACTTTGTCTCCGAGGCATCATTTTTAACTTCGCAGTAAGCTCTGATGGTCTTTTGTTTAAATTGCCTATTGTACAGATGCCTACAAAGAAAGTGCTTCTTTGGGACTGTTTGTGTTTAGTACCGGCATTTATTTCATTTCGTGTGACAGATGACTTGGCTTCTGGATCTAGTAATCACTCGCTCATACCGCACCGGGCAGGTTTTTGACCTCCTGAAACGCTGTGATTTGGTTTGGGAGCGCAGGCCGGCTGGGCAGAGGACGGCCGCAGTTGCCCCGTGTCCCCCACGCCCGGCTGGCTCCTGGCCCACGTCTGCGTGGGCTTCGTTCGGGCTTTCAATGGGATGAGAGGAGCTGGAGCGCTGGGCTGCCCGGCTCCGTTAGCGAATGATGTTTGTGTTGTCTGTGCTGTTTCAGCGAGGCTGCCTGCGGGACGGTTTGATGCGGACTTAAATAGTGCGGCCCCTGCACTGCCGGTGGACCCTGCAGATCTCGGTGTTGGCCGCCCCTGCCCAGCCCTCCTTGTCTGTAGGACGTGCGTGCGCTGTATAGCCATATTACCGAATTTTTATCATTTAATTATTTTTTCCGTAGTGAAATCTACTTTGAGTTATTGATGGTGTTCGTGGAGATCGGGTCACACCTGATAAAGGCCAGCTGGCTGTGTGCTGCCTGGCATGCCTTCTGCTTGTCATCTGCAGGCTTCGTTAAAGACAGTGCCACCCAATTAAGATTTAAATGTCTGAAAGCCTTTTGTATCTACGGTGATTGATATTGCATAATTGTGGGGGTTCTTACCAGATTTCAGGTTAAGCTTCATACTTTTTTTTTAAATTTTTTTATTAGCCTAAGGCTTTGATCGTGAGACTCGCTTATGAAATCCAGAGGATTGCTGGGTGAAGCTGAATGAGCTCTGCTTTATTCTTCAGCATAGTCGTGCTTTTCATTCACTCACAAATAAATGCCTGATTTCTGCTTAAGGGATTTTTTTTTTTTTTAAAGATGGGGACATTGAAGAATTGAATGCAACCTTACATTGTGGCAATCTTATTTTAAGCAGATTTTCTGCTGTTTTTTTCTTCGCAATATTATTATACAGCAGCTAAACTAATGAATATATAATTTTCTTTCCTTTCTGCTTGTCATGCCCTGCTAACATGGACATCTACAAAGGCTCAGGTTGGTGTTGCAATCTGTCTTCATCTTATCTTATTGTTCTTATTTAGTAAAAAGGGGCTTCGAAGTTGTTCTTCACCAATAGGCTTTTTTTCCCTTCCCCTCCTTAAAACCAGATCCAACATTATTACTGCGTAACAGATTCATCTAGAGAGGTGCCACATTTGTTTGTTACCCCTGAAACTATCCTTTAGCTGCAGCAAAATGTGCTGTTTTAAAAACATGGGACATTGATTTATTTATATCTACTTAAATTTGCTATGCTTGCCTGGTTTTGTGACAAGGAGACAGCAGAAGCTACAGCACCTAGAGCTTCTGGAATCAGCAGAAATGCACCAAAACTCTCACTAACGAGTTTCTGCCTTGCTTTAGGCCCCCATATTTGACAAAATAGTAAAATGGCATTTGTTAGTATCTCATCTAGATTCAATATTTTCTTGATAGTGAAGAAACATAATTTGAAAGTAAAATAAAAAGCAGACCCACAGGAACTGGCCATTTGTGATTGTATTCACATATCTCCCATTCACACTTAAACATCTCAATTTTTTTTGTGTAACTCTGAGACTAAATTGTCTTGCCTGAGTATTTCAGGTAGAAATGAATAGCCAATATCTTTGTGATATCTGCAAGGTTATACTCCGTGCTGTGTTCTGCTCCTCAAAGGCTGTAGTGACGGTAAAACCTTGAGTGAAACCAGGGAGGCAGGTTCAGGGCCGGGAGTTGCGCATTATCCCTTATTTTCTCACATTGAATGATGCCAACTTCTTATTTTAATCTCCAGGAAGGAGTGCTCATGCTTTACTGTGTTACAACTTGGTGTTTTTAATGCCTGCACCAACCTTATCAGAAAATAAACCCACTTACCACTAGTAAATGCAAATTAATAAACCTTGCTGAGGAACACGTTAGTTCTATAAGCGTGAGCTGTAATGACCGGGGTTCGACAGAGCTCACTTCAATTAGCTTTTTAAATAAGGCATTTTCCACTTGTTGCACTTAAGAATTTGAAATACGGCGGTGTCTGTCTTCGCATATTTAGTCATCCATTAGAAGAAAATAAGGGATTTACTAGGAACATTTTGTAAAGTCCGGCAAAAGACTGGATACAGTAAAAGCATCAAGAAGCCATGGTGAGGGAAAGTGGAGCATCCAGATGTCTTTATAGCAAGAATACTCTGCTGCTTTCCTAATTTTTCCTCTTTTCCTTTTCCTCATTTTACAGCCAGAGTTTTACAGTGCTGCTTTTTTTTGACAGCTTCATCCTGAAATGTCTTTATCTGAACTTTTCAGTATCTGATTTTAAGCTGAGATGTCATCCAGTTAGTGCAAGAAATAGGGCATTTCCAGATTCAGTCCCCCACTCCCTGAGGGCTCCCTCACCAGCCTCTAATAAATCACTCAATTCTTCATCCTCCATTTTCTCCTGTGTAAATTAGGATTAAAGTTGAGCAGATTTGAGGGTCGGGCTGTAAACAGATAATCAAGAGCTGGAGAAACTTCAGAGGATTGTTAATTGTTTTTACCCTTCCTACTCCGTGAAAATCATTTTTTGACGGTGTTTTTGAAGGCTGTCACCATGGCTAGTCCCTCAGAGTAATGCCGAAGGGTCTGTCTCTGTAGGGACTTCCATACTGCCTGCAGGGCAGAGACTAGGAATTGATACGTCTTTCTGTCTATGCTATAGTAATTATTGCCCTGACTCTTAATTCATATTTTGTACTTAGAATAAAATTGATCCCATCCTTTTGCCAGCTACAAAGTTTTAGGCAGGTCTAGGTTTTCTATAAACTCGGTTCGACACCAGTGAAGGCTTTTCATAACGTTAGCGAAGCTCTAATTAATTTTCTTTTTTCTATACCACAAAGGATGTAAAAGCCACTAACTCCTTTGATTTGGTTGTAAATGAAAACGAAAAGTGCTGAATTTGCTTCATGAATATTTGTGCAGGTATCTGCTAGAGGCATAAAATTTCAGGAATTCCGATAATTTCAGAAGTCTTACTGCATGCTGATCTGTTCAAACTTTTGTGCTGTAAGTCATTCTTGAGCAATATTTTTTAAATTTTGGTGGCTATTTGCAGCATCCAGATACCTAAAGACAAGTATTCATCAGTGAAACAGCTGCTTTGCAAAATCCAAATTGCTTGAAAATTAATTGTTCAATCAGTTTTAATACTGGTGAGCGGTTAGCATATTTCTGGTGACTGTGATCAATACATAAACTAGCATGAAATAAAATCAATTTTATTTTAAAGAGAACTATTTAATGTTGAAATTTTAATGAGGTCATTTCTGTAATGTAGTGTTTGTTAATGTGCAAGTACTTGTCCTTCAGATATACAGTTAATTCAGTAAGGCTTTTAAATGTGTGCTTAGATCTGCCAAATCAAACAAGCACTTAAGTAATTAACAAAGTAAGTGCTCCATTTTGAATTCAGTTTTAAAGAATTAAATAAAAGAAGCTCGTTATGAAAAATCATCTGGTTTGGATTAAATGGAATGCAAAGGCAGTATTAGAGCATTATAAAAATTATTCAGTTAATGTATGGGCAACTTACAACCAAAAAAGACATTTGGATGGACTAGATGGAGTCAACATAGAAGTTAAATTTGCAGGTAATTGCAATGGATGGACATCTTTGGAGCCGTATTTCCCACCGTGCTCCAGATCCATTCATGTCAAGCAGGTTGCAAGAGAAGTGCTGGTCGTGGTCCAGATTTCATGAAGTGGTGGCCATAAGCTGGAAGAGGAGGAGAGGGCCACTTTTGCACGGTGACATCCCACTGCTGCCTCCTCTTGCAGCCTGGATACACAGGGAACATAAAAGTGGGTATGCAAGAAGTATTAAAAGTGAGCAAATTGCTGGCCTGTCTCAGTAGGAGTGGTTTTAATATCTGCCCTTGAATTTCCTTACCAGCAAGTGTCTTTGCAAACCAGAGCAAATCAGCTCTTTCCTATATGTGATCTTTTCTAGCTGTAGTGTTATTCATGGTGGTCTCCATAGTTTAAAAGTAGGTTGTTATTTCTTTGGTGCTGGCTGTTTCAATGTATTAGGTCTAATATAACCTTGGTATAAGGGCAGTGATGTGAAATGAACTTATGTTAGCAAAGAATTTAGCCCATTTTTATTAGAAATGAATAGCACAGAGGTTGTCCTCAGGGTCTCAGGCAACTGCTACAGTGATCAGTTTGGTTGTTCTAATATAATAAGCAGATATTGACTTTAGTTGAGGTGAACACCAAGATTTACTGTCTTGAAAGTTAAAATATCGACTGAGGGAGAACCAGAGTCAATATTTACCTTGAGGGACAATAAATCTTGATGTTCACTGAATTATGAAGTCACTAGGATATTCAGATGCGTTGAACCTCATTCTAGTTTACTCTGCAGGTGGTCATCAGAAAAGCTACCTGAAGTATAGGTATGAATTTCTTTTAATGAATCACATCAGTTGAGCCAGTGTACTTGTTCCTATACGTCCTTTGCAAGGTCAGTATTATTCCTGACCTACATTTAAATAAATAAGTTGCACAATATTATAAATCACACCAAAGCTCTCTGGTCGTTAGATATTTGGACTTTTCATTAAAATGCAAGTATCAGCAGTTAAAAGAGAAAATATTTTAATGTTTGTATATCTTGTTGAAGTAACTGTCAATGTCAAGATACTTTAGCAAGGACTCAGGGTTTGCACTGGAATGAATAGGAACGGGCTTCTTTTATTAGGGTATGCCTGTAGCAGTTTGTCTCTTAAAAAGTAGCTTTTGTCCTTCTTCCCTTTCATTTATTTAAAACTGTGCCCATCAACTTGATTTTAGGATTCAGATTTTATTACATTCCAGGTTAATTGTGGCTACAAAGAGTGATACAGTGGTCCTATGAAAGTCAGTGGCAAAACTCCCATTGAGTTCAGTCAGGCATCATTTCACCCCTTGGTTCATTGCGCCCAAAACCCAGCATGTCTATGTGAATAAAAATTGAGGAAAGCAGTTAATTTCCTAAAATGCTGAAAGTATTTTGGTTGTGTTTGTTTCTTGAAAGGCTTAAAGGTAAGGCACTGAGGGATGGAGCCAGGCTGGTCCCCTGGGCGCTGAGCTCCGCAGCTCCACACAGGTCAGGTGTCTGCAGCTTCCGCGTCTTTCTCCCCCCCGAGCCTTGCAGAACGATGGGCCCCTGTGCCCATCGCATGGACTTCATTTAGCTTCTGTCCTTCAGGAGATGGATGGTGGTAGTGCAGCTTAGTACGTGTGTTGGGTGGTGCAGTCTGAAGGATTTTGTAAATGCACTGTCATCGTGGGTTTGCATGTTTGGGGATGGGTGAGCATTAAGCGAATTTTCAAAGGAACTGTTGTCCTTGTGCTTGGGAGAAGAAGTGGTGTAGCAGGACAAGAGACTTCTGTATCTGCAGCAGAGGTAGCAGATGGCAAATGTGATGTGGGCCAGGATACTGAGATGGTGTCTGATTTGAAGCTTTGACACGCTCTGTGTTGCAGCCAGGGATCCACGGGAGCACATCCCAACCCTCTCAGGCTCAGGCACTTCGGGTCCCTGGGTTGGGCGAGGAGTGAGGACAGCACTGTTCAGGGTCAGGACAGGGTGCTCCCATGGAGCCAGGAGGTGAGAAGCAATCCCAGGTTCCCCTGGTTGGTGGGACCCAAAGAACAGCAAGGCTTAGCCGAAATCCTTTGAAAATGCAAAATCAAGAACACTATCTGTTTGACCTCCTTAAGTACCACAGGTGTTAGCAAAGATGGGAATGAAAGGCTTTAAGGTTTGTTGGTTGGGTTTTTTTTAAATACAAGAAAAGAGGAATTGGAAGTGATTGAAAACAAATGATGGCAAGCCAGGAGAGATAAACAGGAGGAAAACATTTTCCTGTGGAGGAAAGGAACACATGCCACATCACTGTGTTTTTTAAATGCAAAGGTAGAGTCACAAATTATATTCACAGCTTCTGAAACTCATACCCACAGAGTTTCACCCATGGAAATCTTGCATCTCTTTGAGACTCCCATTTAAAAGCGTAACGAAGTATAACCGATAACATGTTGTAACTCGCTCTGAAGAAACCTGTCCCTCCCAATGACGCGTGGTGGTTATTTACATCTTCTCGGCGTCTCAGAGGTTCTACCGGCAATGGCATTGCTTGGCACTGACGCAGGGCAGAGGAGAGAGGTTGTTCACAGATGGGACATGCAGTGGTGTCAGCGCAATAACTTAGCATTATTTGTAACAATTATATTTCGGGTTTTTGGTGGCGAGTGTAACCTGGGAATCCTGACCGAATTGGAAGTACCGAATGGGTCAGCAGCAAACCACCTGGGTATTAAGGTACCGCAGGGATCATGCGGCCAGCGCTGTGTGCCCTCCCTCGTCTGGTGCCGAGCGGGATGTCTGTTGGAGGAGGAGAGCTGATGGGGCTTCTAATGTAATCATACCAGCTTGACACGATTAGACAGCAGAATACAAATGCTCTACTAATGGCTTTATTATTGCAATCCTGCCTGCTCTTGAAAGAGTGCATTTGAAGTATCACTTCACATCACGTGTATTTGTGTCACTGCATATGGGATCTCTGTTTTGTCCTCACACGTTTCATCGGATAGATTTTAGTTCACGTGGCATCCCATCCCTGCCCAAACCCTGCTGGTTTTCTTACACAGAAACCACGTCAGGTAATTGCCACAGGAGGTTTTGACCACGGAAATGCAGTTGTGGTAAATTCCTGGTGTTAGGCCTCTGCTGCTGCCTGCAGGTGGACTTTGCTGGTTTGGAGAGGCCTGAGGTTAACAGATTTTAACGCAGAGCATTGAGAGGTCACTGAGGCAACGAGCAGGGATTTCCAAGCTCTTGGTCTCGTCCAGGCGAGGAGCAGAGGCTGCTTGCTGCAGACAGGGTGACCACCGAAAGGCTGGCAGTGCTCATGTCACGACCGGTGGGATTCACAGTGATATCTTCTAACCCCGAGGAAGGGTTATTAGAGCAAGGAAAAGAATCTTAAATCCCTAAAGCCACTCTTCTGTGCCTGCCCCAGCTGCCCTGCCGTGCTTGTGGAGGGGAGCAGGCAGCACCTGCACCGTCACCTCCCAGCCTCTCCCAACCTCGTCTTTCTCTCCAGAAGTCTAAAGAGCAGGAACAGACACCCGCCCAGCTCTTAATAAACTTATTAATAAACTTTACCTCCCTTAACACTGCCCAGTGAGATGTCTCCTCCCCGGGCTGCAGGTTCCCTGCCTGCCAGCAGCCAGTTCTTGTGAAGTTTGGTGTTTTGCTCTCTCTTGGTTTTGCCTCCCCTCTGTGACAAGGGAAACTCTGATCATGCCTAAAGCACACATTTCCCTCTTCAACTAATCGTCTCCTGCAGACGGCAGTATGTCTTGTCAGACAACACAGGCAGAGTGTATTTTTTCCTCCCCCCCCATGGAGTAGGGAAACTAATAAATACTCCCTGTCTCTACATCCATCTCTTGGCTGTCTCTGGGGAACGTGAAGACTTTGCGGTGCCTAAAGGATTGTTCTTCTCCCCGGCGTGTGGAGGAAAGGGCTGCAGGAGTCAGAAACTCTCTAAAGATGAAGGCTGGCCAGGGCAGGACGGTGGCTTCGCACCGGGCTCGTTGTTCTGCTGCATCTCGCTGTGCCTGTGGGCTCCCCGCTTGCCGATGCTGAGCACGGGTCCCGCTCAGTGGGGACTTTCTGTCTTTGCTCTTGTATACACCAGTTAATGTTAATGAGCATGGCTGCGCAGTTAATTAGTGTCATTTATGGTACCGCTCACTCAGTCTAGGAGACTTAGCCTCTATACGCACTTTGTACAATACATAGGTTGTACAGTACATGGATACCTATATATCATATAGTTAGGCCAAATACCACCGCCTCGGCATGCAGAAATCGCTAGCCCACAGCGAGTGATCGAGGTGCACTGCAATCTTTCGAAGACCTTTGTGCGGGCCCAGCGGCAGCTAGAAACGTTGCGCACCTCTTGCGCTCCCCCAAAAAGCTGCAGGGTGACCCCACTCACTTGTGCAAGAAGGTAGTTGTACCAAACGTTATTGCAGCGCGTATTTCATCCCTGGCATAGTAGTCCTAATAAATTTTGCACGTTCTTTCGTGTTATTTGTGCACAGACCGTGAAAAAGAATTTGTGCTTAATAATATGTAGGAAAAAAAATGGTACTAATCATACTACTGCCTTTGCCCTCTTCGTCCCCCGTCCTTTCCCTTTCCTCTGCATGAAATGTGATGCTCTTACTAGTTCATGCCGTGCTTGCCCCCACCAGTCCCGACTTCTGTTTCCCTCTTTCCTTTCTCTTCTCCTTCATGTATTTTGTACTTTTCAGCTTCTCTTACTCTTTCCTCTCTGCTAAACCTATGCACAATATATAGGCAGACCCACAGTTAAAATTAATTTCTGACATTTTCTGTTTCTGAGGGGTTTTCTTTAGCAAGTTACCTTCTTTTTGTTTGATATGAACGTAATTATCTGATGGGGCACCAGTTTTGTTTTCAGACTGGCATCTCGATCTCCTCGTCCCCCCACCTCCAAAATGTTGCACATAAGGCTTCTTTATTTTTGTGGCCACAACATGCATAGTTGTAATCTGCTATTTTAAAATTAAGCTATCAATTATTAAACCTGTGGCTGAATTTTTATTTTTTTTTCGGAGGGGGCAGGTGTAGTTGGGAGGAAGGCCATTGATTTACAGTTATTTTAATGGTGAGAACTGAATGGCTCCACAGCAGCAAGGCCAAGGAGATTTTGGTGTGTGGAAAAAGAAATTTTAGGTGTACTGTATTTTTCCAGGGCAGAACATTGTGCTT
The DNA here is from genome assembly GCA_035590195.1 of Aviceda cuculoides. NCBI lineage: Eukaryota > Metazoa > Chordata > Aves > Accipitriformes > Accipitridae > Aviceda > Aviceda cuculoides. The sequence continues at coordinate 47,000,764 of JAVJGG010000001.1, forward strand.
CTTACAAAGCAGCAGAGAACACTGTATCTTCAAACCAGCTTCTGCAGACAAACTGGATTTAAAATAAATAACTTTTATTCATTACTGTAATAGAACTGTTGATGCATTCATTTGTTTAAACCTAAAAATCTGCTAATGTACTATATCTCAGTGTGCTGCTTCTAACAACCTGAATATCTGGCACCTTTTAAAAATGTTTGTCAAGCTTTTGGCTGTATTTTTCTCTCTACATAGATACCATAGTTCAGCTGAATACATGGTCATGTTTGATTAGGAGATGTGTTAGAGATAAGTCACTTGTAGGGAAAAAAGCATTTACAGTTTTCATGTATACAAATGAAATTTGTAGGACGCATGAAATTTCATTCTTTTGTGGTAAATTACTCACAAGGATATGTTAGAACCAAATGTAAATGAGTGCTGATTTTAAGTTTGTACCTTCCGAAACACGAAAGGATGCAGTACCTACGGTCCTGGTGAATGACGTGATAGATTGTAGTGAGAGCAGTCAGAGCAAATGAAATTGTAATGGAGTTCCTCTTCTGGCTGCAGGAAATAGCTGTTATTTATCCTGTTTCGTAAGACACTGCATGCATACTACTGTTTATTATATACTTAAAAATCCCTTGGCAAGTCAATAATGAATACATGAACTTAAAGCTATTACAACACCTGTAGCATAAAGAGTGTAAGCCAGGATATTTTTCAGTGTACTCTTTCCTGGGTCTGTCTGAGGTGTTTCTGCAGAGGCGCTAACCTGGATAGTTCAAATGAACGGTTTTGATTCTTTCTCCTGGCAGGTGTACGAGGCAGTCCCATGCGACAGCGAGTGCAATCAGTATTCTTGGGTAGTAGAACCGTGGTCTCCGTGCAAAATCAACAGCGAACAAAATTCCCTCCACTGTGGAGAAGGAATACAAACGAGGAAAGTCAGGTGCGTGAAGACAAAAGCACAGGTACTCCAGATTAAAAAGACCTGATACATACTTGCATAAAGCTGCAATATCTGGCCATCTGACAGTGAGTACATTGCTGAGTCCAGCATATTTCAAATTAAAAGAAACATGCATTTATATGCAATGGTTTACAGGAAGAACATCTCAGAGATGCAGCCTTGTGTTACGATCAAGACGTCTTTCAGGAAGAAGGCATGATGTTTAAATTAGAATTCTTCAACCTAAATGCCATATATTCATAAAGCCCCCTGAAGTACAAACCTCTATATTCTGATTTGCTAACATTTTCCCAAAGTAATGGCACTGCACACACCGGAGTGGCGTTCATTATTAGTGAATATGCATTCCCCAGGCACGGGAAAATGCTGAGTTATTTCCATATGTTCAGACGTTACTAGCAGAAGCACAAAGGTTTGTTCTTGCTGGTTGTCATTTTCTGTTCGCTCATATGTCAGCCGATCAAAGTTAAAATCCCTCTGTATGAAGTTTGAAATGTTTATTGAAAGTAGTTACTGAAATCTGCGAGTAACAAAAGCGTGTCATGCATGTAGCTGGTTTTGATTTGCATTAAAATGATTAATTCTACTTTTTGACCAGCTGTGCTGCGTACAGCTATCGTGTTACATATAGTGTCCTATATGGGGTCGAGCAGACCTGTTGATATCCGTCACTTCTGTAGTACGCTTGTGATCCTCTAATGAAAATGTCTGTTTTCTGTGTAGGTGTGTGAGTACTGCTGAGGACCACGGAGGGGAGACTGTGCCCAACGCACTGTGTAATCAGGCTGAAATCCCAGATCTAACCCAGAAGTGTAGCTTGTACTGTCCCACTGAGTGTGCAGTGTCTGACTGGGGACAGTGGAGCAAATGTCCGCAGGTAGGCTCTCCTGCTTGTGTCTCTGTGGCAATGTTCCTCACACGTCGGTCTTCTCTGTCCTTCAACTATTTCGTAAGATAGTTATTTTCTAACAAAGTAAAGTATTTTCTGAGGGAGGTCAGGTTTAATGGATCCTGCCAGCATGGTTGAATCTGGAGATATTTGTATTTCTATAGAGGCTGAGCTATAGAAAGTTAGTTAGTAAAACACAGAGTTGTTACTGTGACAGTTGATTCAACACATCCTTCTGCTTGATCTACAGGAGAGGACCCACACAAGCAGAGTGGGTGAAGGGACCAGTATTCTAGCTGCAGTAAGGGCTGTCTGTGTTAGGAAATATTTGCAGGGGAGCGCTCTGTGAGTGCTACACGACTGTCATAACAACCTGCCGGTAAACCGTGGTGGTGGCACTCCTCCGGACAGGTCTTAGGCCTGAGGGAATGACAGCTCTCCCTTCCCAACAGACACTATTTCTGTCCAGCGTCTCCTCCTCCTCAAAACCTTGAGGGAAGATTTGAGGCAACAGCAACAGAAGGGCATGGCAGCAAAATGCCTGAACAATTTGTCATGTCATGAAATACTCAAAACTTTGTGAATTATGCAGGAATTCAAGCCACTGCCAAGTGCTCTGTGTTTTCCTAAGTGTGCAAGATGGAAAGAAGCTGCAAATTCTGTCTTGTGAAAACTGTCTGGCCTCAAAGCATGTCGTTTCAAACCTATTGTTTCTCTCTAATCGGTGTTGAAATAGGTGCCAGGTTTAATCTCAGGGGTTTTTTTAATAGACTTGCTTGATGTATTTAAGTGACAAACATATATTCATTGCCTCAGTGTTAACAGGGCCATTATCAAAAGTCTCAGTGGTTATCGGACAGGTATTTATACTACTGCTGACACAGGTAATTTCCTTCCGTAATATTTTGTGTAGCGTATCAATATACTCAGTAAGAACATGTCAAATAAAATCTTGTGTTTCATTTCCTGCATTTGCCTCCTCCTGAGCAGCATAGCTTTGATGAAGTATAATGCTCTTGCAACCGATACAGACACTTGGATACCTTTCAAAGTCCCACTGTGGTTGGGCTGTTTCTTTGCCATTGACCTTTTTTTCAGAGATAGATTTTCCTCATTTTAGCATGCACTAAACTAATGCAGAGATCCTCAAGGCCACTGGGTATTTTCCAGGTGCCTTGGTGGCAGTCAGTTGGTTACAAAGGACTGCTTGAAGCTTTAAGCACCCTAGTATCCTTAAGACACCCTGAAGGCTCCTTTTTGGCAATGGTGAAGCCTCTGTAGCCCACAGAAGCGGGAAAGGGATGCCCAGAGGTCGTGGGCTGCACTCCATCAGGCAGCATAGCTCTTGGCAGTCACAGGGCCGAGTGCTGCAGTCCCTGTGTCTCCTTGTACATCCTTTTGCCATGGTAGATGTTAATTCATAAATGTGAGGGCATCTGTATGCCAATGCAATTAACTCAACAATATGTTTTCACAAGCTGTTCTGCAATGCTTTGTTGTGAAACTGAGATGACTGTGTGCTGATGGAGCATGTGTTTAAATAGTTCTGTCCAGATACGAGGCAATAAACAGCTTGAAGTTTTATGGACAGATAAAACCCTCCTTTTGATGAGTTTACAGCAGTGCTGTCTCCCTTTTATAGCTACTCCAGTGTGCTGGTATTGGCTGGGGTAGAGTTAATTTTCTTCACAGTAGCTAGTATGGGGCTCTGTTTTGGATTTGTGGTGAAAACTGTTGATAATTCAGGGATTTTTTCATTAATGCTGAGCAGTGCTTACACAGAGCCAAGGCCTTTTCTGCTTCTCCCCCC
>JAVJGG010000001.1:47004517-47053566 GCA_035590195.1 Aviceda cuculoides
TCTGTTTTGGATTTGTGGTGAAAACTGTTGATAATTCAGGGTTTTTTTCATTAATGCTGAGCAGTGCTTACACAGAGCCAAGGCCTTTTCTGCTTCTCCCCCCACCCCACCAGCAAGTTGGCTGGGGAGGACACAAGAATTTGGGAGGGGACACAGCAGGGACAGCTGACCCCGACTGACCCAAGGGATATCCCAGACCATAGGACCCAGCACATAAAGCTGGGGGAGAAGAAGGAAGGGGGGCAAGTTTGGAGTGATGGCGTTTCCCAAGTAACCATTTCATGTGCTGGAGCCCTGCTGTCCTGGAGATGGCTGAACTGCCTGCCCATGGGAAGTGTTGAAGGAATTCCTTGCTTTGCTTTGCTTGCACGCACGGCTTTTGCTTTCCTATTAAACTGTCTTTATCTCAACCCACGAGCTTTCTCACTTTTACCCTTCCGATTCCCTCCCCAATCCCATGGGGAGGGGAGGGAGCGAGCAGCTGGGTGGTGGTTAGTTGCCGGCTGGGGTTAAACCACGACATCTGGCTATTTGTGTTTAGTTTTGAGAGAGGACCACACAGCACAGTGCCTCCCAGGCTGCACATGCTTAACATCTCCAAGCCAAGCGCTGGGCTTGCTGCAAGTGCAGAATGGCTGTACCATGACGGTGGTGTATCTTCAGTGCATGTGGGGGTACTGGCGTGATGGGGCAGGGATTGAGGGAAAAGTGGTGGGCAGGAGCGAGTCATTGCCAGCACCAGGGTAATTAATGCAACCCTCCGTCTCCTGAGTCGCCACTAGGAAAAGTGGTCACTGAAAATGGCCACAAGCTGGTGGACATTGTCAATGGAGCTACAAAGGCAATGAAGCCGACAGAGGGTCCGGTTTTGTCTGTAAGGGAAGAGCTACGTATGGTCAGTTGAATAACTCCACTGGTTGCAAGTGAGAGCTTGGGACTGGAGCTTGCATGGAGACCCTACATATAAACACCCAAATATAGGAGTCTGCATCTGGAGCTGAATCTCATGTTAAGTCTTTTGGTCAGACCTGTTGTGCCTCCAGCCTTGCATTTAATGTCTTCCCACGGAGCCCAAAAAACACATCGGTAAGTTTGCGTGCATAGAACCTCTGGCTCGTTAGAGCTGCCTATTTAATTGTGTTTGAGGGAATTTTGCTCAATAGCTGGTATACTCATGCATGGTTTCTGATTCAGGCCAAACTGGAAATAAATGCCTGTCTTCCGAGGATGTATAAAACGCTTTTTGAATATTCACTAAAACCCCATTTTCTAAGTATGGCTCCTTTCTCTTCCCTAAGTAATCAGAAAAATTTGAAGGATCACGTCATACTGCAATGAAAAAGTGAAACTGTACATCCTGGCTGGTCTTTTTCAAGCCCGTTTACATTTCATATCAAAATAGTTGGCAATTTTAATTGTAGCACGCTTGTGAGGCAGCTGCCAAAGAGAATTCTGTATCTCTGGTCATGTTTGGCTTGCTGGAGATAAAGGGGATTTATGAAACTTGACAAATTATAGTTTGTAAGAAATGAACAATCACAATTTCAGCCTCATCTTTGCCTGAGTAGCTCTTTGATTTGAGATATTTACCTAAGCTTTTGGTCAGGTGAGAATTCTTTTCCAGTTGCTTTGGTGTTCTGCTCATATTTTATAGTGTTGTTAATAAATTCATCCTGATAGCAGAATAACTAACTCTTATCAGCTGAATATAAAAAGGCCTTTTAGATTACCCAGTGTACCTTTTGTCAATATGTCATTGTACTCTGGATACTTTCTAGGGTATTACTCGGTTTTATCTTGTAGCAGTACTCTCCCCATGTGAATTTTGCACTTTCAGGATGGTAAATGATCTTGAATCATGTTGAAATCAATGAGCCATAAAGGTGGCGACTGCTTTGTCAATAGGAAGTATTTTCTTCAATACTTCTTTCTTCTAAAACATTGTATTTGTTCTACCTTTTTTGGCTGCATTTCCCTTTTGCTTTTAAATATTTGTGTTTCTAGGGTGGTCTTTTGTAATTTCAGATGATCCCACAATTCTTTCATGTGTATTTTCTAACTGAATTGCAATTCTTGCATCTTGATTATAGTGCTATTTAACACTGCGACACAAAGCTAAATTTTAATATTTCCTCTAATGGCACTTTGCCATGACCTAGAAATGCAGCTGTTGAGGTTACTTTTGAGGTTTTGTCTCTTTACTGGATTCAAGAAACTCATAATTACTGATTTAAAGCTTCTCTATTTTTCTCACATTCTCTATTGTGAGAAGTAAATTCAAAATGGTTTTCCCTCTGATTGAAGACTATTTTTTGGCTCATAAAGTTTTCTTCTTTGTCACTAAGTAACATCCACGTAACTTGAATATCAAGGCTTTAAAGCCATTTAAAATAACAGTTTGAAGCTTGCTAGTTAGAAAAAAAAATCATAAGCAAATTAGATTGACTTGCGTTTTGCTTCAGAGATTTCGTATTCGTTCCAGCTACAATAGCGTGTTCAGTCAGACATCATCACTTGATTGCTCAAAGACCCAGCTAAACAATCTGCAAACTGAAATTCTATCATCTCTGTTACATATTCAGTGATCGAATAACATGCACTTCCTGCAGTGTCTCGACTTTGTAGTCATCTGATTTGGAAATGTAATTAATTGACTTCAATTGAATTCATCAAAGCATTCTTAAAAAGAGTTAATATGCGAGTTGTGCTACAAGTCCCTGAAATAATTACCTCAAATTTATTTTGTTACCACTGTTGTCATGTGGATAGCTGTCACAGCCCCCATAGCCCATTGGAGTGGCCTCCTTGTTTGCCTCAGCTGTCGGCATTTCTAGCAGCTAATTCCAAGCGGTCTGAAATTAGTTCATTTAGGAGGTTACATGTCTAGTGAGTGAGAACAGCTGTCTCTGTTTCAGCGAGCATTTTCCTCATGGATCAATAGCGATGTATAGTGCTCAGGACTTGCGACAATTGAGTTATTACTCTCTTGAATCTGCGGGGGAGTGTAACGTTGTAAAAACTGATCATATTAGAAGTGGCACCAGGCAGTACAGCCACCTCTCAGGTTTTGCAGTGACTTTCATCATAGATGTGAGTCGGAGTCATCGCAGTTTGGAAATGCCAACTGGAAGAGAAGCTGGAGACTCTTGTAGATGCTGGGACTCATTGTGTGCATTACCAAAGTCTTCGCCACGACTAGTACCTTTATATGTAGGTTTGGCAGAGGACCTGCAGTATGGAGGCTGGATTGAAGAAAGAAGCATGCACAGAGTTGTATTTCTAGCCCAAGAGATAATTTATTCAGGTCGAGCATGAGAATTATGCTGGTCCAGGGCTTTTTGGAAGAACGTGCACTGCTCCTTATGCGTGGCTGTGACTTGATTTTTTTGTATAGCTTTATCAAAAAGTTGGTAACTGCTGTATTTTTTTAGATTTGTTGTTTTATTTTTACTCCTCTTTATTAACAGTCATTTTAAAAAAGTAATGGCTATATATGGAGGCAGATAAGGTTTCAGAACTTAGATGCATCTCAAAAAGAAAATTTATGCAAATGCATTTTCATTTCAAAAGACAGCTCATGTTATTGTAAATGGCTTGTTAAATTGTTACAAAATATCCACATCGGCATGAACAATATAATGGTTCATTGCACTGTTAAAAATAGTCAAATCCTGTTGCTGGCAATGCATTTACCTTAGTTTGAGGTTGTATGTTTCCTTATGAATAGCCAGTTAAATATAATGTGGCTGGCTATTTATAGTGCAGTATGCATTATACAAGCTGTTTGATAAATTAAACGGCTTAAAGGGCTCTCTAATGGGTTACAACCTTTGTGCTGTACAATTATGATGCATATGAGAGCCTAGATCAATGGACAGCTTTTAAAATCCATCACAAAGAAGGTCTAGTAGTGTATATTAATGTGCGATATGTTAACAACTCTTACTCTGGAACTTAGCATGCATAACCTTGCAGTTTTATTTTATTTAATGTCCTTCTCTTCCAGAACAAATTTTCTGTGCTTTGTCTGTTCTGTTATTGTCTGGAGCAAAGGCTGGGTACAGCTTTTGTGTATGTTTGTGTCCCTCGCTTTTTATTTTAGCTGAAAATAGTGACAAGTGGTCAAGGTGGAAAAATATGATTGGCTAAAAGAAATACTAAAAAATGGAGTATTAATAGTGCCAAGAATTCCTCCATAGAATCAAGATGATTGCTTTTATAATTTCTAAATGGTCCTTTGGGAAGAACTCTGATTCATTCCTACCTTAACATTTTATGTACTTTTATATTCATTGCTTCAGAATATTTTGTTTCTATAGTGGTTTATATAATCTGGCCTATAGATCCCTGGCTCTAGCTCAACTTTTTTCACACTTCATGGAAAAGATTAATGGAAATGAGGAGATTTAATACAATAAAGTAGGCTGGGACAATATAGTTATACATGTAAAGAAACTTACTGTGTCTGTGTATGATGTCCTACTGCTGTAGGCTGTTAATGTACGATCTGAGTTAGGTCCCTGTTACTATTTCCATCCAGAAATTATTTCCATTCCTACCACTGATTCCAAAGGAAGCACATGCCTGAATTACACACCCCATTGCCTACAGTCATCAAGAAGGAATCTGGACTAAATCCAACAAACAACATAGCCTGTAGAACTTAACTGCCAAGCTGAGTTGGCACCTAGCCGTGGAGGTACGTAGAGTTCTGCAGGCCTCTGACCTTCTACCTTCGTGCATCACAGCTACCTCTATTTCTTAGGACTTGTTTCCTCTCTTATATTTGTGGCCAGTTGGCACCCACATCCATCATCCTTCTTTGGTCCATAAATCTTTAATCTATTTCTAGTGTGGGTGGCGTCGGAAATGGTTTTCAGTTGTCCAGAACAGAGGCAGAAATTGGACAGAGGTTTTCCACTTGCTAAGCAGGCACTAAAGTCTGACGGTCCCTAGGCTGCAGCAAAAATTACTTGTCCTTCCTGCTAGCACCAGCCCTCTAGCAGAGCAGAGCCTCAGTTTCCTGGAAAGATAGTTGAAGGTGCCAAGTCTCCAGAGTTGCTCTTATTGCAGTTCACTGGAGATGTCCTTGGAACTGAGACCCAAGTGAGAGGCTGAATTCCACCCCACCTTCTTTTTCTCTTTCCTCTACGTGAGATCTGTGCAAGAGTTGCTCGATCCAGACCCCAGCATGGATCAGCGAGCTCTGTGAGTGTGGAGAGCTTCAGCACCTGCACAGGGTTCTGCATTGTGCTCACTTCAGCCATCACCTGGCTTTGACACTGCCTAGATCTATCTTAATAAATCATCGCAATCTAAGTCTATCACCTTGGCTTTCAATTTCTGTGTAAGGAGATTTGCTGTTACACCCAATTCTACCCCATTGTTCCAACTATGGAAACTAGTTACGGGATTTATAACCACAGGCATAAAAATAAGTAGCATGACCATAAAGAGATGATCTCAAAAATACAAATGAAAGTTAAACTCCCGCTACTGAACGCTTCCACTGTATGTACCTGCCTTTCTCTTAATGGTATTGTTGGCTGCACCTTTTCCTCTTCCCTTGTGCTTCCACTGTAGAAGAAAAGTTGGCTAATGCTGAGCACAAACCAGTTATGATCACCTTACAGGACGTAATGGCTGACTTAATGTAAAAATAATTTTAAAAAAGCTCAATCTATGATCAGTGAAAGTAGTAGTTATTAATAGAACAGTTGGAAGTAAAATAATGTCTTTGAAAGTACAGCATCCACTCAGTGGGAGGAGAGGAGTTGTAAATGAAAATACTCAGTAAAGGGTTGCTGAATCATGATGGGGTTTATTTATTTAAAACCCCCAAAACTGTAGATACGTACATGCTTGTGATAAGAAACTTGGATTCCTAGTGGGGTAGAGCAGATACCATGTATCTGAATGGCTCCTTCACTGTTTCATATAGAAGAGCATTTGAACATCAAGTTGTTTTTGTCATTTTCTTCATTTGTGAGAATATTCAGAATCAACTCCTTCCATAATCTTGCCCAAATCTTAATTAATTCTGTGATAATTTCTTTCTTTAATTACTCAAGTAATACTTCTTTCTTTTGCTGCCTTTTCTGTAATATTACTGATTGCTGTTTCTGTCCTACCTCCTAAAATTGTATTTGCCATAATGGTGATAGGTTTTTCTCTCAGTATTTTTTAAGATCCAAATTCAGGACCAGATAGTATGTATCTAGGGGATTGGAAGTGATGGCAGTGGTGACAATAGTGACATAATATCGCCCTCATGCTTTGCAGCCTTCACACTTCTCTTCGTTATTGCTTGTTAATACCCTCAGCATCTCCCCACTGGAAACAATCCCTCTTCTTTAACTTTAACCGTTCACATCCCCTAATGACTTTGAGTCTGCTAAGCCATTCCTCAACCTTTGCCACGTCATAAATATTTAATTTTTCCAGCCTGGGATTTTGGAGGGGTCCTGCAGGAGTTGTGGACTCAAGCCCATTGAGATTCCAGGGTAGCTGGATACTCAGCTCCCTCTTGCTCCTTTGAAAATCCCAGCTTTCATCTTTTTCTTTACAAGTCATTCCCTCCTGCCGCTTAGTCAGTTCCATATATATTTGGCTCAATTTTTTACATAGTTAACTTGAAAGAGTAAGGCCAGAAAATCAATTATAAAACTAAATTGACTTCTCAATTGACGTAAAGAGAAATTCAACAAATAATATTACAGGATATTAGTTACAGTTTGCCGACTTTGAATTTTTGCATGTTTCCCGTGTACTCAGCTTGATTAAATGAACACTTTTCCTACAGAGATTCTTTATTATTCAAAGCTGGTAAAAGTGGGTAGCTTATCGTATCCGTTCTGGCTTCTGAGCAACATGGCTCATCAGCACAGTGAGAACGCCGGCTTCAGAGCTGCAGTAAACCAGTCATTTATTTGGATCCTGGCAAACACCAGATAGATTTTGACCTGTTACACTGATCTGCTACCCACCAGGAGGACATCTGAGAAGGAAGATGGTCCTGCTGGCCAGGAAATGTGGGTGGCTGTATGACAGCATGTGCAGCATTGAGCTGCGTCAGTGCCCTGTAATTGAGCACAATGGGGTGCATGCTAGACAGGGGAAAAACACTATTTTATTAAAAGAAGTTATTTATCTACAAATGATGCATATTTTCTGTCTGCAGGTTCTTATTTTGAAGGGAGCAAAAGCAGGTATTTCCCAGATGGCACAGACTTAACTTCTGTCACAGCTTTCATGGATTTTTTTCCCTTTGGTGACATGATGCAGAGAAACATTAATTAGAAGCAGCTACTGAGATACCCTCTTTGATTTTTTTAATTTGCTTTGTTTTATTGGCAAATCATTTAAGTTATTAGTGTTAGGTGTGAGGATGAACAATCAAATTACTTGTAGAAAAGTCAGTAAACTATTGGTAAATGCTTAGTATAGGTTTAATTTTCAGATAATTAAGAACAATTGGGTATTTTAGATGACTACTGGTGTTCGAATAAGATTACCATTCAAAATAATTTGACAAGGTGTGTGTGAGCAATAAGAACATAATAGAATTTCCTTCACATAGTGTAAGCATAAGGAAAATGGGCCCTGATGGTGTATTTTAAGATATAGACCAGACTTTTTTTCTATTTGTTCTCATATTTATTCTTTTTATTTATGCTATCATCTGTGCAATTTATCCAGTTTACAGTAGTCTGAGGTCTAGATTTATGCTGCAATGCAATTACATTTCTCTTTAATATTCACAATACAGGAATTATCCATAATTTCACCTGTGCAGGGTTCAGTGTTTGCAGGCAGTTCATTGCATGATAATAAGCCTGTGGTTTTAAACTGCTAGTTATTTTTTGTAATTAAAGTATTCTGTAGAAAAATCATGTTTTAAATTCCCAAGCATTTATGAAAACGTATTTCTACATGCATTGTTTTTCTTGTTTTCTTCGCTGGTCCTGAGCAATCTTTAGTCCTAATGAGAGACTGTTAGGAGTTAAATAGGTCATCTTGTTTCAGTAAATGGCTATGAATACCTTTTATAGGGATTTATTTCCATTAGGTTTTCTGCGACCACTTCCACACACCCATTCCTGCTGTACTGGGTTGCCACAAAACTCTGCTGAGTTTCAACAGCCCATGCCTTTGGGGCTGCTTTTCTGTCCCAGCCTTGCAGCTGAAATGGCTATTATGTATTCCTGTAATCACCCTGGCTTCAGAATAAGCTTATTTAGACTTTTTTTGTGATTTCATTTAATGAGACAAAGTAGCAATCCTTAGTGCTCTTCACCTTAGCCTTGCCTGGTGTCACAGGCATTTAATCTTTGGTGCTCTGACTCCTTCCTTCTGAAATATTTCCCCTTGGCATGAGACGTGGATGCGACAGGCAGGGCTGGGGCACCAGCAGTGGCACCGCGTTCACCATGGCCTAGCCAGTGCTTGTGCTATAGCCCCAAATTAAGTAAATCAAGGGAAAAACGTAGAAATGCATAGACAGAGCCAGTGTGACATCCAAAGAGAAAAGCTCTCTTGCATTACAGAGGAGGGGTAAGCAAGAGGCTACAGGAGAGGATTTGTGGGGATGAGGAGGTGCTTTCCTCTACATAAAGGGGATGTTTTCTTGCATTTGGTCACTATTGCTGTCTGCAGCAAAATGGAAAGGAAAACAGCCCCATTCCACAGTACTAAGAGAGTGAAGATGGGGGGCTGCTAAAACCAAAAAATTTTCATGCCTGTGATGTACAAACACAAATGAAAACCAGCCTCAATTGGTTTGTATCCACGTGAAAATGTAAACAAGTGAATCCTGGTTTATAGGCAGTTGGCCATCAATATTTGTACCACATACTTTGAAAAGTCACCCCATCTTGTTGTCAGCATCATAACTGATATGTAATTATGAATGTCCTTCCTAGAAATGAAAGCTTTGCTGTAACATCAGTTATTACTTAAAAACACATTAATTGTGCAAGAAATCCTGTCCCATTATTCAGTCCTGTGGCATTTTCACTAGAAGTCTTGGAAAGAGGTAGAAAGTAGAGCACAGCAAAACGGCATGGTCTTTATCCTGTTGGGAATAAATAGTATAGGAGTGTCTAAAATAGCTGAATCGGGGTAGACAAAAGATGACTTTTATTAATATTGGATTCTTACCTGTGAACCACATTTCTTTTCCTTCATATGCTTTTAAGTATCTTTAGAACAGAAGCGTGATTATATTGTAGCTCGGTATGGCCGTAGATGTGCATGTAACAACCCCAGGCGGTCGGTGTCTGTATGATTTACTAGGGTCTCTTGTACTGTCCATCACTTTTGTATATAGGTGTGTGATCCGAATATTATGCAAACCCGAACTCGACAAGTGCTAAGGTCTTCTGTCAATACAAAGCCCTGCCCTGAAGATTCACAAATGAAGCCATGTATTCTTAACCAAAATTGCTTCCAATATCAGTACAATCTAACAGGTAGGTATAACTTTCCAGTATACTTTTAGCAAGAAGTGACAGCAGTTACAACATATATTAAATTGATGTTCGCTTTTCCAAATATCTTTGCATAAAAGATTCATCTCCTTAAAGGCTTTCTCCAGCTGTGTTTTTAGTTATGTTTGCTAGTGGCGTTGGCTACAGCCTTGACATTAAAGGATTTATGTGTAGACATCACTGATTTCACTAAAGTTAATTACATGCCTATATTTTTTTTTCCACAGGTTAGTGAACAAATGCACAATTTTGAATTTAAGTTTTCATTGCAGGTACACTGGAAATAAAACAGGTTTAATGGGAACTCTTCTTTTTGGTGGGTTATCAACAGAGTTAATTACAAAATTACAATTAAAAGAGTATCATCTGTGTGATTTGAGTGAAGCCGACAATACCCACAAAAGTCTGGTTTGAAGGCAAATATGGATTATATGGGTGGGTGTAAGATATTCAGAGCAAAATGCATTATTTCGGACCTTAGAAGCAATTAGATCTGTTGCAAACCAACTAAAAAAAAAAAAAAAAAAAAAAAAGGAAAAATTCCTTTTGTTTTGACCAGCTCAGATAAATGAGAAAGGCGGAGAGAGGAGAGATCTAAGAGGATTTTGGGGGCTGGTGGGAAGGGAGAACAAAACAGGATAAAATATCTGAATTTAAACTCAGCCTGTTTGAAATAAAAGCCGTAGAAACACACAGGCAGCAGGACGATGCCTTTTTTATCATCACATTTCAGAAATGCAGAATATTTATGCGTTCACGTTTATCAGAGGTGGAAGGCACAAAGTAATAGGTTTTCTTCTCGTATGCTTCTTATTTGTTGGTGGTATATGGAAATTTTAGTGGTTTGAGTTATGCTTTTTGTTTATTTTAAATGGTATTTTAAGGCTTATTCCCATTTAGTTGTATTCTGACCATCATAATTTCAGACAAGTAATAAGATGAATTTTCTTCTGCTAGAAATACTGTTTTTATTTCACCAGTATTAGAGCTTAGTTTTAAATAATGGAAACCAGAGTTACCCTTCAGAAACTTCCCCAGGTATTTTATCAAAGTGAAATTTTACTTCAAACAATACCGTCTTGTAAACGTGCCAACTGGGTTGAACTGATACACTTTATCAGCATTTAACAGTTTCCTGTGCACTCTGATACACCAGTTTCGCTAAGGGGATATCTGAGTGCAAAGCGAGCGCTTTCTCCTCCGAGACTTGCTGGGGTTTAAGAGCAGCCTTCTTCTCTGTGGGACGTTCTCGGGTCTGGGAAGCGCCGCGCCGGGGGAAGGTACCCCGCACCTTTGAGTAGAAAGACATGAGAACGGAATGACGGCCGTGACCTGCAGCGCCCGCGTCCTTTGCTTTGTGTCTGCAGGCTGGAGCGGGTGCCAGCTGGGTGCCAATGCCGCCTGCGGGCACGGAGAGCGACGTCCCCTCCTCAGCTGCCGGCGCAGCGACGGGGCCACCGTCAGCACGCAGCTCTGCCAGCGGGTGAGGATGGCACACACGCATCTGCGCGGGGCGGGGTAACGACGGCCGGTTCCTTTGGTTTCCAGAAAGCTGGTGCCTCCTGATCCGCACCCGGACGCCGGCCGTAGGTGGTGGGGAAGTTGCATTCGGGGCTCGGAGCACAGCCGTTGGGTGATTTGGGGAACAAAAGCATCCCCGGGGTGTTAGCGGGTGGTATCAACTCAAATGTCTGGGGCACGGCTACCATCCCGCGCCGTGCCGGTGGCTCCGGCAAAGCCGGGTGAGCAGGGAGATTGCGGCCTATTGGAAGTTTCGAATCATCCTTTCGGAGTAAGACCCAAACGCCGACAGACTCTTAGGCCTGAAATGCTTCAACTGCTTTCCCCGACCGCACTCTTGGGAAAGCTCCCCATAAGCGGTGATGCTGGTGTCCCACCACGGTCGTTGCCCATTTTCGTTTCCCTGACGTGGTGCCCAGCCATGGCAGGAGGTGGCGGGGGGGGTCCTGGGGAGGCTGACGCCCGTGTTTCCTTGTCACCTCGCAGCTTCGCCTGGAGAAGCCCGTGCAGAGGAGCAGTCGGTGCGAGGTGGGGTGCGCGGTGGACTGCCAGCTCTCGGCGTGGTCGGCCTGGTCGCAGTGCTCCCACACGTGTGGTGCCGGCGGTGAGTCCCCACCTGCCCCCTTACCCCCCACACACCCCCCGCCTCAGCAATGCAGCGCAGAGGGGACCCCAGCCCCAGGCGGGCTCACGCAGGCCCCGAGCAGGGATACAGAGCGCAGGGATCGCCCCCAGCCACGCCGAACCCTTCAAAGGTGATTTGGGGACACTCTGGAGGTCCTGAGGTGCTGGGTTTTCTGAACAAAGCAGGCTGTTTTCAAAGTACTCTATAAAGTGAAAAATGCAACTTAGGAAACAGGTAGACAGATGCCTGGAGGATTATTTTATTAATTAATTCAAATGCTCAGAATTCAGTCATAGGAAACATTAACCCCCTGAGACAGGGGGAGTACGCAGAGCTAGCAAAGAGCTGGGGAGAGTTACAGGATTCCTAAGAAATAAATAACTAACTAAATACAAATCCTCTGGTGAAGTTACTTTCAGTAACATAATTACATGCCATTGAAGAAAAAATGCTAAGACTATTTTTCGTCATTCAGTATATGCCTCTGTCTCCATCCTGTATCCACAGGTCCCTTAATACTTGTATGACTCCAGTAACTTCAGTGAGGTTTTCTATAGCCAGTAATGCTCACCAGCATACAAAAAGTGAAAGGATTAGGACCTTGTTTAACTTTCTATGATTTAAAAACCCCTTTGACTATTGATATGAGGAAATGCGTTTAAGGTTTTGTTCAAAATAAGCTTGTGACATTATTTCCCAACCTTCTGATGTACGTTACACGTACAGCTAATGGTCTTTAAGATTCAAGAGCCATAATGTATATTTCAATCAAATTCACTTAAGGTCAAAAAGAAAAAAGCTCTTAACTTCCATAAAGTGATTCCTTCAGATGGATTTCAGAGATCAAAGCATGTTACAGAAAAAGCTTAATATTTGGATTAGTGGTGTTCTTTCTTTGCTGAGCTTTTAGCCCCTTCATAAAGTAGTGCTTTCTTAACAGAAATGAATAATTCATGGACAGTGTTTTAACAACAACACACTAGGAATACTATTAATTCAAAATTTTATTTTTGTTCAAAATCCATTTTGGAGTGTTAATGCTCATGTTGCTGAATGGACTTGAATTTTTTTTTTTTGAGTGTTCAATCACTTACTAAAATAAACAGAGCTACGTGTGCAAAAGCAGGTTGTAACTTCTTTATGGCTTTTAGCATGCTAAAGGAGCACCTCACCCTATATAATCCCTGAAGGTTTTTTCATCCTGAGGTCTTACATTGCATAGTTTGCAAAGGGATGTACTCGAGTAAAGGTACATCTTGTATTCTGCCCCTGATCCTGAAATGCTTATGCAAATCCTAGAGACTGGTTAAAGAGCTGATGGTTGCAAATGCATGCAAGGAGCAGGCACTTCGTGCCCTAAATCAGAGCTCGGTTTCTGCAGAGGAAAACTGGAAACATCTGTGCCCTGCCAAATCAGACCTTCTAGTGAATGTTCTCGCTGTAGATGCCAGCCTCGTTACTTGAACCACACAGTCAAGCCCAAGCTCAGCTCAGTCTATGGGTCATCTTCTGGTCCTCAGAGATCATAGCTCTGTTAACTTAGTTAACTCTATTAACTCTATATAACTCAGTTATATTGCTAGCTAGAGAGCTGGCTCATACAGTTCAGGCCATAGACATGTACGATTTAAAAGCTGGAGATACTGTTTTGTGAACCTATGGCAGCTAAGCAGCTGGGAAAGCTTCTTAAAATTTGTATCATAAAGAAGCCAAATTTTGCTCCGTCCTTCTCTGTCATTTGAATAGCTTTGCAGGAACCCAAGAGTCTTCTGGATCTCATCCCAAAGCAGGAGCGCCAATGAAACAAAAGTACTTTGCATCCAAGTTATTCCAGGTGCATGATTAACTTTACTGCAGCCCCAGTCCTGATCTGAGTTTTGCTGCAGCAGCCATCAAGTGTGGAGCTACACCGATATCAAACATCCATGATGGAGGGACCTTGGCACCAGTCCTGCAGCCATGGCCTTTGTGTGGTTCCAACAGCAGAAACACCGTCATTTCAGCTTCTTCACTGAGTTCCAGTTGTTTATAAATACTACTTGATGATGGTATTAACAGAGAAGACATTAATTATGTACTCATCTACAGGTGGTAGTTCATGGATGAATGCAGTGAGGGTTCCCTACCTGAAAGTTCATAAACTGCAACAGCTTTGAAATCATCCTGAGTTTCTCACAGGCACTTGTGAGAATAAGATGAAACCTCAAATTAGACAGGGAAAACCAAAGGATGACAATAAACAAGCTGTGGGAATTGGCCATAGTAAACACTGATTCGTCTTCCCTTTGCCAAATAAGTAATTGCCCACTATTTGATAAAGCTAAAATGTAGGACTTAGTTGCACACTTCTCAGAAATAATTCACAGCAAATCAGTTGTATGCACCATTACTGGCTCCACTCACAATAATATTCTGCTTTTCTGGTTTTTTTTGGAGAGCGTGTGAAGGACCTGCTGAAGTACCATAAACACCTTCAAAGAGAAACATAATTTAAATCTCATTCAGATCAAAATTTAGTGTTGCTGCATTTATGCTTTCATATGTTTCTTAACTCAAGCATCGTTGCCAACATTTTTATTCTGTCCATCTCTTCCAGAAACGGCTTGCTGTGATATGTTTTAATGCATGGTACCTTTTTCTTGCCTTTTATTTTATGGAACAATGCATTTAAACATGAAGTGGTGCTGCTGTGTATGTGGCACTGTCAGCTAATATGGTTCTGTAACACAGCAGCCAAAGGCGAATATATTGATTTTTATAAATGATGATGGGTAAAGTAGATCTCTCTTTCCTGCCTGCGCTGAGCCTACGGAGCTGTGTAACTGATATTTGCCTGTTGCAGCTGTAGTTCTGGGCAGCATCTGTTCAGGATGCTGGCTGGGGCTTTAGGCTGATCTTAGGTTATGTATTAGGGTTCCTCATATCAGTTGCTGTACTGCTGTGAAAAGATTTATAGTACTGCATTAATGGATGATGCTCCCACGGCCTGAATCAAAGTTACTGGAAAGATGTTTGGTAAGGATAATCCCCAGCAAACTGTATTTCCATTGTTAAGGCAAATGAATACATGAGGATGCTGCATTTTTCTCTGTAAATGTTTTCCAATCCTGTATGATTTCTCCCAAGTTGTCTAAGAGGAGTGCTAAACAGTGTACACCCACCTAAACCCATGCTTCGCCACTTATAAAGCTGACTTCATCAGATAAATTATGAGATTTATGTGAGTAACCCAGGGTTGAAGACGCTGCCATGCCTTGCTCAGGCCTCAGAACCCATAAGAGACCGTAGCAGGTTGCAGAGCTGTGCACCCAAGACCTGACTGACCCGTGGGACAGAAATGAGGGGGACAAGGATGTGCACAACTAAAAAATTTGGTGGTTATCTTTTTCACTGATTCATCACCAATTTGGGAAAACATTTTTGGTTTTGCCTTCTGAAGAAGAAATTTCCGTGACTTTTTCTCGCTGGCTACTCAAACTTGGCAAGCCCCAGTCTGATGGTGCGGGGAGACATTGCTGGAAGAAGGGCCACCAAAACCTCTCCCCAAGCCGTGGATGCCCCAGTGCCTGCCGGAGGGACTAACAGTGGGAAGTAGATGAAAGCCCCACTTATCACCAGTCGCATTTGCTTGTGACTTGACCTAGCCTGACCTCCAGGGCTGTATTTAAGTAACTTGGTCCCTGCTTTAGTCTTGTGGTTGCCTGATAGGGCTGTGTTTTATATACTCTGCTCACACTCATCAAACAGATAACGATGTGTCAGTAATTCTGACAGGGATGAACTCTAGCAGGAACTTTAATCATCTTGGTTTCAGCTGCGACACATCACTTTGTGGGGATAAAATGCAAGGAATGGCAAGAATTTTTTTTGGAGGGGGTAAAAAATCTTATTCTTCTGATTTGAAAATATCACCCTGAGTTTCTGAGTTGAAATTTTAGCTGCTGATGCAAAGCAGAATTTTAAGTGACCAGCATTAGCCTCTTTTTCCCCCCTTTCAAAACTAATGACAAATTTGAGGATATGAAGAAACACTTATTTTCAGTTTTCAGCACACTTTCTGTCTTAATTTTTGTATCATTTAACACTGCAGAGCAGAGGAATCAGACATGTGGCCAATTCACTGGGAAATTAAAGAAATAACTAGGATTCCTTTGACTCTTCCAGAGTTTGTATTGGAAGCAAATTAATTTCAGATGCAGTGAGATTCTGTTCTCCATAGGCAGCAAAAGATAAGGTATTTAAAAAGTAAAAATGGGGAGTTTTTCTGCTACTTGAGTGGTAACCAAGCACCTAGATAATCTTTGTGGAGGGAGGAAAAAAAAAATCAGAGCTTTAAGAAACTCACTGCAGTGATTGTGCAAAGATTTCAATAAAAATTCTTTCTTCGATGATTTAGTCACAGTATAAAAAGAAAGTGATAGACTAAATGAGTCATGCACCAGCTGACCATTGTGAATGTAGTGAGTTTAAATGGTTTGGATAACCAACTGTAGGAAAACAAAATGTAAATAAACACAGAACGGTTGTTAATTCCTCTTAAAAGGAAAATCGTGTTTTCTATTCAATGATCTTCCCATTTACATTTTGCTAGAAAGATGTTAAACAGAGTGTACGAAAGAAAAATACTTCTTTAATTAAAATAGCTTGATGAATGCTTCAGGCTTTCAAGTCCCTCCTAATGAAATCAGATCTTTTAACCTTAGGAGACCTCCTTTTCCGTAGCTGCCGTTTCAGGAGCTCATGCCTGGTAGGGCTGCAGAGCTCCCCCCAGGGCATCCCGAAAACCCCACAGCCACGGGCTTCCCACTGTTTCCCAAAGAGCCTTTTCCATTGCTTACCAATCCTCAGCATTCAGAATTAAGAAGAATCTGGCAAATTCGGTCCCATTGCTGGAGGGGAAGAAACAGCTAATTTTGGCCTGTTGGGCAGGGGAGGGCTGCCAGGGGGTTGCCAACAGCAGGCTGGGGGGTTTCTCTTCCCTTGCTCTGACCCCCAGTGAACTGCGGGATTTTCTTTCCTTTCCTTTTGTCTCAGCTGGTAGGATTTTTTTCCACCTTCTAATGTATCTGATTCCGTGATGGCTGAATGCACAGTCATGTGGATAAGAGCTTTTATCATCAGTTCTGTTACAAACTCCCCCGGTCCAGGGGATTACAATTGGAAAAGGAAGAAGTCTTAAAATTGGTTTAAATGGGTTTAAAAATGGAATTCAATGGGTCAGAGTAAGGGAATAGCATTGTAAAGGTAAGAGAACTTGCTAAGGTACCCGTCCGTAGCTTTTTCAGGTGTGTCTGCTTTTAATTTTTATTTGCTAAAATGTTTTTGGAAACCCTGCTCTGTAGACAGTCACAGTGACAGTTATTAGAGATGTATCTTAAACCCAGCTGCAGTACTGTTAATTAAAAAGTGTGTGCATAAATAGCTGGGAGAAGGATCTGGCTGGATAGCTCAGCCTCCCCACTTCGCAGAGGTGTTTGCCCCCCCGCCGGACTCCCCTCTACTCGTGATTGCAGCTAAATGACTGCGATCCAAATAGGAGAGCTCCACCGGAACACGTTATCTCTTTCCTTCTCAGTGAATTAGCAATTACCGCTTGCCTCTGTCTTGTTGCATGTGTGTGCCCTTATTACCCAGACCTTTTATTTTTTTAACTGCCTCTCAAATCCACACCTATTGAAAGTCAAGGCAGAAATTTTATCCCCGGCACAATCTTCTGCATCCCATTGCATAAGGGCTTTTTTTCCCCCACTTTTCTTTTTATTTGGAACTGGGATTCTAATTGAAACATTTTGAGTGAAAACATTCCTGGACATAAATGGACAGCAAAGGAGACAGAAATGGAATTGCTGTAACTTTAATGAATGTATTCAGTTTTATTATTTCAAAAGTAGTAACATAATTGCTTTTTCCATTCAGTGGCTGAAGAAGTTTTCACTAATAATAAATAGGATTTTAATGGAAATGGCAGAAGTGGTTATGGACGGTAATAGCCACTAGAGTGTTTGCAGTTTTCAAATTAGATGCACATAATTGATCATAAAAAGAAAATTTCATTTGTTAAAAATCTCTGGAAACATACTGAATATGTAATGTTAGAAATGATGCTGCCATAGGAATTGTTTTCTTGTCATATTTAATAATCAGGATTTAGTCAAGTTTTTAACTGTGTTGCATAAACAAATAATATATTTGGAAAACATACAAAACTGTGTTTAAAAACTATGTTTGAAAATATCAGTGACTGCATCGCTTAGACTTAGCAATTGCATCCATATTATCCAAATAGTCTTCCAAATTCATTGCTTTTTAAATAGATTATAGTGGTGGAAAATGAACTAGGGATACTGATAAATCACAAAATCTGCCTTTCTGTCTTCCTCCGGGTCTCCTTCACCGTATCCTGTCTTCTCCCCTCGCCTAGGCCAGATGGTACGTGGGCGTTCGGTGGTCCTGCGGGCAGCGGGTGAGGGCAGACCCTGCCCAGAGCAGCTCACCCAGTACAGGAGCTGCCCGGTGAAGCCCTGCTACAGCTGGCTACTGGGCCCATGGTCTCCCTGCAGAATCCAGGTACAGCTTTCTCCAATGCTCCCCGAGGGCTCTCTGCAACCAAGGTCAATGACAAAAATCATCATTATATGGCAGAATTGATTGGGGCTGCTGTTCGCGGGTGGGAGGTGTCTCTGTGGCCGTGGAAGGCGCTGGTAAGATCCGTAGGAAAGCAGGGGAAGTTCAGGAGCGGTAGACCTCTGCACCTCATCTTCCAGCCATCAGCAGCGATTTTTAACAATACGAGTTCAAGTGCCACGAGCTTATAGAGGTATTAAAGGAGATTTATGGAGTAAATGTGCTTGAGTGGGCGTAGTCATGGTGGCCTATAATTTAATTATACAAAGTAAGTCTAACAAGAAAATAGATATGCTAGATTTCAAGACAGCTTAGTCTTTTTTACAATCTTTTTTCTCTTTTTTAAGTACTGTATAGCAGGTCTTTCCCCACAAGGTCTTCAATACAATAGTGTGAGTTATTGTATGAAGTGCCGGTTTCTACTTTCTCCTTAGCCTGGCTGTCTTTTTAATGATCTAAAAATGGCTGGAGTCAGTTGCGATGTGCTATACCTATGCTCAGCACCGCTGCTCAGCACTGGGCCTCTCATTTTTTCTCTGCCAGTGACTTGCATCAGGCTTGAATTGACTTTTTTTCCCCTCTATGCTTTTTCTTCTCTCCTTATCTGTTAGATCACATTTCCAATATTAAAACATATTATTTGGTAATCCAGTTTAAGCAGAGGTGAATCTTTCACAGTGAGGTTTCTTGTGGAGAGTGAAGTCCACTCGGGCTGCTTAAAACTGGCATTGCTGGGATGGTGGTGGGACAAGTGTGGTTGGGGTGGAAGCGAGCCCAGTCTGGTCCCAGAGGACAGCACCCATGTGTGGATCTGTGGCTGCTTCTCCACATTATACCATGTAGGAGATTGAAGCCAATAATGCACGTAAAGACACATCCCTTGTGTTTTCTGCTCTGCCCTCTACCACACTGTGAATGCCTTGAATACCTATGTGGTTTCTAGATGCGGTAGATGGATGTGTAGTGAATACTGCGGATGGCAGAATAGATAACCAGAATTTTCCCAGGTTTTCACAAATGAAATCCGGAGCAGGAAAGTCTTTGGATAGTCCAAGATCAGAGAAACAGCAATATATTTGTATTTATATAATGAACAACTCATTTCAACTAGGTATGTGAATATGGTCCTTGTATGTACTGCAGTCAGTATTTATTTATGTATAAAATAAATATAACAAAATTATAACATTAGCTGATATTTTGTCCAGCTAACGTAAGCAAATTCTGTTAAACATTAGGGAAGAGACCGTCAACCACAGGAGCTAACATAGCTGATAAAAGAATTAGTAGGGAAGCTGAATTAACGCCCTAGCATACTCCAAGTAAATAACACACCATGCAGATTAAAAGTGTGCGCATCCAGAACCCAGCTAAATTTCAGCTCAAAGCAAGTAATCACAGCCTTCTCTAACCCAGATATGATCCCACGCTTTCAGTGAGATAGGGCCTGCTTCTCTCCTTAAATTACTGCAATGTAGTTTCTCTACCCTTTGCTTTGTTTTGGAGAGGAGCCATTTTGTTCGTGTTCGCTTCTCTTTAATGAGGTGCTTAGGAATTAAATGTAGGTCATAAATACAGGATGATTTATTCCTGTGCTTTACTGGAGAAGAAACTTAAGCTTACTTTCTAAAGAAACCTTTCAGAAGTCCTGTTTTCGAGGATGCTTTGTGAAAGAAGGTGAATGCATCCTATGGTAAGACCAAAATGCATATTGTGAAAGTGTCTTCCTGTAATAATATAAACAGGACAAATAATTATAAGGCTAAAATATTTTTTCCTTGTATTATGAGATAACTGAGACTGCGTTTCTTAATTGCAGAAGGACTTTTTACGCTAAATTGACTCCATGTGACTAATTAGAAGTGTCTGCATGTTTAGGAATAGAGCCCGCTCAGTGTTCTGTATTGCTGATTTTCACAGTATGGAAATCAGTGCATTGCTCTCCAGGTAATTACACATGTCACAGGCACACCTCCAGCAGGCGCGGGGCATTTCTACTGCGTTCAGAGGGATACAGAACTTGGGAAATGGGGTCAATACACCTAATCTTAAAGGGTTACATTGCATTAATAATTTTCTTACTGGAGTTGAAGTGGTTTACCCTGATTAGCTTAAAAAAAATGAAATAGCAGTGGCTGACACTGTTCATATGTAAGTGAAGTAGCTAGACATTATCAAGCACTAGCTGTCTGACATTCATAAGACTAAGAACCCCTCCTTTCTAATATGTTTTAAAAGCACTCCCTTAAATGTGGTCATGCAATGCTTCCTCATTAGAGAAAACTTTTACCTGATTAAATGCTCATCAACCCGTGAAAGCATTGCCCAATCAACTCTTTACCTAAAATAATTGTGAACACACATGAACCCCAGTAAAAGCTGAAAAGGGAAAACTTTTCTTAAAGGCACGTCTGGGCAAAGCATCTCATTAGGACTGTTATCTCTTGTCTTATTAGTGTGCCATATGTGGAAAATATCAGAGGGTGATGTGAGAGAAGGTTTGTGCAGATGCTGCCTTATGTTAGTGTGTTGCTTAAGTCAAAAGATACCTGGCTGTCAAAACACAGTCCTGGTGTAAATCTTCTTATTTTACTGGCAGTCAGTTGGGGTGAGAGGGGTGAGAGGTGGAGGCTCCAGGTGGGTGCTCATGGAGGGGTCCTTACCTCCAGGCTGTATTTATGGAACCCAGGATGGGTTCTTCATCCTCCATAGGGTCAGCATAGAAATTTTTGCAGCCAAATGGAAGGAATCCCCTCTGGAAGTCAAATCCCTGCATATTTCCTGTGAGGAGCTCATGACTCAAGAGGCAAATCCTGGTTCTAGGCAAAACTCAGATGATCACATCTTCCAATGAAGAGCATTTGCAATACAGATTTGATCCCCCGAGTTTTGAATATGTGATAGTTTCCTTGGCAGTTCTCCTCTGATTAGCAGCTATTCCCTGCATCCTCAGTGTGCCATTACTGCAGTGAACTTCCACTGATTCCACACCTATTAATTAATCTTCAAATGTATAATTTTGGGGACATGAATAATTTTGAAGATGATAAGGACATTAATGCAGTGCTCCTGCATTGCTTATCACCTTACCAAATATACCAAAAACCATCTCCTACTGTAAATGACAGGGTGACATTTTATCTTTTAAGTGTGTTCAATTGATCGTTAAAAACACATTGCTGGTCTTGAAAGAATGCAAGCAAATGGAAGCCACTGTTAAAAAGTGAACCTTTATCTTCGGGATTGTTTGAGAGTTCATGGTTTCTATTTATTTTCTGTTCTAAACACTGGAAAATATGAATGTCTTTCCAACATTGCATGATAGAATAATGAAGAATGTTGCATGTGGACTTTTATAGTGGAGACTGCTGTATCAAAAAAATGTGTTGTTTTCACCTATTTATATTTATATCTCAGTATTCATATAACTATTTTTATATTGATACATATATAAATACTTATATATTGTTTATAGAAGAATAAGTCTCTTTTAAAAAACTTTTTTTGTCCTCTCCAGTTATTTAGTCATTCCTTGAGCCACTCTGAGCTGGAAATACACTGCAGTTTGGTTAGTGCCCATTTCCCCCAAGAATTTTCTCCACATCGTCTTCTGTTTCCACCAGCTATTTCTAAGAGCTCTAACCCAATTGACAGCTGCATGAGTTATTCACACCCCATTAATCTCAGACCACAATAGAGGTTTCAGCAGTGAAGTAGTAGCTTAGAACAGTAAGTTACATACTGACTAAAGTGAAACACAGTGTTAAAAACTTGAAATCTGGCTGCATATAGTAAATCTGCACTAATACTTCTCTAAGATGCTTTTGATCAGCAATGGCTAGTTATACTCTTATTTCCATTTCATTGTGGGTCTGCAACGGAAGGGATGGAGAGGATGAAAAAGCTACCAGGTGTGTGCAGGAGAGCCATTCTTGAGGTTCCTGCTAGCAAACCCACTGCTGAATGAATGCACTCGGTAGGAGCCATTCTGTTCTGCAGATGAAGTCCATTATTTTAAAAGAATCCACTGTCAAGTGATCCAAAGGAGCACTTCCCTTGGTTATATAAGAGCAATGTTTCATCCTTCTTGAGCTTTATTTACTGAATTTTGTAAAGTGCCATTTCTGCAAGGCTTCAAGGCGCACATTCATAAAGCATCACGCAGGTTTAAGGTGTGCACCTCAAACATCATTGCAGATCTGTTTTTCAGACAAGAATGAAACAATTCCATCCTCTAGAAATAGCCTCAGTGCTTCAGCTCTTACAGCGACTTCAGCCCTTGATCATCACTTTAGCCAAACAGTATTGATTTTCTGATAAAGGAAGTCTTCTTCAGCCAGTAGTTTGTATTTCAGAACTGGGCTGACGAGCATGGAGTGGCTCAGATGGAGCATTCTATTGCTTGTTCAAATGGGGTTCAGCGCTAACAGGTGATGGCTGATTTTGGGTCATGTTTTGGTAGAGGATGTGACACGAGTTGGTGATCTCTGTCTACTTCAGAACCAATATCTCCCTTTAATAAATTACACAAACAGCCTAGTGTGTGATAACCCTTGCAGCCTAATTAAGTGTGCTGGAGGATTTTTGCTGTTGCAGGGTTTAAATAATGTAAGTGCTCCTATTGGGCTGTATCGTTAGAGGAGGTGAGAGGGAACGTCTGTTTGTATGGGCAGGCTCTGGTCTTGGACTCTTTAGAGAAGCCAAAAATGTCTGTGTTCATGTAACCGGGCACTAATAAAGAATCAGCAAATTCACTAGCTCTAGTAAAAGGTATGAAAGGCTGACCCCAAAGACAGTATTCATTTTTTATGGTACCCACCTCTTCTCCAGCTTTGGTTATGATATGCTTTTCTATGTGGCTCTGCCCTGCTTCTGAGCTTCTCTAGAGATGTGTACAGAGGAGATCTCCATCTTCTTCCCATAACTGGGGATACTACTGCAGTCCAAAGACCAAATTTGTATCTCTGAAGTCTTTTTAGGTGGAATCAACTGTGTTTCTTCTGTCATCTGCTAACATCAGCGATGTGTGTCTCTGTTCCCTTCTATCACTTTGTAGGGTGGGCAGTGTGGAGAAGGATTGCAAGTCCGCAACCTCACATGTGTAGTGCATGATGCATCTGTTTCTGCTACATCCAAACCAGTAGAAAACACGTTATGTGGTGAGCTGCCATCAAAAGAGAGTGTGCTGCAGTTACCGTG
This sequence comes from Aviceda cuculoides, assembly GCA_035590195.1. Classification (NCBI taxonomy): domain Eukaryota; kingdom Metazoa; phylum Chordata; class Aves; order Accipitriformes; family Accipitridae; genus Aviceda; species Aviceda cuculoides. The sequence goes on from JAVJGG010000001.1 coordinate 47,027,975, forward strand.
CTCTGTGCCTTGTCCAGGTAAAGTCTTTGGAAAGTCCTGGTGCATTTCTGCCTGTGATAGCTGTCTGAGATGGAGATGCTTCTGTAGCTCTGAGTACTGTCAGCCGTCATAGTAAGAATTTGTACTTCAGCAGATCAGGTAAAGGCTCAGTCTGCTGTTTCTAGATCACCTGAAAAAGACTTCATTTGTTTTTTGAGAAAATGAGATTCCCCATGAAGCAGAAAATCTGAATATTGCATACCACTGGGTGATAAACTGGGGATATTTCACTATTAAAGTTGTTGTATGCTTAGGTTGTCCTTATCATTTAAGGCTGATTCCTTCTGAAAACCTGATTTATTCTTTCAATGTGCAGGTGACTGCCACCTGACGGAGTGGTCAGAGTGGAGCTCCTGCGAGCTCACCTGCATCAATGGCAGGAGCTTCGAGACAATGGGGCGCCAGTCTCGATCCAGGGCATTTATCGTCCAGTCTCCTGAGAACCAGGAGAGCTGCTCTGGGCAAGCGATGGAAACACGACCTTGCTCAGGTAGTATGGCCAGAGCACTGCTTCCTTCCGTTGAAGAGTTTATTCTGGTTTTGTTGCAAGGTAAAGACTAACCGGTATTGATATTGCAGGAGGGAAGTGTTATGACTACCTGTGGAAAACCAGCCTTTGGCGAGACAACGTACGCACAGTGTGGTGTCAGCGCTCAGACGGAATAAATGTCACAGGTATATCCACAAATTGCCATGCACAATTATGAATGAAAAGTCTCCATTCACATTTTTATTCTTCTGCATCAGTTGCTCAGAGGGAAATTGGACATCCTTCCTAACTCCTCCAGAATTTCAGTTCAGATTTGTGTGTAGGAAAGCCAGATGGGAGCTTACCAGCCTTGCTGTCAGGTCAACATCACACATGTATTACGTGAGAGTATTTGGGTGATTTACCCCTACTGTTGTGTTGGTCATAGGAAGAAATGAGTGTACATATACTAAAGGGCTGCTTGGGCTGGCTTGCACAGCCATTAGTGCAACCCTCTTGTAGCTGTGGAGAACAGAGGGGAATACCACATGTGTGGTAGAGAGCCCAGCTTCTGTACCTATTCTTCTATTCAGCACACAGGAATCTCACATCACTCAAAGTGTGAGGTTCCTGCTGTTGCCGTGACCTACAAATTCTGCCAGCGCAGGATGAAAAGGGAAATTCATGGCCAGCACTTTGAAGCTCCACGAGAGATCGGCAAAGGCAGTAGGGCTTGCACCATAGGATCTCTCTCAATATGCACAGGGTGAATGAGAAGAGAGTAGAAATGGAAGTTAAGATGTTCTTATCTAGTTCTATTTATAATGACTTGTTAAGATAATAACAAAAGTTTTATGTACAGAGGTTGCCAAGTAGTTAAGAACTCATTAACGTGTTTTTATTCCTATAGAAGCAGAGACTTCCCCAAGTGAGGATGGGCAAAAGCGTTAACGTGGATTATGTCATTTTATATAGATAAGACATTAATGAGGACACAGAAGATTTGCATCTAATTCCTGATTCTGTCCCCAACTTCTTATGTGGCCTGTGGCAAATTGCTTAAATCTGTATATCTCTGTTCTCCATTAACAAGATGGGTATGATAATAATTCCCTACCTTGTTAAGGCAACTTAATAAATGCAGTGCCTACAGATATTATGCTAATGTGCTCAATAGACTAGTATTTAACTATATAAAACAAGCAAGCAAGCATTTCTTACATTATGGTGAACCAAGTCGAAAACATTTTAAAACATGCCCTTGAAGGCACTCAGTATTTTCTTTTACAGGAGGGTGTGCTCTTCGGACGAAACCTGCAGAAGTTCGGCACTGCAGCCCGGCCTGCAGAAAACCGTTCTCCTACTGCACACAGGTAATTGCTCGCTGCAGAACATGGTTGAGAAATTAACACCACAAAATCTATTCAATTAGCTTCTGTATCTTAAATGCATTCCAGGACCTAGAAAATAGTTTAGTGTGCCCACGGTACCACCTCGAGGAAGTTGTGGGAATTTCAGTCTGAAAGGAAACCTTCATAAACCCAGACAAATGAATGATAGACTATTTATGTGGTGTTGCAAGTTTGGTATTGTTCTGTGTAGGGGTTTTGAAACCTCTTGGTTTAATTTCCATTGAATGCTATTGTACTGTGCTGTAGAAAATGGACTGTTTAAAACTTCTGTAAAAGAGGAGATAAAAGAGTATGTCCTCTTCTGCTCCTCCACGGACACAGAAAGCCCTGCTGAGTGTCGGGAAACTGTAGCAGCCTGATCCCCCCCACCCCCATATTGCTTGCGAAAGCAAAACCTGGAATTGACCTTTTTTGCTGAAAAGTTGAGCATCTGCAACACTTGCTGAGTAGTGGAGCCTCTGCCGCTTCTTTGCCTCTGAGCAAACGCGAGCCCAGAGGTTACGAATGTCCCTTCCTGCAGCACTGGACTCCAGAGTAAGAGCTTCCCAAAATGCCTTACCCATGTCAGTACTGTGACGGAGTATAAAACGCAGAAGCCTTCAAGTAGCCAGGGGCAGTTGCGGTTTAGATATTTATATTTTGAAAACAGCCTCCACAGCAACTAGCTTCATCTGAGGAATTGCCATTGGAAACTAGCTCATGGGCAATTGAATGTGGCTGAGAGGAGGGTCATGAGAGTGCTCAGAGCCTACAGGAACATAAAAATGATGGCTAAGCATGACTTTGTTAGCTATAAAAATTCTTGAGACTTCACCTTTTGTCCAAAAAAAGATCAGGATCATGTCTGTCAACAAGTGTGGGGTGTTGTGGCAACAAAACTGATGTCAAGAGTTAACTTCTTGTCACAGAGACTGTAAATCAATTGCCTGTTTGGATCGTAACTGAGAGTATCAGACCCTCAGCATTGTAATTATAAGATAATTAGCAAAGAAAAACAGTCTAAAAAAGCTGTTTTAAAGTAGAAATCCAGAAAATGGAGTATCTATTTAGCAAACCACAGACTTCTTAGAAACCTCTTGAAGAAACTGCTTAGACTGATCCAGGGCAGTGTGTATTTGGCATTAAGAAAGAAAGCTTAATTTCAGATATCCCTATGAGATACTGGAGTGGAAATACATGGGAAGGGTTTCAGTCTGAAGTGGGATTGTTTCTTGTTTGTCTTTTCTAATGTGCAACACAGTCAAAGGGAAAATAGTTATTGAGAAGAGGAGTTTGGATCAAGCCACAGATGCCCTTTACTAAGCCTGTTAGGATGAAAATGTTTGTATGTTGGGCTTCTCTGTAATTACTGACTCTTTTTCAACCAATTCTCCAAATCTGTTTTGGCTCTTTGAGCTGAAATGGGTTTGTGGGCACTGGTTCCTGGCTTGTTTGGTTTGGTGGTGGTGAAGTTGCATGTGCAGGATATATACCTTGCAGTTTCTTCATAGTTTGCCTACAATTGCACTGTTTTGTGGGAGGATACTATTTGGTTTAATACTGAATTCCGTTTTATCACCTAGAGAGGAGTCTGCGGTTGTGAGCGAGGATATACAGAAGTAATGAGATCAAATGGTTTCCTGGATTACTGCATGAAGGTACCAGGTTTAGAAGATAAGAAAGCTGATGTTAAGACCATTGCTGGAAAAAATAAACCTGTCAACTCAAAAATGCATGACATTTTCAAAGGATGGTCTATTCAACCTTTTAATCCAGGTGAAAAACTTAAATATGAATGGAATAAATTGTCTTTACAATGTTTCTGTAGAAGAAAGGTACAAGCTTTGTAGATCATAACATCAGAGACTGTGTCTAGGAGCTGCAGAGCAGCCTTCCAGTTTCAAACTCGCATGCCATCTTTCATTCCTTTGTGCCTATACAGACTAATCACAATCTCTTATGTTGAGAGATAGCAAAGACAGAATGAAGCAATAATAATTTGCGCAAGTATACTCATATGTGATTTGGGGGGATGCTTAGAACTATTATCTGATGATGTTTCTAGAAGTAATATGTTTGGACCAGGAAAGATATTGATCACTAGCGCTTCAGAAGATTCAGAGCAGAAAGTACTTAAGATTTCATTAAAGAAAACATTCGTTGTTTCTTGCCATATTTCAAAAGTATATGAAAAAAACAGAGTAGAAAACATAGATTTTAAATCGTTGAAGACATTAAAAAATACCCTGCAAAAGGCAGGCAAGGTGCTGTGCCCAAGCTGTGCATCCCAAGCGGATCTTTGATTTGCACACCATAAAATACTTCCCATTTGAAACCGTGTACTGGATGTGCCCAGACTGGTCCACAGGACTGGTGCTGTAGCTGTAATAGCTGATGACCATTTTGACTATTATTTTGCAAGATTAATTTATTGAAAATAAATTTCTGAAATGCAAGTAGGACTTTAAAATGGGAGACAAAGGTGTCAGGTGCATCAAGTTTTACTGAAACACATTACTTCTCTCCATATTCTCCAGTGCAGTCTTCCCCCTCTTCTGTAACCTGACATTGCATTTGTTTCCTATTAGTTTGTAATGAACACGAGACTTTAGAAAACATGTAACGAAAGGTTCTGTTATGGGATTCAGGGAGCCATAATTCTGTCTGATATATGTGATCACACTTTGAATGTTACATTTACATATTTGATTTGCATACAGTAGTTAACCTTTGCGTTGACAGTCTCCAAGCTCACAGAGCTCAGTCCAAAGCCTTTTAAAGTTGGCTGGTTTTCAATCAAATCCATCACCCAGAAGCCCACGCAATTCACCAGCAGTTTGAGTCACAGGTTTGGGGTTAATTGCCTTTTTGTCAGCATCCGTGGCCCTCTGTAGGCTGTCTTACTTAGGTGTCATCTCTTCAGCTGGTAACTTTACAGGGTTAGAAAAAGGGAGAGAGGTGTAGGTGGATGCTGCAATCCTCTCTTTTTAAATCAGCATTTGAGGCTGCAGCCCTGAAAGCTTGTGGTGGGGTTAAGCTCAGTGCAGCATCTGTAAGCCAGTTCTCCCCCAGGGACTACAAGACAGAAATAGGGACTAAGGAGCTTTTACAGAACATGGTTTTATTTAATTTTAGGGCAGAAATGTTATAGAAACAATATATGGGAAAGGAATAAACGCGCTCCATGTGTGCTAAGTGTATCACCAACCTCATGGTATCCTGCAGGTAACTCTTCAGTCTGTGTGAGCCCTTCAGACCCCAGCTCAAGGCTGGTGCTCTTCAAATCACTCCCCTTTGTCTAACTTCTTGACAAAATATGTAATTACTCCCCTTAAACAGGCTCTCAGGCTTACTAGTCTGAGAGTTTGCAATAATTACTGCTAGCTAAGTCAGGAAACCGCTGTTACCTACCATTACACTCTTGATAGCAGGTCTATGGTGAATGCTCCCTGTAGGGATGGCATTTACTGCCCTTCGGTACCATAGTCCTTGACATTTGTGTATGTCTAAAGACTTATATCTGTCAGTAAAAGTATACGTGCCTTTCTCCAGTTAATTTGTGATTTCCCTTCCCGTTTACAGTTTGGAACACAGATTTTATTACGATTTAATGAGGCTGATGTTTTTGTTCTTCTAAATGCTCTGCAGGAGTGCACAGAACTGATTTCGAATCAGGCTGTGTTTTTCCTTTCTTTACCACACTCTGGGAGGCTAGAGTTCAGGTACAGAAACTTCTTTCAAGTTGAGAGGCAATTTAAATAGAATTGTTTAAATTGTAGGATGACATGATCCAATGCCTTTATGTTGGGGATGGAGAGCATAGCTCTCTTCATAGCAGACATGGCGGGATGCCTTTCTGTGGCTGTGACAGTCCCTTTGTAGGACTGCTAAATGTTTCTTGGCCATCTCCAGTTGAGAGGGTGACAAATTTCATACTCAGAATTCAGCAAAACAAAAAACCCAAAACAAACCCAGACCTGATGAACGGAGCTCTTCTCACATGGGAGATAGGCTGTAAGTGTTTTGTGGAGAAGAGAAAATCTGTGAGAGGTACTCAGCCTTTCCACAAAGCCTGGAAGAAAAAAGAGAAAGAATGGGTTTTGATTAAATATGTTTCCCTTTGAAAAAATTCATCATACAAACATAAAATGTAAAACAGGCTCAGTCATTGTCCATAAAGTAGCTACCCACTCACCTGACTGAATTTGAAATGGCCTCTGTCAAACCATGTCTGTGGGCACGGTGCAGGTTCATATTCGTGCCTCCAGTATGTATTAACAACTCTGTTGATATGAATCAGCTCAGCCTACTGCTGCATGGAAAAAATACGATCACTTCTCCCCACAAGGAAAGCTCTACAGCCAGAGTAGAGCAAGAAGCAGAAATATTTATCTTATAAAAATATTATTATTATTAATGCAAAGCTTGTAATTAAGGACCTGGCCAAATAACGTGTTTTGAGACTTTCTATCAGAAGGAAATGTTTCAACACACTCGAGCTCGTATGTGCGTGGAGGGGTTCCTGCAAGGGTCACAGAGTGGGTCCCGTGTTTGCAACCCAAACAGTCCTATCAAGAACCTTACCTTGTCTTAAAGCCAGTTATGTCTCCTGCTCCTGTGGCCCAGCTAGAAAGCTCTTGCGCAGCTTTATTCCTCTTACTATTACAAAGCATATTCTTGTTTTTATTCTAAGCCTATTTTATTCCCTTTTGTTGCCCAACCGTTTTTCAGCTCTAAGTAGCTTATTCACTTGTGCTCACTGGTGTTTACCCCAATTGACCCCCAAGTATTTATGGAGGAATGTCACTCATCACTGGTCTCCACTTGGACATCAGCCCATTGACTGCAACTCTTTGAGTGCGACCATCCAACTAATTCCTTATCCACCGAGTGGTCCATCCATCAAATTCGCGTCTCTCCAATTTAGATACAAGGATGTCATGTGGGACAGTGTCAAATGCTTTGCACAAGTCCAGGTAGATGGTGTTGGGTCATCTTCCCTTATCCACCAATGCTGTAAACCCATCGTAGAAGGCCACCAAATTTGTCAAGCATGATTTGCCCTTAGCGAAGCCATGTTGGCTGTTGCAAATCACCTCCTTGTTTTCCATGTGCCATAGCATAGTTTCCAGGAGGATCTGCTCCATGATTTTGCTGGGCACAGAGGTGAGACTGACTGGCCTGTAGTTCCCTGGGTCTTCCTTTTTTTGCTTTTTAAAAATGGGGGTTATGTTGTCCCTTTTCCAGTCAGTGGGAACTTGACTGGACTGCCACGACTTCTCAAATATGATGGATAGTGGCTTAGCCACTTCATCCACTAGTTCCCTCAGGACCCGCGGCTGCATCTCATCAGGTCCCATGGACTTGTGCACCTTCAGGTTCCTTAGATTGTCTTCGAACCTGATCTTCTCCTACAGTGGTCAATTCTTCATTCTCCCAGTCCCTGCCTTTGCCTTCTGCGACTTGGGTGGTGTGGCTGGAACACTTGCTGGTGAAGACCAAGGCAAAAAATCATTGAGTACCTCAGCGTTCTCTATATCCCAGGTAACCAGGTCTCCCATTTCCTTCTGGAGAGAGCCCACATTTTCCCTAGTCTTCCTTTTTTCACCGACATACCTATAGAAGCTTTTCTTGTTGCCCTTGACGTCCCTGGACAGACTTCATTCTATCAGGGCTTTGGCTTTCCTAACCTGATCCTGGGCTGCTCAGACAATTTCTCTGTATTTCTCCCAGGCTACCTGTCTTTGCTTCCACACTCTGTAAGCTTCCTTAATTTGTTTGAGTTTGTCCAGGAGCAACTTGTTCATCCTTGCAGGCCTCCTGGCGTTTTCACCTGACTTCCTCATTGTTGGGGTTCATCACTCCTGAGCTTGGAGGACGTGATCCTTGAATATTAAGCAGCTTTCTTGGGTCCCTCTTCCCTCCACGGCTTTATCCCTTGGTATTCTACCAACCAGATATCCGAAGAGGCCGAAGTCTGCTCTCCTCAAGTCCAGGGTAGTGAGTCTGCTTTGTGCCCTCCTCACTGCCCTAAGGATCTTGAACTCCATCAGTTCATGGTCACTGCAGCCAAGACTGCCCTTGAGCTTCACATTCCCCACCAGCCCCTCCTTGTTGGTGAGAACAAGGTCCAGCATAGCACCTCTCCTTGTTGGCTCCTCCATCACTTGGAGAAGGAATCTAGGAACCTCCTGGATTGCTTATGCCCTGCTGTGTTGTCCCTCCAACAGATAGCAGGGTGGCTGAAGCTCCCCATGAGGACCAGGGCTTGTGAACATGAGGCTGCTCCTACCTGTCTATAGAGGGCCTCATCCACTTTGTCTTTCTGGTTGGGTGGTCTGTAGCAGACCCCCACTATAACATCACCTGTCCCTGCCCTCCCTTTAATCCTGACCCACAGGCTCTCAGTCAGCTCCTGATCCATCCCCAGGCAGAGCTCCATGCACTCCAGCAGGTCATCGACATAGAGGGTGACACCCGCTCATTGTTTCCCCTGACTGTCCTTCTTAAAGAGCCTGTATCCTCCCATTCCAACACTCCAGTCACAGGAGCCATCCCACCACATCTCTGTGATGCCAGTAAGATCATAGTCCTGCAGGCATGCGCACATCTCTAACTCCTCTTGTTTATTCCCCATGCCACGTGTGTTTGCAGAGGCATTTACGTTGGGCCCCCAATGAAGCTGAGTGGCTGGCTGGAGTGGCTGGAATTCTTTTGTGCTGCTCTTCAGGTGCTCTTTTACTGACCTATGATCCTTCTCCAGGCTCTGGGCATCTGTCGCTGACAGTGGCATCAAACTGGTAGAAGTGGGATGGATTGAGGTTCCCCTCCCCTGGCAACTTTAGTTCAAAGCCCTCTTCACCAGCTTGGCAAGCCTGTGGCTGAAGATGCTCTCCCCCCTCTCTGACAGAAGGATCCCATCAGCCCTCAGCAGACCAGGTTTCTCAAAGCGAGTCCCACGGTCTAAGTAGCCGAACCCCTGGCTGTGGCACCAGTCCCATAACCATTTGTTGATTCGCCAGATTCGACTGGCCCTTTCACACCCCTTCCCTTTGACCAGGAGGACTGATGAAAAAACTACCTGTGCTCGAGTCCCTTCCCACTGCTCCCAGGGCTCTGTAATCCTTGATACTCCTCAGGCTGCTTCCGGCTGTATCATGGTGCCCACGTGAAAAAACAGCAGCAGGTAATGGTCATTGGACTGTACGAGGCTTGGTAGTCTCTCGGTGACGTTCCTGACAGAGCCCTCGGTAAGCAGCACACCTCTCTAGAGTGTGTCAGGAGGGCGGATGGCTGCCCCCGTACCTCTCAGAAGAGAGTCACCTACTCCTACCACCCATCGCCTTTTCTTAGTTGTGCTGGTTGTTACAGGGGAGCAGATGGGGCTGCTTTACTCAGCTCCAGCATCTCTCCTGACGTTCCTCTTCAGTCTGCAGAGCGGTGAAGTGGTTCTGCCAGGGCACCTCAGGGTTTGGGGGAAGTCTTGTCGTCCTGCAGGTCCTTGCCGTTGGGAGCTTCCATTCTTCTGCATTGTTGGCCCCCTTGCCTTCTGTGTGTGCTGGTGGGGGAGTTTTTGGCCGTCTGTGCCTGGGAGAAAGGTTTAGGTGCTCGTGCCCTGCTCCTTTCCGTGGGCAGGGGCCTGGCTGGGTTGTGTTTCTTGTGCTGCACCGTAAGCCCGGGCTGCCCGTAATGAACTGCAGGAGCTCAGCCAGAGGGGAGGTTGTGAAATAATGGTGCTTTGTAAAACTGAGATTAAGAGTTCAGTTTTGGTTTTCATTGAGGAAAATCTACACTCCTTACCAAAGTTAAGATTTTGTCTTTCAGAGGATTGAGTTTTAAAGGAATCTTTTTTCCTGACAAAAATGTGGGGTTTATGGATTATTCCCACCCAGTCCTTGCTGTGTTTCCCATCAATGATGCTACTAATTTTGCTTACGTGCTTTCTCTTTACTTAATCTCTTAAGAATTTGTGTATTTTAGAATAAAGTTTTTTATTCTCCCCTTTTGTCCCTCTGTCCTTTTTCCTCATCTTCCAACAGATGGTAAACTGAAGCTGTGGGTATACGGAGTGTCAGCTGGCGGGTTCCTCATCGTATTTTTCCTTATTTTCACATCCTACCTGATGTGGTGAGTATGGCATGTATTTTGTCCTTAAATAAAAGGTAGTTTGCTTTAATTTAAACAATCCAAAACACATCACAATGCTGTGTGTTGCAGAGATTTAATCCTCAAGGCTTTAGGAAAGGATAGAACTTTGATTATTCGATTGCCTTCATTTGGCCCCTACCTCAGAGTAATTTAAAACTCTCCAAATTGTAAATGTTATTGGACGTAATTGTAAAGAAGTATGGTGGCCGTGCAGGGAAAGAATTCTGTTTGGTAATCAGTAGGCCCTTACATTTATTCAGACTTCTGCTGGGATTAGAATGGTCTTTTTATTGTATTCTTTAAAAAAAAGATAAAGTAAAACTGAAAAAAGGCAAGGAGGCTGATTGGATCGAGGAGCTGGCTTCCGCTCGAGGAAGGACTAAATAGAATAGGGGCATTCAGTTGGAAAATGATGTTTGACGTGGGAATACAATACAGATCTATGAAATCATGAATGGAGTAGAAAAGGGCGCTAGGGAATTTTTATTTGCCACAATATAAGAAATAGGAGGCATCTGATGAAATGATCGTTTAAAATAAACAAAAAATTTTCTTTTTCACACAGTGCATTATTACCTTGTGAGCTTACTGCTGCCGGGGACTGTGCATGCCAGAAAGATAAATGGATTCAAAGATGGCATAACAGTTCACGGGAGATTGGGTCTCTTGGTGTTAATTGTGGTTTTCTGGATGTACACTCCAGCTCAGGAAATCCCTAAATAGGTTTTTGCAGTGAATACATCAGGTGGAAACATGTCCTGTGTCTAAAGCTGCTGTTACCAGCCACTGTTAGAGATAGGGTACTGGGTGTACCAAAGCCCTGGTCTACACCAGTGCATCACTGCTGCTGGGCTTTACTGGTGGGGGAGATGTCTGCCCTCTTCCAAAGCAGCCCCAGGCAGGGGTGATAGGCCTGGCTTGACAGAGCTGGTGTTGCGCTCTCAGGTTGGAATATTTGGAAAGGCGCTGCCACCGATGCATCTTGGAGGATACAAAAGGAGAAGTGGCCAGCGTCCGTGTGTCTTGCAGTACCCACAGCTGTCCCTGAGGACCACGGAGCCAGCCCTGGCTTTACAAACGTTAACGGCGCAGCTGCCCCAACCCCTGTCAGATCAGGGCAGGCAACCAAAGAGCCACCACCTGACAGCGTCATTGCCCTCTTTCTTCCAAAATCACTTTATTCTCTCTCACTCTCTCAGTCTTTCTCTCAGTCTCTGTCTTCAATTAAAAGCTTAAATAACAGTGTTTGGATGCTGCTTAGGAGACGCATCTTCCTTATTTTCCAAGCCATGTAGCTGCCATTTCTCTGTGGCTTTACAGTGGAGCATACAGAGGATTTTTTAAATAACATTAGTTCTCCATCACTCGAAGTCTGGTGAGGAAGTGTATTTCTCAATAACAATTATTGTTGCTTCAATACCGTGCCAAAATAAAAATGAGAATATCCCACTCCTAGACAGTTCATGTTTCAATTTTTCTGCAAGGGGTTCCTTGTTTTGTCAGCTGTGAGAAGACATGGGAGACAAATATGCTTTATTTCCTCTCCAGATGAAGAGCACAGTTGGCTGCCCGTTGTCAGCAGGCTGCGTGTCTGTACCACACACAAAATAGCACTCAAGCAGGTCCATGTGGTTTTTCTTGAAGTAGTTGCTGTGCTGCAGTGTCACCTAGTTGCAAAATCAAATAGCCAGCATGGGAAGTTGTCTTTTTGTTGAAGTTTGGGTTTTGATGACGTTTCTGAGCTTATCACAGTTTATAATTTTGTCTCCTGAAATATTTTTCTTGCAGCAAAAAAACAAAGCATCATCAAAGCACTCCTCCACAGCAGAAGCCTCTAACCTTAGCCTATGATGGAGACGTTGATATGTAACATAAAAAAGAAATCCAAATGTAGACATCGACTGCCTTAACTGCTTTCTTTTTTGGAACTCTCCGACTTCTCAGTTTTTTGAGGAATCTCCTGACGTGTAATATACTGGGCAGAACAGAAGTATCGCAAGCTTAAAATTTTGTCACCTCTTTATTAAAAAAAATGGAGTCAAAGACTTGGATCTTGTGAAACTTTTCTGAAGAGACCAGAAAATACATCTCTTCCTGTTGAGCAATGGGAATAAAAAAAAAAAAAAAAAAAAAAAAAAAGATAGAATATACAGACATCAAAAGGAATTAGTAAAAAAAAAAAAAAGGCATGACAATCCTGAGGAAAATGTGACATTTACTGTAAATGACAAGTTTGACACAGCATCATTATGCACTATATTAGTGCAGAGTTCTTTATTCTTCACATATTTCAACAATGAGTTTTCTAGTGTTTACATTTCGTTCAAAGACTTCAAAACCAGATCATGTATTTTAAGAAATGCAAAGAAGAATGAGTTGAAGTGTCTGAAGTTATCAGGTTTTTTAAAGTTTCTTCCTTCTTATCCTGTTTTCTAGTCTGGAATATGATTTTGTTTCATTTCCACCTACAGGACAGAATAAGGATTGTTATGAAAAAGCATAGGTGGTTTCTTAACCAAGAATATTTTTTAAAGAGTTGAGTAGATAGGTGTTTTGATGAATGGCTAGAGGATTTGATTGTTTAAAAAGTATTTTAAATTATATTAAACCATGTAGATACATTATGGCCAGTTTAAATTGTTATTCATTTTAATTAATACAAACTCTGCTTTTGTATTTAAATTTTCTTATCTGAAATATTTATAAATTCTTTTTTTGAATTTAATTACCTGACCTCATTTAATATACATCAAACACAAATGCAGTTTGTAGAAGGTCTTGCTTTTTTAAATGTTTCAAAACCACTGAGAAGTCACATGCCGTAAACATCTGGGAACATTTGAAGAGGGTAAGTGTTTATAATAGTGTGTGTTGCAAGTAAGAAAGTGCCATCTTGTGGTATTGACTTGTATTTATAAGCAAATAAAATGCTAAAGAGAGTGAGAAAATTGCTTCTGGTATGTTGAATTAAATGTGTGTAAACAACATTCGTTCCTAGTCTTTTACTGTGTCTGAAATGGGACTCAGATTTCAAACAATTGTGGCATATTTTGTGCTGTAGTGATTAGTGAAAGAAAAAATGTAGGCAAGTGCAAGTCGAGAGAAAATTGCAAATCTGGAGAATGCTTGGTCTTATTTTTTAGCTCAATGCTGCTGCTTAATTCCGATAATTAGAAAGAAGAGGAAAAAAAGAATTATTACCAGCTTAGCACCTACGTGGTCCTTCTCGATCTGCAGTGACTTCAGAGTGGACCATCTCAAGAGAAGGGTATAATTAGGGCTGAAGACAGTGCTCGTCTTGTTCCATGGCTGTTCACAGCTTTGTAAAGCAATCTGAATATTATGGTTTCATTGAAAAAATGATGGTGTTGTAGATTGGTTTCCTTCCCCAGGTCAGGATCCCACCCGTCCAGCGTTTCTTCAGCAGCACTGAATTGAAATGATATTGTGTCATCAAAGCAAGGTCACGAATGTGCTTTTCTCTTCCCGCATTAAAAAAAAAGGCTGATGGAGTTGTGAGGGAACATTGTCTCACTTATTTCTGGCCCTGAAGATGTTCTGCTGGCCCTACTTGCTATCTTAGAGCTGTAAATGTTTATGGTGTAAAAAGCAGGATCTGGTGTTCCCCAGTAACACTGGGGGCCTAAATCTTTTTTCGATGGTGCCCTGTACTGAACCTTTGAGTAACATGCATAGAGTAAGAGTTACAAGGGGAGTAATGATCTAGTGCTATTAGGAGGAATACTTAATATGTTTCGTCTGCGGTAAAAGAAGTGAGGAGAGTGGTACTTCCTTAATAAATGAAGGAATACACTCGATTAAGCAAGCTGTTCAAAAAGGCATTGGAGTGGCAAAGTTGGTGTAATAACAACAAAAAATGACAGCTGCAACATGTGGTCATTGCCCTCAACATCAGGGTAAATTACAGTCCAAACCGTGATGTCCAGCGCAGGAGATGCAGGCTGTACGGTCAACTGCCTGGGGGGGGCAAGGAGCTCCAGCTACGACACTGCAAAGTGTATTTATAATGAGCCGCTGGATCCGGGGTTGTGCTTTGATTTGGTGGCCTTCGTGCAGTCTTATGTCCCCGCTCATGCTATAGCATCTTCTGGCCAAAGCCCCACAGGGTCTCCAGAGGGACTGGCCGTGGTTCACGCTGGGGCTGGGTGCTGGCACACGGGGCCAACAGGCAGCATCTTCTGCAAAGCTGTTGCACTTCAGTAAAGGCCTTTAGGGAATGAATGCATCTGTTTGACTTTGTAAAGAAAAATAAAATAAAACAAAACGGAGGGGAAGGCTCACGAGGCTGCTGTAGAGATAGCCGCTGCCGGCCGTGCGCTGTGTCTGGTGGCATGCACGTGAACCCTGCATGCAGTCACGGTTCAGCATGAACAGCGCAGTGATGCAAATGTCATGATGTAATTGCATGTGTTTGATAATTTGGGATTGAATTAAGCTGTGAAATTGAACCGAGGAGCTGGCAGCCCTGCAGGGTCCATGAGGCTGAGAATGCGGCGTGATGGAAAAAAAAGGAATGGGTTGTTTAGACAGATACCAAGATTATTGCTGTTTGTAAGAGCCCTGGATATCCTGTTAGGAGGGATGCCCTGCCTCCCGTGGGAGCACTGAAAGTCAATTCCTACCTTTCAGAGGCCAAAACGAGTTGGACGTGTAAGAAGGATACTCCCAATTCTTGCCTGTTCGGGATTTCTAAACTTTATGCTGAAGTAGCCGGTGCTGACCCCTGCCAAAGACAGGAGAGAGATCTTGGTCCCGTTCAGGAAGGTAATTCCTATACAGCCAGCTAGGGCATCCCATTAAAACACACATGTGATTGTGAGTGGGAGCATCTGAGGATGAAGAGTTTGCCAAATGCCCTGGCAATCTGTCTTGGTAGTTAATAACCAGATAATGAAGGAGTCTTCACTTTGTCATCTTTTGTTTGAACGGTATTGATTTCAGCATCCACTGCCAGGTGTCTCCTACTTTGATATTACAGCTGTAAAACATGCAACTCTTTTTTTTTTTGAGATCTAGCTTCTGTGGCATTTTCTCTCCTCCATTCAAAGACTCTCTAAGACACAACAGTAAAACAAAATAGCAGCATCTGAAGTAAGACACCACAGAACACAAATTGCCAGGAAGTATTGAAGTGTTGCATACCTACATCATTCCTGCAATCATTTTGGTTATGCTCAGAAATATTTGATATTTGCACGCACAGGTGCCGTGTCTATGCATATCGTTGTGCCTAAACACTGCCAGCATCTGGGCTTTTGTGTGAGGTATGTAAAATCAAACTACACTTTTCCTGCAGAAATATCCTGAAGTCTTGAGGAGCTTTCGCATGAGTAGGGCTGGATCCAGCTGTACTCCTCTTCCCCCCAGCAACCACAGCAGCAGTGTCACTGAACACGAGCTTTGGGTGCTGCTGTCAAGAACGAAGACCGTAATCCTCTTTGCTCTGGAAGCAGAGTACTGTAAAAATTCCTACAAGACAATGTAGCTAAATTAGCTTGTAAATTAGCTTGTGCTTGTATTCGTATGTGTCAAAGAAGAGCCTAATGGGTAGTTTTCTTTGCTTAAGTACACTTACATTCACAGCCCGTTTTATCAGGAAATGAAGAAAATATTATCTTGGAGAAACAATATCAGTTGAGCACTTCTGTTTTGGATTAATCCTGGTGAGTATGAAGTTATGATTAGAGATCAGGTCATTTGCTGCTAACATGGCGTAGCTGGTTTCTTGAAACACTTATTTTTTCTAAATATGTAACTTAATTTGCACTTACAAATGGAAGGAGAAATTTAAATACAATTTGGGGGCTTGTTTCCAATTGAGATGTTGTAATGCAGAAAAAAAATTATCTAACTCAGGGCCTTTTGAAAGATGGATTGGGATACCTGGTTTATTAATGTGCCTCGGGACAGATTATGGTTCTGTCTGGTTTAAAATGTAATTTAAATGAATTAACTTTCACATCTTACAGCTGTGACATGCGCCTGTCCTGGACAGGAGCTTGATTTATATTATCTTTATGAAGATGTATCTGTGTGCATACTATTACGCACCATTAATATGCATGTGTTACTTGATTCCCGGAGCCACGACCTGACAGGCGACTCTGTTACTGTCATTTAACTGCTGACATGACTTGTGCCACCGGCCGTGCTGTAAAGCTGTTGTGAAGTGACGCGACCTGACTCATAATGCTTACGATGGGTCGTGCCTCCTGCTTCTGTCAGACGTGGAAGGTAAAGAAAGAAAGAAAGTTGCATGGAATTCCTCCTGGTCTTGCTGCATCTGCGGGGAAGGGCATCTTCCCCGGTCACGGCAGCCACCCCTGCCCACTGCAGCGGCATGGATGGGGATGTGGTGTGTTAGAGGGGTCTTGCCAGTTGAGAAAGTTGTACAGCTCTGAGGTTGCCTTAAAGAAGTCTGTCCGACTCCTCGGGGTACCTAGGACTACAAACACGTGTGTAAAAAACGAAGGAGTTCACCTGAACTAGCATTAAATAAATGGAACTGCGCATAGTCATTTCTTGTTCCTACCTGGCAGAGAGAAATGAGAGTCTTGCTGTGAAGTCTGATAGCACGGGACCCCCCTATCCCTTGAAATGGGTTATTATTTGGCCATGCTTTGTGATTTGGTCACATCTACATTTGGGGAGAAAAGACTAGCTTTGAATGGTTACAATGGTAATCACAGCTACGGGATGCTTTTGGCATGAATTTTTGATGTATACCCTTTTATCTTCCAATCTAATATAGTTTATTCTTATTTTTAAATGTAAACATATGGTAAAATGGTTACATATGAAATGTCAGAGAAAAGAATCCAGAAACCCCATATTTGCACTCATTGGTAATTATCTTCATTTACTTTGATTACATGCTTTGTTACAATAGCGTATAGAATGGACTCTAGGCAGATACATGGGTTAAAGCAATTTATGGGATTTGTCCTGTCTGTGAAGAGATGTTTTGATGGAATGAGAAATCAGATTCAATTTCCTCTGATAAGCAAGAATGTTAATTTTCTCCTCTGCTTTATGAAAGTTCACCTGCATGTTCCGAATATTGGGGTTGTTACATGCCAATATGACATTTGGAAAAAAACTCTTCAAACATAATAACAGTGAAGAATCTTTCAACTGTATGTGGATGAAGTGGAGCACCAAGCATTAATTTTGCAGACGAGGAAGATGGCAGTTGTAATTTTTTTTGGGGGGTGGGGGTGGGGGGGTGGGTGCAATCTGGCTCCTACCCCATGCAAGCAGACTTCAAGTAGCTTCTCTGCAGAAGTGTCTGAGCAGATGAAAGCAGCCCAGAAATGGTGTTTCCAGGCTGCTGCTATTGCCCTTGCCCAGTAGTCGCAACGCTGTGCGGCGGCAGGATTAGGCCAAGGAACGATGTGATGTTTCCTCTCTCCATGGTAACTGCATTCTGAAACTTGGGTTTAGCAGGAATTAACATACAGTTAGTGTCACTCCTCTGACACTGTTGTAGCATCAGGCAAAACCGTACTTGGAGGTGGCAAAGGAGGGAGGTACCTGACCCAAAGTCAGTAATTAATGCCTATTGACTTCACTTAGAGATTGTCAGATCGTTTGTAGGTCATTACGTGTTGCTTCCTTAGAGTTTTCCGCCTTCAGTGCCCTTTGTGAACATGAATTCATCAATCCTGAAACACCTCATGTGGCAAATTAAGTGATTTAATTACACAGTTTGGTTTTGCCTTCTACATTGCTAGTCAGTTTAGTTCAGTGACTGGATTAGAGAAGAACATCCCGTCAGTTGATGGGTCAGACCAGTGAAAGATGCAAGTGTACCATGAGAAATGTGGTCTGAGGCTGCTCTTCTGCAGCAGAAGGGTTAAGCTTCTGGGCTTGTGTACATTGGGCAGACCAAGTGTATCCAAATTTATTTAAGTGGAGTAGTTGGGGTCTAGCTGAGGATGGAAATCCAGGATTCTTAATGATGGGATGCAACAGAGATTTAATTGATCATCTTCCATGCTTTGAGAAAAAAACAATGCAGAAAGTCCACAGTGACAGTGGACATCAGTGGTTTTCCTATTTGTAGTGGATACTTTTAAGCCCTTCCTTTGATGAAACAAAAGCCTTGTCCTCAGTTAAGCAATCCAAAGCAGGACTTTGGAGAAGGGATTGCTCTGCAACACAAGGTTTTGTTCTTCCAACATATACTACATAGAACTTGTGGAGGTTGTAACCCAGCTGAAGCACCAGTGAACTGTTTGTTGTGAGAGGTGTAAGGACATTTGCTGAAACCCAGACGGTGTGTCTGAACCATCTCTCCTGGTGACAGACATGCTGAGGGACTGCCAGGAGAAGTCACAGCGGAGACAGGTCATACCAGAGCAACTTACAGCGATCTGTTGTTTTCTCTAATGGCCCCACACCACTTTTTTAACCGGGCAAACCACTTCATCTTCCAGTGTCTGACAGTCCTGGAGTGGAGAAAATGGGGTTTTATATCTCAGCCCCAGTCCTAGCTCTGGTTTGTATCGCAGTGGGCTGTGCGTGACAGGCTCAGCAGAGGAGCATCAGAGACATACGTTTATGTGAGCTCTACCCCGTGACTGACGGCTGCGCTCTGTGGTGGCAGCGATGACATTCAGGCAGGTTTGTCATTGCCAGGAAGCATCAGGAGATTGCTACTTCTCCAGTAGAAGTTGGCGGAAAATACCGCTTCATATACTGAATACAATCAGCCGATGGAGCCTGTTAAAGACTGAATTGAGATGAAAAGCTGTAATGCAGATGTGTCACATCACAGTTCCATTGTCACTCTGTTCTTTTATAGGGTATGGCAGATCCACAGCAATTATTTTTAAATGCAGTCTCTATTACTGCAAAGCGGTAACTTGAAATATTTACTATTTTATTTGCTTCATGCCAAGTGAGCTTTCACTCAATTTGTCATTAAAACCACTGTCCTCTTCTGAGGAAAGAGTATAGTTCCATGAACTGCTCTCCAGTATTTCTGTGTTTTCTACAGGAGTAGGGGCTGGCATAATTTCCCAATCTCATCAAGCTTTGTCCACAAAAATCTGTGCTGATGAGCCCATGGGACCGAAGGCAGATGTAAGGGAAAGGAGTACAAATCTGTTCATTGCACTCAGTGGGCTGTAGAAAGGCCAAAGGGATCAACTCCCATTCCTTCATCACTCCTGTACATGCAACATGGATCATCTTTGACCAAAAAACCCCTCCTAAAACCAAAAAAAAAACCCCTCTTCAATTTTGCAAAGTTGTGCAGTATTTTTTATGTTCTTGCAGAACATGATTTAGAAATGAAGAGCCGTGGTCTGGGATGAGTCTGCTGGTTCCCCTCTGCAGTCCGCATTGCACACAGTTATGATTTCCCTTTTACAGAAATCACATGACTGGCTGAATTGGCAACCCTGCTCACAAATCATGAGGGATGGCTCTCCCAGATAATGAAAATTTTGAGTATTTTTCCATAGAATGCTAGTGCTTTTACCCTTCATCATCTTATTTCCATCACCATGACAGCCAGGAAAGTACAACTCTCAAAACCAGAAAGCTGCCTGTCTCACCTAATCATGTGAACCTGGGAAGTGGATGTTAGGAGGAAAAAAAAAAAAAAAAAGCCAAATGCTGTGGAATTTGAAACGAAATGGGGAGTGTTGCAGCCCAGAGCACAGGGGATGCGGTGCTGGCTGTAGGACCAGTTCCCTCCCAGGTCTTGGCCGCAGCATGCGGGACTTACTTGAAACTTGTTCGTCCTGTTGTCCTACAGAGAAAAATGTGTTCATTTATCAAGGCTGTAGAAATGCAAAATACACACACACACCCACGCCAGCATAAAGACCTCCCTGTTCAGTCACTAGTCCTTCCTTAAACTTCTGCTGTTCAATGCATGAGCCTCTTTTTAACCTGGGAAACAGTCTGGCTTTATTTCACAGGTGCAGTGGGCCCGGGGGTGCGACTGTCTGGGTACTGCTGCCAGGGCTGTGTTAAAACCTAATTTAAACAGAAGAAAAATCTGTTATGTGTTTGGAGACAAACCCCGCTGCCGGTGCAGGGGCCGGTGATGCTGGCCAGGGGCCAAGGGGGCAGCGGCGCTGGCCGGGCCCGTGCTGGGAGCTTTGGAAAAGAAATCTCCCTGTTAAGATGCTGTCAGTGCCTGGAGCTGCTGCTTGGTGCAGTCGAGCGTGTTCTGCGGTTCGCATTTTGTTTAATATTAGACACTTTGTCTGGCTCTGCTGCTGCTTGCTCTGTTTCTATTAATTATCTTTGATTTTCTTTTGCTTCCTTATCAGCTTCACTTACTTTTTTCTGTAAAACTTGGGATCAGCTTTCTAAAGCAAAAAAAAAAAAAAAAGGGGGAGATTTTTTCTCCCTTGCTGACACTGAAACAATGAATATGGATCAGAATTTTCATTTCCTTTTTTTACCACATCCATTTGCTTGATAGAACAAGCTTGCCAGCCTAGTTTTACTTTGATAAACCTAATAAGGAAAAAGCACTTTCCACTTCCATATTATTTTATGTCTTGTTTGTGACTTCAGCATCCTTTATACAGGTTTAAAGACAATTTATTCTTTATTGCCCTGGAGTCATTTCGGGAGAGCACTTGTGTTTTTCCCGACATAAAAATGTCCCCCTATAACATGATGAATATTAAATAGGTGCTTGAATGAAAATGAAATGGTGTGCTCTGACCCGACAGCTCCATTTATTGCAGCGCGGCCGGGAGAGAACCGAAATGTCAGCGTTGGCCGGCCGTGGATGTGGGGCCCCGCTCCTGAATTACTTCATCAAGTGACCAATTTCACAAATGGACCGAGGCACGGGTGTGGAGTCTCTTCTGCGGAGGGTATGTCCTGCTTTCCTAAGCAGCTCATTTGCTGCCCAGCTGAAAGCAGACCTCAGCTGCAAAAATACGGAGCCGGTTTCTGCTCCTCCACTGCCACCTGAGTGGAGCGGTGCTGGCCCTGGGTGCCTCTTCCAGCAGGCGTAAGGTGAAAAATCTGGGTTAATTTGTGAGGACCGTGTCGTGCTCTTGGGGAGACCGATAGTTTTGCCATTTTGCTATCGCCAGGCAACAGGGATCGGACCCTCGCCGTGCAGAATCGCTCATCTTCTCCACGCGAGTGGGGCAGGGGCAGAGCATCGGCAGGGTGAAACACGAAATACCCTGGGGGGGTCCGGGGGCTGAGGCCGGTGATGGCCTTGCCGGGGAAGGGGGGAAGAAGCTGCGGTCGAGCGGATGAGGAATCAGTGGGTTCCCAGCTGGACTGGATGCCTCGGCCCCTCTCTGTGGCGATCCGTGCGGGGGTGGGCTGCGAGCGCTGGTGGGGGCGAGCGGTGGTGAGGGGCTGGGGGCAGAGCCGGAGGTCACGGCCCGCGGGCTCTCCCCTCTGCAGGAGAGCTCGGCTGTGCCGCTGCCTGCATCCCCCTGTGAATTACCACTGAATTCAGAGGCAAAGGGGCTAGCCAGGATTTTTTTTCTTCTACTGCCAAGACAACAAAACAGGGACTCTCTTACTCTAAAGGTGTATTAAAGGGCGGCGAAATCAATTCCTTTCTCATTCCTGTACTCGGAGTGTTACCTTCCCTACCCCGTAATGTGTTCAATCACTCTTCTCACCCAGAGCCAGCACCGAGACGTGGACTTTCCTGTTCCTCGTGGATACGTTCAGCTGCTGGCCGCGCGGGGGGTGAGGGACAGAAACCCACCTTGCACGCAAGGCAGCACTTCGTATTAGTGCTGGCTGGAGTGCTGGTATTCACATCCACAAGGTCCACCAGCAGCTTACATTTTTTTCCCCTCCCAGATATGTGACATTTCTAACATTTAAAAGAAAAGTTGTGCCTTCAGTGTCAAAACGGAGCAAAATAAACTCGTCTGGTGGCTCAGCAGCATGGCACGGACTGAAAACAGGGCACTCACCCATAACTATGGTGCAGAGCTGCTGGTGCCGCTACAGCGCAGGTACTGGTGTTGCTCATTCCCGCCCGTTTCCCGGCTGGACGTGTCTCCCTGACTCTGCCGGGCCCAAGCCGGGAGCTGTGCGCCAAAGCCCTGATGCTTTTTGTATGAGCAGCGCGGGCACAGCCCCGGCGGCACGCACCGCTCTGCACAGGCTGAGACCCTACACGGGTCTTCACTGCAGGCTTCTCGAATGCTTTTTTCCTCCAAATTCCAGCGTGGGTATTTTACGTGCGTGGCTGTGGGCATATTTTTAATTGTTTGCAGGATCAGAAGAGAAATGCAACTTGGTTTTTAGCTGTTTGCTCCCTCCTTTAGCTCATGGACAGATTTTGGTGCTCACCTCCCACTACTAACTCACGTACGTACTAACTCACTCTGGTTGCTCTCCCTTCCCTGGGTTATGCTGCCTCCGAAGACGAATGCAGATGCAGTCCAAGTGTCGCTACGAGTCACCGAATGGCTAAAGATGACGGTGTCATTTCAAGGGAGCGGCAGATGTCTGTAGTGGCCTTTCTGTGCTGCAGCTGGTAATGAAGGCGATGGGGGTTGTCCGAGTAGTGTAGTGCAGACTGGATTTATTATTCTTTTCTCTCTAGGTATTTCTCTGACCGGTGTATTGCGTGAATTCATATTGCAGTTGCTTCTGTTCCATTTGGGAACTGATGGAAAGGTGGCTGTGCAAATAGGATGCAATACGAGTGCCCTTACTGACTCAAACATGCTCATGTTATGATAACTGCTTTTCCATGTGGGAATTATTTAGTTTTAAGTAATAGAGAAATGACTATATCTGTACTACCCACAAATACAAGGGGGACAACCAGATTAATTATCACTTGCTTTAGCAAAAATAGCTGTGTAATGACGCAAAACAAATAGCATAAATCTGCCCGAGATTATTTTAACTAACACGTTCTCTCAATTGAAATAAAAAACTGTCCCATGCCTGGATCACATAGGGAAGCTTGCTGGCCACCCCCAGTAGCAAACGCGACTGCCCCAACCACATCGTCTTGGTCTGCTCTGAGACCACCTCGTGCTCTTTCTTCACTGTCCACTGCCTCGCTCACCTGGCAGTTCTGCATTTCATTTCATGGAAAAGAAGGAACTGGCAGTATTCTTACCATTCTGCATTAGTAAATAATTAAACTCTATAAAAGTATTAAGCAATAATAGATCTGATAGAGCTAATGCATTAAGATCTAGATGAATGTTAGCCAAAATAGTGTATATCTAGTATTACAAAAATATACTGCAATAAACCCAGTGTGAATGCAGCGCAGCAAATGAAGATCAATGGTGATTCCCCGCAGCGGTCAGGACTACAAACGAAAGGTGGGGAAATATCCACACTCAGTAGAGACACATTCTATTCCAATTTGTCAAGTCAGTTAAAGGTGACGTTGAGGTTGGGAGCAGCTTTGCTTTGCCTCGAAGCCAGGCTGGACTTCACGCAGTGTTCGCGCGCCTGAGCTTGTTTGCGTGCCCTGATGAACGGCTTGATTTTTAAAAAAAAAAAAAAAAAAATTGGCTTCCCAGATCTTTCCGAGACCCTTGAAGAAGCTGAGCCGTGGCACTACGGTGTGTCTCACCGCGTGGCCACAGCAGACCGGTTCTCCGAGTGAGAATCGCTGTGGGAGGGGTGGGTGAGAGCTGCCTCCCGGGGCTCGCACCCGCAGCTGGAGGTGGGGATGGGGCCGGCACGGGGGTCACCCCAGGCAGCTGTGGAGAAGTCCCTGTCCCTTCAGGGACATGTAAAATAAATACAGGAGGGGTGTTTAGGGCAGCCAAAAGGGGCATCCTCAGGAGCGTGCGGCCAAGTCGGCGCTGGTATGATAAGTGCCACTAGAAAGACGGCAGAGCTCAGCGTCGGCTGGTAACACTTTTTTCAAGCTGCTATTTCTTTCTAAAGCACCAGGCTTGGCACGTGGCAAGACCAGCCACAGCTGCCGCTGGTGGGTGCTGGTTGCCTTGTCCTGGCACTGTTGCGAAGATGGGAGCTGCCCTCCCAGCTGCAGATGCGTTTCCCCTCCAGACTCGGACTTCGGGGTGCATATGAAGGTATGGCAAAGCCCAAAACACAGAATTAATTGCATTCAAGTCTGTATAGCTTATCACAGAACTAAAGGACAGTAGTAAAAAGAGCTCCCTCCTCTTATTTTCCCACCCATAAGCACCCGTAGAGGTGTTTTGCAACCTTGCCGTAATGGCAATAAGCCTTTAGTTGAACAAATTGATCCTGAGATACTGGAGCTGTACCTTGTTTGCTGCTGCCTTGCCTGCTGTTTCTGTCCTGGCTCTGAGCAGGTACAAATAACGAATTAACTGCTGGATAAGCCCTGTGCTCCCCTGAGCAATTATTCTGGCTTCTGCCATAGCAGACTCAATTTGTCCTGCAATAAGTACAATTTTCTGAGAAGTTAGTTCTGGTTCGGGCACTAATCATCCACATCTGTGTGGCGTGGGTATTTGTTTGGGGGGAGCCAGTTGTGAGTCAAGCTGTCAGACTGGCACATGAAAAAGCACGTCTTCGGCGTGCTGCGGTCCTTTCGGGAATGCAACTATGCTCCCAGCTGCGTGTGTAGCATTAAGTCAATTAGTGGAGAGAGGAACGGTATAAAATACGCAACGATCTTGAGCGCTTGGGTAGTGTGTTAGCAACCTTTGCTTCCCCATGTCTGGGAGATCAGCACTAATGATTTAACGCAAATTTAAATCTCAAACATGTAAAATTTGTTTGCAGAAGGTGCTGCAGGCTGGAACTGGAGGTGCTGGTTAGAAAGGCTATTTTGTACATCTGCTAATTAATTCTGGGCAAGAAGCATTATTAGATAGTAAGAAAGAAAATGATGCCAAACGGTGTATTTGAGCAGCAGCTGGCATGCAACTGGTGGGCATCTGTAGGCCTTACATACACCTATCCGCCAGCTGAAAGAGCAAATTATGGTGGTGACTGGGAGACCCCAGCCTGGAGATGCTGACCTGCTCAAGGCTTTTCTCCCTGTGTTTTAGCTTCAGGGTGCTCAAACACGGTGTAAAATAGGGCAGGATCAGACACAAGGTCCTTATTTTGCTGTTCATCAGGTTTGTGGACCAGGTTTATGTGCATTAGCAAGTAGGCTTTGCCCATTTTCTGGTTGCAAAGAAATGAGTGGGATGAAATTTCTGCTGGAAATACAATACAGCAGTGAGTAAACAATCCAAGAGGTTCCTGGAGTGTGTGGAAGACAACTTCCTGACACAGCTGGTAGGCGAGCCAACCAGGGGAGGAGCCTTGCTTGATCTATTGTTTACGAACAGGGAAGGACTGGTGGGAGGTCTGGTGGTCGGAGGCCGTCTTGGGCTTAGCGACCATGAAATGATAGAATTTTCAGTTCTTGGAGAGGCAAGGAGGGTGGTCAGCAAAACCACCACTATGGACTTTCGGAGGGCAAACTTCGGCCTCCTCAAGGCACTGGTTGAGAGAGTCCCTTGGGAGGTGGTCCTGAAGGGCAAAGGGGTCCAGGAGGGATGGACATTCTTTAAGAAGGAAATCCTGATGGCTCAGGACCAGGCTAT
>JAVJGG010000001.1:47053666-47093436 GCA_035590195.1 Aviceda cuculoides
ATGGTTGGACTCGATGATCTTGTAGGTCCTTTCCAACCTAAATGATTCTATGATTCTATGATTCTATGATTCTAAGTCCTAACAGTTGGAAGCAGCGAGGCCGGGGTGGCAGGAGAGAGCCCTGGGGGTCTGCTGGGAAGGGCTTTGGGTCTTCCAAATAGTTCCAAGCAATCTTCTAAGACAGAAAGTAATGAGATATACCAAAGGACTTTAAGGTTGCATGTAAAGAAAATGGTGACCCCCCACCCCAGTATCCTGATGGGCTGCTGCTGGTTGCTTTTGCTACTGGTCAATACCTGGAATAATGGCAGGGCGTGCTTTGTGTGCTTCTCCTTTCCCTGTTTGCTCTCCCACCTCATCACGCTGACTAGCCGAATCTGGCCATTTCCCCTCCTTGCAGGCAGGGGCAGCCACCTCCCCTCCCGAGGCCGACCGCAGGGACCCCTCCCTACCTACACCACCAACAGCTCTCCCCAAAACCTTCCTCTGCCTTTCCAGCCCAGCTTCGTTCCCAGCTTCTCTCACCCTTGATGCCTCCGTCCAGCGCTAACTCTCCCTGCTCACTCCCAGCTGGCGACACTGTGGGCAGTTTGGGCAGGTCTTCTGCTAGACCTTTTTTTTTTTCTTTTTCCCCCTGGTTCAGTCTGTTGTTAGCATGAGCAGTATAAAAATCTCAACCCAGCTTGTCTCCGGAGTGTTTGACTCGCTACGACATTGGTGGGACCCATGTGTGCAGCCTGGGGATGGCCATGGCCCTCCCAGACACGAGCATCAACTGGGAGCCCTGGGCCAGCCGGGGATGGCAGCTAAGTGAGGGCTGGCCATTGGTCGGAGGTGAGCTGCTACAAATGTCCATCAGACATCGCCTGCACATTAGAGACAAAGCGTGTCCTGACCGGTAACAGCCTTTTAGGGGAAAAATGGAAGAAAATAGCAGTTTCATATCTTCCCTCAACAGAGCCAGGGTTACTGAGCGCGCAGCAGTGGGAAGTGCTTCCCAGGGGCTCCTCCAGTGACGAGGATCCGCAGCAGGTATAACAATCCCACCCTTTTCCTGCCCTGGACTGGGCGAGAAACTTGGCAAATTGCTTTTTTGCTGGGTCTAGTGAGGTTTGTGAGAGTTTCTGCACCAGTTCCATCATTGCAGCCACGCTTTTCTTCTTTGCATAATGTTTTTGCTGAGTCAAAATTGCCCGGTGTGTTAAAACAAACGATCTCTGCAACCAACGGTAACTATCTGCATAATTGGTGCTAATCACCTGTGAAATCTCTGCACATCTCCAGAACACTACTGATGTCTTGGATGCAGGTACCCTGTACATAAACAACTTTTTCCCCATGTCACGCTATCATCCGAAATGCTAAATCCACCACTGAGAGGCGATGGCAAGTCAGATTTTATGGTCTTGCACCCAATCTCTAAATAGATGCAGAATCACAGTCAGTGTTATATCCTGTTTACTCATTTTGAATATATTATTAAATGTCTATTGGTACCAAAAAAGCTTAATTAAATAGTATGCCAACTGCAGATGAACACTATATTGATGATGGCTTGTGGCACGGGAGATGTGTGAATTTTATTAACATTGTCATTTCCAATCCCCAGCATCATAAAGGACTTGGAAGTTTTCTATTACAGTTGCAGATCTACCTTAACATTACTAAAGCAATCATAGTGTGGGAAATTAGATATAAATGGAAAAATAATTAAAGGCCTGGTGACAACTTGATAACACTGAATAATTAAGGTGTTGGTAACAAATCCTGAATTTTAATTTTCTCGCTATGGCTAATACTAGTAATCAAGATCAAAAGCACCTTCACTGCTTTAGGAAAGCTCACTTGTGTGTCTATTATTTAAGGGGGGGAAGGAAAAGAGATGAAAACCATAGCTCCGGGTTAGGTCTGCTAACAGCTCAGGAATCACGTTAAATCCTGCAGATGGGAATGTGCCAGAGCCAACGGAGCCGCTTCCCTCCGGCGCTCTTCGAAGAGCATTAAGCTGCAAGAGGTACCTTTGGCAGCCCCTGCAATGTTATTTATATTTAGGACACACTCCTTCGGCAACATGTGAGTGGAAGTGATCGGAGGCATTCATTTCAAAGCAGATGGCTGCTACGCAGGGGCAAACGTGAGTTCTACAGCAAGGACGTGGGCTGTACAGAGATGAGCCCGACGGCATAAGCCACGGAGCGCGGCTAAGTTCAGAGAGAAGAGATGGCCGGAGCTGCTTCGTTTGCTTTTCTTTCCTGGGACTTTTGAGGCAGTTACTGTCTTGACGCATTGAGCTTACTGCGATATTTGGTGCTGGTCCTTTTGTGACTCCTCACACCCGCCTGGAGCTGTGGGTCACCTCCCGGCTCAGCCCTCGGACCGTTTCTGGGGTAAGTAGGTAAAACCTGGCTGGGGAGAAAGGAAATGAGATTTTTGTGGCCATAGGAGAGAGCAAGGACAAAAGGAGGGAGCTGGGGCCCTGAGGGCCCGTCATCACCGTGGTGGCCACGAAAGACTTACGTACAGTAAGAATTACAGTTGCCATAATGATGACTTAAATAGCATCATTGTCTGAAAAGGTATTGAATACCCTAACGTCACCCAGAGTTCATGCCGCACGTTTTGACCCACGCAGGTATAGCTGGGGCTGCCTCCGAGGGTTGCTGGGGGTTTTCCTGCACCCCTCCTGGCCAGGGTCACCCCACAGGGGTGGCACAGGGCTCGCAGGGACGGCTCTGCTCTGCGCCGCGTTACGGGCTGTTGACCTCAGCCGGGTCTGGCCGGGCTGCAGGACTCAGTGAGGAGCCCGGCAGAAATTGTTCATAGCTGGAGGGAGCGTCAGGGGTGCAAATAGCTCCTGGAAGATCCTTTTATTTTTGTGTATATTCAGGTAAAAATACATAAACCGTTGAGGTGTTACAATGGCACACAGCTTACAAACTGGAAAACCGCCAGCATTTTGGAAGGTGGTAGAAGGTTGTCTGAGCTTGATGTGTGCAGTAAAATATTCCCATTTTTTTCTTGGATATCCTGTATGTCTATCCATGTGCACATATAAAATTTTAAAACCCACTCTGCTCCCCATGCTGAAACTAGTCATTACCGTACATTTTCTGTCTAATAAAACCATGTGACAATAATGTTTTGACAAAATTTCGAAGACATGTTTGAGTAACGTTGTTGGAGGCTATGAGCTGTACCATGACTCCAAAGAGCTGAGCAGCCGAGCCCCCCCCTCGCTGTCCTTTTCCCGTTGGCGACTCGGAGGCAGCACAAAGGGACTTGTGCGAACGACGCCTTGCCACGGCAGCGCTTCCTCCCCTGCCTGCGTATCGTGTCACTGCAGTCGTCTCTGCGCCTTTATTGATCAGCTCCATTGAACTGAATTTGACAGTGAGCACAGCGTCTCATACGAGAGCGGGCATAGCTTAACGCGTGGTGAAGAGCGGTTCGGATCTGGTTGCATGTTTAGGACTGGAAGTGAGTGCCTTATCTCCTCTGTTATCTCATCCCTTCCAATCCCTTATCTTAACATCCTTTGTATCCCATCCCTGACCCCTCATTTGGAAACACGTTGAATCGGGTGTTGGCTTTGCTATTCAGTCTTCGTTTGGGATTCCAGCACAAATCAAGCTGTAAACAATAAACAGAAGCAGGAGGTGTTTCTGTAGGACTGGGACACTAGAGGATGCTTGGGGACAGACTACACACCTGACACCCGGCTGCCTTCCCAAAGACTAGGAGATGTTGGGATGAAATAAAGCACAAATACCTTGCAAAGCACGGACTCTGCTCCGAGGGACTGATAAGCTCGGTGAGGTGTTGGGAGGCAGGGAGGAAAAGAAAAAAGACTTTGCTGAGGTCTTGCAGCAGACCAGTAGCTCCTCTACTGTGTGGCAAACCTATGCCTCCATTTAATGAGTTCGTTAAATAATCCTGTTGTTAAATAATTTCAGCAGCAGCGTCTCCTAAAAGCTGCTGCTGGAGCAGACGGGCTGGGGGGATGCACAGCCTCAGCCAAGGGTGCAGGAGGCACCTCAGGCCGTGCCCACGTCGGGGCGAGGATGTGCCAGCCCCGAGGACATGGCAGCCGGTGCGATGCAAGTGCTCCCCGCTGCATTTCGGGGATACCTGCAGGTGCCGGGGGGACCTCGGCCCCAGGAGGAGCAGTGGCAACCAGGGAGACGCAACCTGCACATCATCTGCCTTGGGTGCGCCGCTCTTGCCCCAGGGCAAAGCCAAGGGCAGGACTAAGGTGGGTTTTCCAGGCAAGAATTTTCGCTGGGTTTGGCTCTGCTGCCTCTGTAAGAGCTGAGCAGCGCAAACGACAGATTGTAAAGGGACTCAGGGCCCTGTAACTCTATCAGTTTTGATCAATTTTTCAGTCGAGTTAGTAATACACCAGAGAGCGTGTCAACGTGCTTTATGGAGGTCTGCAAGTGCCTACCATGGCTAATCCATAAAGCTCAAATGGTTTCCTGGAAAACAGACATTCTGTTGTCACCATGAGGAGACTACTAAGCAGCGGGGGGGTGTGTGTGTGTGTGTGTGTGTGTGTGTGAATAGAAGAAAAATGCAGGGCGGCTGCAGTACCTGCTGGAGCTGCTGGGAACACGGGGAAGGATGGGCTCAGGGCAGCTGCTGGCAGCGTCCGACAGCCGGGGAGCGCAGGGGAACAGCCACCGCTGCTGTCCCAGGGCCCCTGCAGCCCTTCTGCCCTCTTGCCCGGGAAAAGCAATTGCACTTCTCTTTATTTTTAATGAAATCTAGCAATCAGTTTTTAGCAGTTCTTGGAGATGCAGTTTAAAACACAGAACAGTCCCTGTCGCCTCTGCCCCCCGATCCTTAAAACACGAATTGCTATAAACTGGTGGCATTAGCTCTAGGCTTTAAGCATATTGAGTAAGAAAGACATGTCATCACCTAAATACTTGAATGGTTCTCCCAATTTTCGGAGTTTATCATTATAATGTAAGATTATTTTACTCTCAGGGTATTTACTAAAGCATTTTTCTCAGACTTTCTGTCTGAGCTGGTTATTCTGCCCGAGACACCCTGACTCCTCCTTCCCTCCTCCCTGCCAACTGCTGAAAGCTGTTATGAAATTGCTTTTAAATGAACCCATTTTTGGACTTCTTTCAAAGCATCTTCTGTGCTTTGAACCCTGAGGTGCATTTTGGGTACCCCGCCGAACTACAGAAGCTGGAATTTTGCTGTTGAAAGAGCTAGGAGAGTTTTTTTTCACGTTCATCTGACTCCAGGAGCTGAGAATTAATACGAGCACCAAATATCCTAACATGTAAGATAAAAATAGTAAGAGTGGGTGCTCACTGCAGAAGCCCAAGGTGAATGGAGGCCAGAGCTGAAAATTAATGTATAGTAGGAGCCCTCCTCACTCCTTATACCTGTAGAATTACTTACACATTGCATGGATTCCTGCAGCTTGTATGTGCATATGGTATACATCTATGGAGAGCTTCTGTCCTAGACAGCAGGGCTAATCCTGCCTACACTTCAGCCAAACCAATCTTTCTGATTTTATCTCTTACTCATAGGAGAAATACGGATTTCAAAGGCAGAGAAAAAAATTGCCCGGAGATTTGACTATTGAGCCTGAGGCAAAATCTCCTGGCTTTTTTCCACAGTAACTGTTCCAAAGTATGGCCATTTTCAGAGATTACCAGTTTGCTGAATACCTTTTTTTCCCCACTGTGTTCAATATAAAGTACTTTTCCATAGCCTATAAAAGACGACTAATCCGCAAACCGAAAGCCAAGTCCTTCACTCTTCCTTCTGCTGAGCCTTGAGAATAATATTCAGCAAGCAGTAATCGCATCGTAACCATTGCCTAAGGCCTGGTTTGTACAGGATGAAAAGTGAGCGAGTGATAAGTTTCCAAATGACCTCTGTCAGCTCCGAAAAAGAAAAAAGCAAAGACAACAACAGCAGGTGTTAACGGGAAAGGCCAGCTCAGGCATGACTAAAGGGAGATCCAAGTGTAAAGAGAAAGAGCAGAAAAGTGTCCTTGCATCCCCATCTAGTGGCTTTTGATGAAATAAATCTGTAGTCGCTTTCGTTTGGACATTTTCTCCTCTACCTGTTAATGCAATCTGCCAAATGATAGACAAGCACGTTGCTAGACTTGAATCAGAAGTGCTGAGCTGACTCAGTGCTGCTTGATTTGATGTATTTCTTCGGATTTAACCTTTCATAAATACTTTTCAGTAAGTTTTCAGGCTTTCAAAGTGGTTTTCTCCATCTCTGCTCCCTTTGTGGGCAGAGCCAAAGGGACCAGCTGCCACGGTCCAGGGGACCAACAGGCATGTTTGCTGCCTGGTATAAATACCAGGATTTCAGAGATGACAGAACTTACTGCGAATGGAAAGGAAACATTAACCCAGCTTTCAAAGAAATGTTAATTTAGCTAAGGATATTCTTTTAAGAGCAGGACAAACCAGAAAGATTCACAGAAGATCAGCCAAAGCTTCTGTGGAAGGTGAGCATCCCCCATTGGACTCGTGCCTGCTCTCCCACCATTTGCTCTCTGTTTACCCAGAAAAGGGCTACTTGTCATCTTAGTTCCACTGATGGCATAAAAATAAATATTCTGGTTTTGTAACAGATTTTTCCCTGGCAGAGTGGCTTCTCCTGGCGTACTTTAGCTGCTCGGAGTGTTCAGGCCTCTTCCCTTCAGAGGTGGTGCAGTGTCATGCATGCCGTGACGGCTGGGCTCAGCCTTGCTTTGAGAGGAGGTAGGTGAAGAGGACTTCGGTTCTGAGTCTTCATTTCAGGTGCAATTGAAATGTAATAATCAGCGACATTAAGAACTCGGTGCTACTTCTGTGTTACCTGCTCTCTGAGCTCTTTATGGCCCTCATGGGAGCTCAGCACCCATGGGTCCCTGGGTCTGCCAGCAGTTCGCACCACCTTGTGATGTGCCGTGATTAACCCAAACTGCCCAGCTGTGACTCCTGCACCTGTAGACTTACTTGCTCCCAGTTACAGGCTGGTTGGTGAGCTCAGCTGAAGCACAGGAGCATTGATTTAGCACACCAGCACCACCAAAAGCAAAGCTCCCACGGTGCCGAGCTCCCCTGAATATATCCCCTCCTCAGCTGCACCAGCCCTGGGATGGTCCCTTGGCTTCTTACCAAAAACTCCTGTCCCCCTTAGTCTGTCCTCCTGACCAAGAAAAAATTCTCAGGGACCAGTCTCCATGGCCTTACTATTTGCACTGCTGACTTTGAGCTAGGGACAAAACCTCTTTCACTGGCAATTCTCCACATTTCCGTACAGTGGGGTTTGCAAATGCCCTGGTTTTGGAGCACTGTACCTGTCAGATGTGTTTAATCCTGCTGATGCTGTACTCCCAGCAGCACGGGTACAGCCGGGGAAAGTTTAATTCTGAGCGTATTTTCCCAGCTGAAGACCTGTGAGCTCTTTAGGGGTAAAAGGCACACTTTACCATACCTGTCTTTGCTCTCAGAGAGATTTTCTTTTGAATGCTTTATGGTGTGTAGAGCAAAAGCTGGTCTTCACCTTGAATCAAAGAGCCTTTTCTGAAGGTGGTCACATTGGACTCTCCCTCTGCCCTTGCCTTAGCTCTGTAATTACAACTACATGAGATATGACCTCTAGTCAAATAGTTTGAAAAAGATGATTTTAAAAGGTCTGGAAGAACTGCACCAGCAGCCAGGCTTTAATAAAAAGGCAGGAAGGGCTGTGTTAAAAAAGAATAATT
This sequence comes from Aviceda cuculoides, assembly GCA_035590195.1. Classification (NCBI taxonomy): domain Eukaryota; kingdom Metazoa; phylum Chordata; class Aves; order Accipitriformes; family Accipitridae; genus Aviceda; species Aviceda cuculoides. Next base: position 47,061,405 of record JAVJGG010000001.1, read on the forward strand.
GATCTCTAGATCTCGGTGCTTCGTTTTTTTGGGGAGGTTGAATCGAAATGCAGCTGGAATGGCCAGGCCCAGCAGCAGTGAGAGCTGTTTCCCCTAGGGAGGGACGGGTTCTGCTTCTCCAGTGTCATCTTTTTCAGTATTCATCAAAAGCCATATTCTTTTTCCTATAGGAAAAAAACTGTATACACATATAAAACCAAATACTGCTGCTCGAACTCCAGGATCTACTGCTGCCCAGGAGGTGTTAAATATTTAATAGGATTAATGCAAAATAAAATTTCTTCCTTTAGTGAGAAATCTTGTCTTTAACTATCAGGAAAACGGGTGCTACAAAAATGCTGGTTATCTTCCTCTCTACCAGAACTTGCCCAGTGCAGAATGATGGGTTTGCACTAAATACTTCACTCAGGAGAGTACAGAAATTGCTGGCTATACCTTAGAACATTTGTCTAGGAAGCTGGAAAATATCTAACTGATGAAACTGCTTTCATTAAAAAAGGAAACACTGCTGCAGAAGAAAAGAGCTCTGCTCCCAAGAAAATCAAAGTTACATTACATGGGCCATAGGTGCTGCTCGGAGGCTCTCAAAAAATAAACTAGTAATGCCATGAGGAACTCTGCAAAAATGCCAAGGACCTTCCTGACATTCATCAGCCTAAATGCTGATCACTATTTAGAAGATAAATTCCTTGAAAGTTGTCTTCCACATCCCTGGACTTTCCTGCCTGGAGGCGCAGGTCCGAGGCTTGTCATGGCGGGCTGATGGAGACGGAGCTTCGAGGGGGTTCGGCACCAAGGGCGATACCAGCCTCGGGCAGGCTCGCTCCTGGGAAAAGTGAATGACCTATTTCTGCAGGATCAGCCCAAACCTGACCTCCGCAGCTGCAGCATGCGGGGAAGAACACTGTTACTTTGTTCTTCTCGCGCTGCAGCCCCGCTCTAGCTTTAGCCATCATCTCACTGACTAAAAACCCCCAGCCTTTTCACTCTGCACGAAAAACATAGTTTAGAGTGGATTTAGTCACGAGCTTGACCAGAACAACCGCAAACACAACGTGCGGAGGGTACATCCTCCAAAGCCACCCCGCCGCCAATTCCTGCCGGCGCAGGCAGCTGCCCACAATGTGCCGTTGTTTCCAGCGCCAGGGGAACAAAGGCTGTTGTTGTAGGCTAATGCCGGCTCAGTTGTGGCATGCGTCTACGTGGGCTGCTGGAGTTGGAAGGGGACACGGCGGGTGGGGGGGGCCAGGGAGGGATATCAGCCCCTGGTGGATGTTAGAAGGAGGTTTCCAAGGGCTGTGCGGCTCCTGGATGCCGGAGGTTTCTCTACAGCTCCTGTTGCTGCAGGGAGGTACGTCCTTCTCCTGGGACCTGGGGGGTGTCCATCCCTGGTGGTGGTATGGAGTGTGTGTGGGGTTATCGGGGGTGCCTGGGCCAGAGCGGGTGGTTTGGCTTAGCTGGGAGGAGGCAGGGGTGGCTGGGGGACAGGAGGGAGCTGCAGCTCCTGGGAAATGCCAGGTGCCATCCACCAGTGTATGGTCGGTGTCTGGGGGCCGGCGTCTCTGGTGGAAATATTTAGGGATGGAAATGGCTCATGTAGAAATCCCTGCCCGGGTGGTCAAACAGCGACAGGACTCAAATCTGTGTTTTAGAGCTAGTGAAGAGGTTCTGGTCTTCCCTCACCTTTGATTTGAATATTTTAGTTAAGAGCAGTGATGTGGCCATTTCTAGCTTAACGTGCTGCTGCGAACCTGCCACAGGGTGGAGATAACTTAAATCCATTTGGAAGCCAAATCTAGTACAAACCCAGACAGGTCACTTGATAGTGAAGCATCCCCACCTGAAAGCATGATCCCTGGTCTTGGTGAGCCATGCGGGCCAGGCAGTGTTTGAGGGGGGGGTGGATCTCAGCAAGGGAGGAGGTTTTATTTGTCATCTGCTCAATCTTTTCTGCCCGTTGACTTCAGGGAAAGGGAGTGCAGAGAATTGTAATGCTGCGCTTCCCACCGCCGGACCTCATGTGGCCATACAAAGTCCCTACATTCTTTCTTTTTCACCTCTGTGTTACTAGATTTTAGTCAAAAGGAGCATCAGTCTCGTGGATGTTGCAGAGAAAAAGCCGAATCCAGGTGCAGGGAGCACCCAGGATTTTCTGTATTTACAATCACCACCACTGCACCTCCTGTCCTGCCAGCCCATGTTGGGTAACCTCCAGCCACCTCCAGCCTGGCCAGCTCTCCCCCCAAAATATTTCCTCCCTTTCTAATCCCTGCAGTTTAGCAAACAGAGCGGGAGCAGGCTGGGCTTGCTGCCCCCCGCCCCGGCTGCCTGTCCCCCTCACGGGGCAGGGACAGGGGGGTGCCAGGCTGCCTGCGGGGCTGCAGTGTCCCCCCTTTCCCCCTGCATCAGCAAAGTTAAAATCATTTGCTCAGGTCTCTGGGCAGCCAGCAAGCCCCTCTTCTTTCCGGAGAAGGTGGGGATCTCCCAGCGAATCCCCCGGTCTGTCCACCGGGCAGCAGCACAGCAAGGATGCATGCGAGCACGAAGGAGAGGTAGGGTTCAAAGCAGATTAAAAAGTAGATGGAAACGGCCCCCGGGTCTGCCTGGCGCCAGCTGACACCCCTCTGCCACTTCCACACAGGTTTTAAAGATCTGGAAGTCTCAATTTGTCCCTTCTTTGTTTTTGTTTTTTGTTTGTTTGTTTGTTTTTTCCCTCCCCCTGAAGACAGCGCAGCTCCCGTGCTATGAGGACAGCCCTGCAGACGTCAGGCCTTGCGCATCGCCAACCCCGGCCCTTCGCTCCTTCCCCACGGAGCTCAGGTTTCCCCTTCTCACTCCACTGACACTGCCTGTCCGGAGAGGTGCCGGCAGAGCCGCGGCCGCACGCCAGGGTCACCTCCAGCGTGGCAGCGGGTTGAGCGGCCGGTGCGGAGCGGGGCGGCAAGTGGCCATGCGAACCTAGTGGCCAGGCACCTGGCTAACCCCCAGCCCCGCCACTGCTTGCCGTGTCCCGGCACGGCACCCCGTCCCAACCATGGACCCGGCCCCGGAGGTGAAGAGGTAGGTGGGTTTTGGGAGGGAGCGAGGGTGCGCATTTCCCCGCTGCCTGGCTTGGTGGCAGGGCCAGCCCCCGCTGTCCCCGTGTCACGGATGGTCGCGCGTAAGGTGGGAGTAACAGCAGACGTGTCCTGGGAGGGAGAGGGGCTGAGCTGGCCTTTGTGAGGAGACCTTTAGCCCCTTAGCAGCCCAAGCTTAGGTGTAACGAAATTATGAGTTATGAAGGTGTTCTTGCAATTTGTGTTGCTAGGAACACCTCAAATTTAATGCCTTTTTCAACTCAAAGGTGCTGCATCACTTAAAGTGATGCCGTGAATTCCCTCTGTGCCCCGCACCTGCAGTCTGTAATGCAACCTGCTGGGTTCACGGAGGGAAAGAGGAGTAACCTTGCTAACGGCGAGCTCCGGCTTAGCCAGGAGCGGTGGCAGGACCAGCTGCCCACGAGCATCCCGCTTCCTGGCAGTCACTGCTTCGGTCTCCTCCTCCTCCCTCCCTCCTGTTTTTTTCTCCTGTACCTGAAATATAATCTGTATATTCCAGGTTTATGTGCCCGTGAAATGAAAAAAGGTTGGGTATCAGGTTGCTTTTGGGTATCAGGGTCCTGGGATGGGCAGTACTAGCCCAAAGCATTGCACTAAGTTTTCAGATTTGGGCTAGATTTTAAGCCAGATTTTAGAGGAGGTCCGTTTGTTCCTAGCAATAATAAAGCCTGTTTCACCTTCCCAGCAGCAAGTGTCAGTCTTAGAAACCCTGCCCAGGGAGAAATGGCATGAGTCTCGGTGGGAGAGTTATCTTGGCATCATCCATCCTGGTGAATGCTTGTGCTGCAGTCTGTCCAGGTCACCTGGCAGGTCTCCTGGGATGGCTGGAAACATTTGACCGGTCAGAAATGGAGCTTGTGTCCTGGGATCCCGAGAGTTGTTCCTCTCTGCACAGGGGAAGCCATGCCACGCCTCAGCATTTTAGTGGGAGATTTGTTCTGAAAACCATCTTGCTCAGTTCAGCCAGCTGAGAGGACAAAATAGTCCTCTGTTTTGACAGGCAGAGAAGGAAGAAGTGAGAGGGTTGAGCGGAAATTGGAGGGACTGGGCTGCAGCCAAGCTGGAGCTTATGGAGGTGGTCTGAGTTACTGCTGAACTTCTGGAAGGTCTTTTCTGGGGAGAGGTGAGGTCAAGGTGGTGGAACCGAGACCTTTGTTGTACCTCGTGGCAGCCAGGTGTGTGACTTTGGCAGTGAACTCAGATGAAATCAACTGGTCTTGCAATGCCCCAGCGTCTCTGAGACTTCTGGGACACCTTAGTCGTTTCTTGCCTTCATCAGCCAAAGTAGTGTGTTATTTGCACGTGGCCGCTCTCTTGCTACTTGCTAGCACAGTCATTCCATATTTGTATCTCAAAGCCCCACTACAAGACTCCCTTCTTTCTTTTCCACCTCCTGGCTTGTTTCTTATTCACGTAGGAGTTCTTTCCCTGGCTCAGGGGACTCGGGAGTTGCCTACTGCTATTGCAGACTGCTTGTCATGAAGCATTTTCTAACAGCAAAGCTTTGGGAGAAGCAACGTGCCTAAACCCAGGTTATGCAGGAGTATCACCCCTAAGTCTTGCTGTGCATCTCAATATTGAAATGTGGTTACCCAGAAGATGACTATTCCCCTTGCATAGATAGCCTCACCCCAGCACTTTCTCTGCAGAATTGAGGTCGTTGCTCCAGTTTAATTTCACCCCTTCCTTTTGCTAGTGGCAACTAATCCCTGTTTTGTAGATGAGGCACATTGTCAAAAGAAAATAAAGTTGCGACTTCATTGCTGGAAGTCTTCCCAAAAAAAAAGTAAACTAAGAATGAAAACATGTGACTGAATGAAAACATTTATAGTCAAATGACCTCTTAGACTTTTGCTCTTTGAGTACTGTACCTTCTACAAGCTACCCAATGTAGTATTTGCAGCCAGGAAAATCTGAAGTTAAAAAAAAAAAGCAAAGGAAATGATCTCTGAAACATTGGGCCAAGTGGATCTTTTAGCACTTCAGATACTGAAGCTCACTGTAGCCTTTTCCTAATTTCACTGCTATTTCTTCTACTCCATTCATGATTAAAGGTTTCACAGAGTGTGTTAATATCAGTTAGTCTAATGCCTTCCACTGTATTGACTGGTTCCACATGAGCTTCCACAACACATATCAGACAAGCACTGGTGCAGGTGGCCAGTCTGTTGCTGATACTTACAGGTAATCAGCTAACCAAGAAGTTTTGACTTTCTTTAGTCTAGTAAAAAAGAACAAATAGCATTGATTATCAGGTGAGGAAAATTTGTCCTGGAGCATCTTCCTTTTGTTCTGCATTTTCAATGCAGCTTCAAAAAAGCATACAGGTTCTTCAAATAACTGAAGTGCTATACTTTCCTTACAGGAATAGGTTCCCCAGCATGAACTTTGAAGCAGACATTCTGACAGCTCCACACGATAATTCAGGTATTTGGGAGAAAAAAAAAAAAAAGAAAAAAAAAGGAGATTAAAGTAAAATGCCACTCAGCTTGCTATCGTGACAAACGTGTCAATTCTTTTGGAGTTAGAGATTGTTTAAAAAAAAAAAGAAACAAGATGCTAAACTGACTGCAATTCAGGTGATTTCAGGTTTATGTTAGGGTATAGTTCAAAGCATTGAGGATAGATGTTGATATCTTTACCTCCAATAGGGCTGGACAGGAGGGTCTCCATACATACCTAACAAAACCACAACTGCCAATGACATGTGATTTTGAAAACAGTGCAGCCATTCAGTTTAAGTTTGCACAGTCCTGTACAAGACAACTATAGTTTTCTTACTAATGGCAACTAAAAGCAGATGATAAATAAGCAGCTCCTCAAAAGGCAAAAATGAGGATGAAGATATTCTGCTGAGTCTTGTCTTTCGTCCTCATTTCGTTTAGGAGGAAGAGGTGATTTTTTTCCTATTGAATGCTACCTTTCCAGTGCTGGTCTCACATGCTGAGGCTGGGACTACGACTACCTTCTGAGATAGACCCCAGAGCCAGTACTCAGCTGCATGGCATCTTCTCATGAACCTCAGTCTTAGTCTTATCATTGCTCCTCAGACCCAAGCAGCTGGCCAGAGCTTGTGCCCTGGCAGCAGTGCTGTCATTAGGGTGAGACAGAAGGAAAGCGAGTTTTCGCAATAATTGCTTGCGACCCCTTGAGTAGCCCTGGGTGTTCAGAGCTAGAAATCTTGGTCTCGGCCACCCACTTTTGTTCAGATGAAACGCTTTTGCTATCATTTGCCCTCCTGGCCATGAGCTGCAGTTCCCAGCAGGGAATTCACCTCTCTAGTAATGCACTGCGGTCCCATGCCGGCAAGAGTTTTGAACTGAGGTGCACAGGGTTGACTATTTTTGCTTCAGCTGCAGGAGGTAGTTTTTGTGTTGCATCACCCCTAATAGCAAGTGTGCCAACAGCTGGTTATTTCAGTTACACCATCCAGCATGTGCGAAGCAATGGCCCCTCCAGGTTTGGACCTGCTGTATGATTCCCTTCACCTCCTTGCCTTGAGTCTTCCAGAAAAACACTCCAGTTGTTACCTCCCTTTCTGTAAACTGAGTGCCCCACATCTGGCTAAGCCTTTTGGAGACATTTTCCTCAGGTTGACCTGTAGTAATGAGACACTTAACAATTACACAGATGTCAAAGGGCATCTAAGAATAATTTTGAAACCCTGCGTGTGAACAGGTCGGAAAGTGTTTGCATGAGCCCACCTGCCTGGATGGCTTCTCAGCCACATGTCCTCCATACCGTCTGCTCAGATCTCTGGCTTCTGTTGGGTTGGGTTTCTCCCATGAGGTAAGTGCCTTGATCCTTCACTTGTCTTGAAACCACTAATACACAATTTGTATTTGTTTCTCAAGAGCTATATGTGATCCCTTCCATGAGAAGTCTCACGGCTGAGGAGTATGCAGAGGCCTTTAAGTCATTTTTGGATCATTCAACAGAGCATCAGTGCATGGACGAGTTCAACAAGGAAGAAATGCCCAACATTGTGGCTGGGTAAGGAGTACTTCCACCAAGGTGGGAAAGCCATCTGTTATCCTGGGAGAGCAACCTGCATACAAGGGTCAGCAAACATGCTTGAGGATTTTCTGGGGCAGGAATGAACTTTTAATGCTTTTCAGTTTTAAGTCCCTTAATAGTGGTCTTTAGGATATTCTGTTTAATGACTCCAGAATATGTGCTATTTCAATTAATACACTGTGCTGCCTCTCAGCTTATGTTAAGGAAAGAATCAAGACCTCATTTTCATGTCCATCTCTTTTCATTAGCTGATTTTCCAAGGATTAAAATTTTTTGTTTGTTGTTTGTTTTTTTTTTTTTTTTTCAAAAGAAAGCTCTCTTGTGCTCTCTCCCTGCTTTTGAGACTTCATCACACATCAGTCCAAACAGAAACACATCTCTAATGCTCTTCTAGTGACTAATTCTTGGTTTTCTCAATCCCCTAAGACCTCCTTATTTCTATCCTAAGTCGATTTGCATTCCTTAAGTACCAAATGGTAATCAGTTTTGTGAAGTATTGATGTAATATATTAAGCCTGGATGACTGCAGATAGTTTTAGAACAGCCTAGATCCAAACCACAAGAAAGCCCTTTCAAGTTTGCATAATTTCAGATGTTATAGAAACTGTATTCTCCATTAAGAAAAAAATTTAGGCAGGCAAATTTTTATTCTCCAGATATATAAGCATTAAAATAATAATGAAAAAAATAATTTTTATTGGGAAATTTTAATTGAAAATTTTACTTATGTGAACTTTAAATGATGCAAAACTGTATGGCTTCCTATGATGCTAATTGTGGGTCTGTCAAAGGGTCCTGACCCTCATTAGGGCTAAGGCTCCTTGACTAGCTGACACCCTCCAGGATTTATCACTTGTTCCCCTCTTGTTGAATCACTGCTGTGGTGTCTTCTGAGATTGTGTATGGGAAACTCATTCCCCCTGCACAGTCCATGCCCGAGAGCAGATTAAGGCTATAAAGCATGTCAGAGCAGCAAGGCATCTCGAGCATGGGCTCCTCATCCTCGAGCCAGGCTGTTATTAAATATTCCACTAGGAACCACGTGATTGGGGTTTTTTTTGTTTTTTTTCAAAAGTAACTTTGCTAAGATAAAAGTTATTGAAGATTCTGACCTTACCTCCCAATTTCAAACCAAGATTAATGTTGCAAAGAGAAGATTTCCAGTCACCTAGATAGCCTGATTTTTTACTTTTCCTGAGTATTTATATCCAATATTGGAAAACCAAACTTGTCTCCTGAGAGTGCAGAGGTTTCGCCGCAGCCCACGTTGTCCCTGCATCCCCAGCGGTGTCCAACCCAGCCAGGCACAGCCCCGTTACCCCTAAAGGGAACCCTTTGCCCTGGGGTTCCCTGAGGCCTTTTTGCATGGTGCCAGCCACAGCTTGAAGAGAACTCCCTGGCAAAGGATGAGAAACTCTATATCCTGATGCCTACTGTACTTTGAAATCTGAGCTTGCTAATACAGGGCTGGCTCCCACCATGCAGCTGGTTATAGCTGGGCTCCAAAGGGATGCTTGAATTTCTACCCCAATTCATGTGGCAAAACATGAAAATTTCCGAGCCAATGTGGTATCCAAGATATTAGAATTAAAACATGAAGTCGTGTGACATACTGTGGTTAAGTAATGTGTACTTATAATTTCAGTCTTGGCAATGGAAAATCGACTATAAATGTTCTGGGAGTTGGAAGCGGCACAGGTAAGGAGCTTAGCAGCACCATTGATGCTGGGGGACGGGGGGTCCCTACGGGTGGCAGAAAGTGATACTGAAATTTTGAGCAATGGGGATGACTACTCAGGCGTTAATAACAGTGTTTCTCATTGAAGCAGAGAATGGCAAAGCAAGGTGAGGAGCTGGGACCAGAGCGATGCTCCCTCCCTCCCTTCCTTCCCCGTCTCTGTTCTGAAACGCCGCTGCTCAAATCTTGCTGAGAAGTGAGATGAGTGTGATGATTTTAGCTTAGTCTCTGTCTCTTCATGACTCTCAGCTGACTGTATATGTCTTAAAGCAAGGAGTTCTGCTCCGGGTTAGGTACGAGAGCATCTTCAAACCTTGTCAGAGAGAGAGAGAGAGACCCCAGAGGTTCATTCCACCCAAAGTCTTGTCTTAGACTATCCCACCTGAAGGATCTCTCTTTCCACTTTGCTTTTAGGGATCCCGATGCTCTGCTCCAGGTGGTGTAAAACCAGCTAGCCACAACCATTAGCATGGGGCTGCATCAGCTTTTTCAAGATGTGTTTCTTTGTTACTGCTGTGTTTTTACCCAGTGATAAGTAGAGTTTAACTGAAAATGATATTTCCCCCCAGAGAGAAATCCATCTTTTTGAAAAACAGCTTTAAAGCTGTTCTAAATGTATTTGTGTTTAAAAAAAAAAAAAAGTGGTGAACCATCCAACTTCACTCCTAGGGAAACTGGGAGAAAATAAAAAGTAGAGAAAAGAAGTGGCAGTTTGATTTGTCAGAGTTTGCTTTTGCTTTAAAAAGTATTTTCAGCTGAATTTTAAGTATTAATACTTTCAAATGAAAGTATTTTTCTCACTTTTTTTTGCTTGTGTTCCTGAGTAAGAGAAAAATAGCGTTGAATTGTTTTCCCCAGTTGGGAATGCATTTGAGCATTTGAGAAAGCAAGCAGGAAGAAATCATTCAGTTCTTAATTACACTCTATTTTCATTAAGTAATTTAAAACTGCAACTCTGACTCCAAGAAAACACAAGGGAAAAATGAACTTTTTGCACCTTCCACATTTTTCCTTATTTCCTCTTCAGAAGATGTTTTATTGGAAAAGTAAAAACTCTAAAATTTCCTGGGTTTCTTGGGTAAGTGCCCCTCACAGGTGGCGGGACAAGGGTACAGATTCTCTCCCCCCTCAGCTTGCCCACGGCTGCAAGAGCTGAACTTCTGCAGCCGGGCAGGGAATTGAGCTAGGATGGCATTGAGCAAAAGGTTATATCTGATCCCTGACCTTTCCAGGCTTGGACTCTGATTTCACAGAGCCCCCAGAATTAGTTTAGTTGACAAAAATATTAATGGGGATTAGTGGCCAACTCCACATCCTAACAAACTGCTGGCCGATCCAGATCACATTTTCTCATTCACTCTGTGTTTTCCTGCGGCTGGTTTGACTACCTCGGCTGTAACCTCCCAGTTAGTGCCAGCATGGGCTGCTGCTTGCAGAGGGGTTTCAGTCCTGTTTCAGCCTCCCCGTGATTAGTGCTGAGGGGTTGTTGCTGGCAGGGCAAGCTGGAGCAGAGAAATTCCTGCTCTGAAGCATCGTATTTTACCGCTTGTTTTTGCAGACACTCCAGTTGAGGACATTATTACCTGCTCTTGCAAAGACTGGATTAGGGCATTTTTACAGAGACAGAGTAAAAACCAAAAAATCCATATGGCTTTTAAGATCCCCATTTGTCACCATCAGTGGCTCCAGGGCACGGGGTAGCGATGCTCTGCCTCCCACCTGCCCTGAGCCTGCAGGGATCCCACATCAACACCTCTAATTGCTGGTGCTCCCTACCCCAGGCACACACTAACTGGCATTTAGGACTGCCTGAAATGATTCAGCTGCTCGCTATAGGGATCTTCCTTCTGTCAGCAATATTGGTCCATGCATCCACCTTCAACGGATGCAGCCGCAGCCTCTTCTCTTGTGCCTTTGGCCAGCCCTACACCACTGTCACTGCATTCCTCAGGGGTCTTGGGTTTTTTTTCTCCAATTTCAAAAGACTTGTCCTTCCTTGGATGTCCCTGTAGTGCTGGCATGGCTGATATTTCCCTCCTTGAATTCTATTTACTGCAACACCTGCCAAAGATGACGACTTTTCTCATAGCTGGTACATCAGCTGAAAGGCTAGGGAAGATGCAGTATCTCATATCAAGCCCTCTGTTTGTGACATTTGCAAAGGCAGGACTATTTTTAGCCTCCACCATCAGCTACAGACAGGATTCTCGCAAAGGTCCATTCAAGGTGGTCACCTCTGCTGTTTATTTCCATAGTCCCAGACGGACTTTGTGCACTTGGTGTATTGTGGCCTTTCTGAAAGAAACAACTGGTTAGTAGATGCCCGGAGCTGAGACCCTGTGGCTGGTCCCCACAGAGGGAAGACCCAGGGTACTGCATGTTAGTGGGTCTTCCCTCTCGCCATGCAGGTCCCCATGTCTCCAGGCCCTGACACACCAGCAGCAGAGCAGCCATCACCTCCCTGGGGCAGTGCCAAAGGCATGGACCATCCCGTGCCACGCTGAAGTTGCATAGCTGTGCTGACTGCCTCCTTGTGCCCATTCAAACTTTGTGCTTTTGTTGAAAATTAATGCTTCATGGTGTTGGTTTTTTTTTAAACATTGATCTTTGATTATTTTGACTTGTCTGTCCCGTGACCCAGAGTATTGCCATTAGCAGGTTTATGCACTGTTGCTTATCTCTTCCTTGTTCGTAGTCTTATCTGCAAATATATGTTACTTTGAGCAGATATTGTGGTAAGACTGGGTTAGATGCCACCAAGCAAACCGCAAGGTAGAGAGTGCTTCACTTCTACCTAGGGATTTCCCAGCAGCAGAGGTGGCAGGTGCACCGGCATCCTTTCACCACATTTATGTACTTCTTAAAGTAATGCATTTGTGTTTATTGGATAGGTGAGCAGGATTTGAAAATGATCAGGATAATGCAGGCTGCACACCCAGGGGTCCTTATTGACAACGAAATCATAGAGCCCAACCCACAGCACGTGGCAGCTTACAAAGGTAAGGCTATACCTGCCTGCCTGGGGTATAGAGGACCATCAGTTGGAACAATGAGTTTTTCTGCTGTTTTGTGAAATTCATGTTTTTCTTCTACTTTTTAAAACAGAGTTGGTGAATCAAGCTACAGATCTGCAGAACGTCTCTTTTCTTTGGCACCAGCTCACTTCCTTGGAGTATGAACAGCAGGTGAAAGAGAAAGGCGCACATAAGAAATTTGACTTCATCCATATGATTCAGGTAATGGAGTATTGCTTTAATATAGTAGTATTAGCTTTAACTACTCCCTTCATTTCTGCTGTATGCATGAATTAGGGGGACCAGAGCTGAGTACAGTTCTGCTCATGAGCAGAGCTGAGCAATAACTTCCGCAGCAGCCCTACAAACACCTAACCTCATTCCCTATCCACCCTGGTTTTGGTCTCTGGTTTGTACTAGTTTAACTGTGTGTGGTGGGTAATAAAACAGGATGAGTCTTAGGTCATAGCACGCCACACAGAGACCAACAATTATGCTTTGCTGCCTCAAAAAAGCCTTGAATTTTTTGCCTTATCAGAATAGTTTGGATGGCACTGAAGGGAAAGGTTGGTGAACGAACACCTGTGTCAGGTTTTGGGTCAGAAATTATGCTGCTCTTTCTCTGATACTGATGACTCTGAAGTTGTATGTGCCAATTATATTTTGTATAAAATCTGTTATTCCCTCACTTTAGTGGCTTTTATTTAATTTTTCCTTTATTTCATTTTGCTTTCTTTTCATAAGAGCTGATTTCACAACCAGAAAGTGTTTCAGGGGTTCAATGGCTGGGTCAAAGACTAAGTTACAAGTCCCCAGGGCAGCCTTTGAGATGAGCCCTGCTTTGTCCTAGTGCAAATTCCTCAGTGTCTGGAAAAGATCCAGCATGCCTACGGCCCAGACACGGCCGAGAAATGCTCCTGGTGATAAGGACCAGCCACAGAAACCAGGGAACTCCCCTCTGCACATATTTTCCAACCTCAAAACTGCACTGGGCTTGAAGGGCAGTGATGGGCAGGTCAGCATCTGGCGGGTGGCTGAGGCAGAGCAGAGGGTCCCTGGGTCTGACCAGGGTCTGCTAGTGGAGAGCTGGTGATGCTCAGTCCTGTGGGGCATCCCTAAATGTGCGTGCTGAGTCAGGACAGGCTGGGAAGCAACTGGGAAGTAATTTAAAACAACTCTTGTTAGAGGAAGGGTTTAAGCCTTTGAAGGGCCATTGCACTCTGGAGGAGGAGTAATGACTGTGTGTAACTGTCACTTCTAGATGCTGTACCGTGTGGAGGATATTCCCAGTGCTATCAAGTTTTTCCACAGCTGCCTCGACCACCATGGCAAACTCCTGATCATAATTTTATCAGGTAAAAGGGACCTTTTCTTTTTTCTTCATTGCTGGTGTTCTGAAGAGCTTCAAAGTTTGAGAGCCACAAATACTTGTCTCAGGATTTCAGTAGCGCTTATGCTATAGTAATTAAATAAAACAAATATGGTATTTCACAGGGAGCATGCAATCTTGGGCTTAGCCTCTTGGACCCCAGTGTTTGATGGGACCACTTAGACATAGCCTCTGTGCTCTTGCTTCCCTGCTTATGAAGTAGATGAACTGCCCTATACCTCAAAGAGACCTCCTGCCATAAAATTACTGGCTAGAGAGAAGTATGGCTATTCGTGAATGAGGGTCAATCCTTCTTCATGGTAAAATCAGCACTGTAAAAATGCAACTTGAGCTCTGGGAGGACCCATCTTTGGGGCTCTCCCCTCTGCACAGCAATGGCCAAGACTCCGGCAGGACAAAGGGTGCTGCCAAGAGCTGAGGACTTTATGGCAGGACAAGAAAAAAAGGCACTCAACATCGTGGCACTTACTAAAAATAGTGTTTTTTTCAGTGTGCCATTCATGAATCCCCAGCTCATGGTGCAGTGGATAAAGCACGCTTCCACATGTTTGCCATTAAAACTCCCTCTCACATTGCCGGTAGGCTGTTTCCCTTGCTAGCTGTGACTAGCTTTTTCAGGTATCTATTCTTCAACGTGCACTTAAGATTGAGATTCAATATGTAAAAAAAACTGCACTGTTCTAGCAAAGGGGCACTTAATAGGCAGCGTGCATGTGTGGGGCTGGCTCAGTGTGTTGTTACCTCTGTGTGTACTCCTCCTTCTGGGCAAACCCAGTGCTGGAGACCATCTCCTAGGACTTTCCTTTGAACAGGAGAGTTTTGGAAGAGGGGTGGGGGAGGTCACAGTTTTACCCCTCTCCAGGCACGGACATCTGAAAGTGGACTCGAATAAGAAGAAAGCTCTTCTCATGCTCCTGGCAGGATCTGGGCTAGCAGTTAGGGAGCATTTCACACTCATTTAGCAGTTTAGGTGTTTGACTGCCTTCGTTTTGCAAAAGTAACCTTCTCTCTTGCTCTGGCAGACAGTAGCGGATGGGCCAGCTTGTGGAAGAAGTACAGACACTGCTTGCCTTCCACCGACAGCGGCCACTACATCACCTCCAACGGTATCACGGACGTTTTGAAGAGACTGGGTGTTGAATACCGCGTTTATGAGTTCCCATCGGGCTGGGATATCACCGAGTGCTTTATTGAAGGGGACCCGATTGGAGGCCGCATGATGGATTTCCTGACGGGGACGAAAAACTTCCTGTGCACGGCCCCCCCGGGGCTGCGGCGGCAGCTGCAGGAGGCTCTCTGCCAGCCCGAGTGCAGCAGCAAAAAGGACGGGAGGATCATCTTCAGCAACAACTTGAGTATGATTGTGGTTGAATCCTAGAGTCCAGACCACTCGCAGAAGAAAAGTCAGGATGGATATAGGGGCGATGTGGTCGCAGAAGGGCATAGCGTAGAAAGAAGGCAACTTGCAGGCAAGAAGGCAAGAAAGTGGGGCTCAGCTGCAGCCTCCCGTTCCCAGCCAGGGTCGGTTGAGCCACTGGCAACACCAGGGATGAGCTCTTTGTCCTGCTGAGGTCAACGGGGCCAAGATTTCACCCCGGCTGTTTAGTCCAGCCCTAGGAGAACATCTTCCAGAAAATAAAGAGCTCCATCTCACTAAAAGCCTACGTGGACTTGTTTTTTAACAGTATGCACCCTGCCTGTGCTTTTGACACTGGGATCTCCACTTTTCTACATAGCCAGCATGTTTACATACCTAAAGATATATCTATATGACCAGGTGTTGCTCTGCAGCCAGGAGGAGGCTGCAGCCCCCATGCTGGCTGTGTGCAGACCCACTGCTTTCAGCTGCACCAGGACAAAACCAGCAAGGTGTCCCCGCTGCTTTGCGCCCAAGTAATGTGCCTCCCTCCACCCAGGCCTGAGCTGTAAGTTGCTCTGCACTAGGCTACTTCACGTGGTTTTATCAGCGTAGGTCTTTACTGCCCCAAGCATCTTGCAATATAGACATGTTTTAAAAATTTATCAGCCTTTTTGTTTGGAGAATTTTTTTTGGATCCCAGGATGATACTTGCCCTGTGCTCTTTCAGGCAGATATTAATTTTGTAACTTTCTTACTACTGTTTTTCTCCATATAAAATAAAAGCAATTTTAAACCAAAAGTAACACTTGTTCTGTATCTGTGGGCTTATGGAAAATGAAGAGTGAAGAGGTTATTTAGTTTAAAAAAAAAAAATGCAAAATACAGCTTTATGGAAGCATTAAGGGTTTCTTGTAAGTGAGAAAGACGAGACTAAGGCCACTGAAGAAGTGGTGTGACCTACAACTCATCCTTTTGCTGCAGCCATGGGAGGCAGCTTGGCTTCTCAAAGCTGTGTTGCTGCAGCCCAGCAGCATAGCACCTACATTACTTAGATAAAATATATGTGGTTAAGGTGTTAATAAAGGTAATTTAAGACCATTTCCACGGGATTCTGAGTTGTTCAGAGGGCTAAAGAAGGTCTTTCCAGGGCAGCTAGCTGGAAAGGGACACCCTGCATGGGAGACCAGTGGGGTTTGGTGCTGCGTTTAGGGCCATGGTGCTGTGCAGACCTTGGGCTGGGGACATGGGGGGAAGGGGCCTGAAGTCCCACCAGCCTCACTGCAAATAGCTCTCAGGGCAGGAAGCACCAGCTCAGATGGAAGATACCTGCAGGCACAGAGCTCATCTCTATAAACTGATTTTTCCATGTTTAAGCTGGAAAGCGCATGCCCATGTCCACTTGCAGGGGCTGCAGATACCACTGCCTTACTGATGCCTGGTATGGATGAAAAGGCTTGCTCCAGCATCACGAGTACATGGCTTGGCACACTAGCTTGCAAAATATTAGATGTCATTGTCACCCAGAGTCCTGCTGATCCTGTCAAACCTACCCCAGCCCACACCCCGTCTGTCTGCCCGGGTGCAGTTATTGTCAGAGGTAGCAGCGCTCCCGCCTGAAAAGGTAATGTCAGCTCACAGAGTCATTGCAGCTCCACTTTGTGCTTTGGGGGATTTGTTGGTTTTGGGTTTTTTTTTAGTTTTGGTTTGGTTTTTTCGTATTGTTTTTTTGAAATGCGGCCATTTCTCCTGCAAAAGTTTCCTCTGAAACTACTGTAAGGGGAAAAAAGAGGAAAGCAAAGGGAAAACGATAGCATAACATCATCTCTCTGGCAGGACTGTGGCACCCAGGTCTGTAAGTACTATTGCTGTCAGTCTAAGAAACATCAGTCAAAACTGGACAGCCTCCTCCAGAGTACCCAATACCTATGCACAATCTTTTTGTTTTGATCCAGTTTATTTTTTATTCTATAGGTATCTCTTTTGCTTGTGCCCACTTACAGCACTGGTCAGGGAGTGTATGGTTGGGCTGTTGGACAGGCTTTCAGCACTCCTCCCATCAATCTTTTCCTTCCACTATTAATTCCCATGGTTTATTTCCAAGTATTAGTGATGCCTCTGTCTCTACTTGGTAGATTAAAAGGAAAAACCCAAATATACCAAAACAACAGGATTGCTTTTCAAGCTCCAAAGAACCATCCACCTGTTAGTCTTTGCAGAAATTTGGAACAGTTCAGGTTCCCACAGATCTTCCCCAGCCCAAGAGGTTTTTCACCCCTCCGGAGTTTCCTGAGCAGATAGACACATTTCCAGTAAGCAGATACTCAGCAAAACCCATGAGCATAAAATTTACCCACACCATTGTAAATCAATGTGCAAATGCTCAAAAGAAAAGGATGACTTCAAAGCAGACAGCCTAGGGAGATGAAACAGGGCACTCCATTAAAAACGCAATTGCTTAATGCTTTATCTGTAATTTCTCTTTTGGTTCTTGAGAAGCAAGTCATTTAACAACGACTCTGCTTGTACACCTGGCACAAATAATATTCTAAGTGTCTGTTCCATTTATTTATATATTTACTCGTGGAAGAATATGCTATTTAATAACTGTTTGTTGTGCTTTTTAAAATATGCTTTCCTCCCCCACAGGATTTTGGTCTGTGCTTTCCCAGCAGCCAGCATGCAGGACTGCGGTTGGGTCTGTGCGGCCACGAGAGGGCTGCAGCAGCCAGCGGATTAAATCTGCCTCCCAAAATGCCTGAGAAAGCCGGGCAGGTGAATGGAGCACTGCCTCGACTCAGCTTTCTTCGCTAGGTCATTGTATCCTGATTCTAGCTGTTGGGGACCATGTTTTTTTCTGCCACGGAGTCACGTTCTTGATGCCGGACTCCGACTTATAAAAAAGTCACAATTGCACAGCACGGGCCAACAAGGGCTGCACGAAATTTGCTCTGGGGTTGGTTTTTTTTTCCCCACTCGATGGCTGAAGCGCTGCAGCTTGGCTGCCTCTCAGGCACAAGTCCACAGACAGCTAACCAGGCTGACGGGGACGGGAAAACACAAAGAAGGGGATGTCAGGAGTAAGAGGTTGCTTCTGCTTTAGCTTTGAGCCCAATTAACCTTGCTGACCTCAGTCCAGGAGAAGCCCGATTCCGCAATGGGTTTCATGGCAGATGCCAGCGCTGCTGTCAGTGAGGAGCAGGTCCGTGGCTCCCCGAGGGAGCCGTGCTGCTCCCTCAGCACGACAGCTTGTTCCGTCCCAAAGCGAAGGCTTTTGTGAATAACCATGTAGTAAGCTGCCGTGCGTACTCTGGAGTAGAAGTAATGCCTACAAACCCCAAACTGCATTATTTTTAAATGGAGAAGTTGCAGATTTTGTCCTTATTTCAGGTTAGTAATGCGCCCATTTCAATGGCATGGCATTGCATCGATTGTGTGTTACAGCCTCCTAAAAAGGAGTTACAAAAAGCAGCTCTTTATAATATCAAGGTAGGATAAATTGGTTTTTTACTGGGCTTGTATTCAGTCTTGGGGACCGAATGGTTTCCTTTTGTAATGATTGTTAAAGCTTCTCTACCCATGAACATTACCAGGGGAATGAAGATGTCATAGGAACCAGAAAATCTAATAGCTTATTTCTGAATAATCCCATTAAAAGACAAGGTCAGTATAATACTGGAGCATATATTTAAAAGATTAAAATGAATCTCAGTCAGGGAGAAAAAATAAAAATACAGGTGCTGAACTTTTTGGTTTTTCACCCCTTCAATATTTGCCCACAGAAATCTGTTGAGGCTTATATCGAGAATGTAGAAAATCTTTGGGTACCCCGTGCATTCATCATAAGTAAATACATCAAATGAATGTATGGCTGTAAGGCAAGATCTCTAATAGTCATGAGCTGTGCAGTATCTGTGTTAATTTTCGTTGAGACACCAGGGTTTGCCCTGCAGTCTTCAGACTTGGGATGCTAGTTCTGGAGGTCCCTTGGGTGAAGAAATCTGAGGCAGGATCTAGATATGGCAGAGAGATTGCCATCAGGTTGTACCTAGGAAATCCCAGGAAAATTCAGGGCATGCTTATGCCCAGAAAATAGTCTTCCAGCTGCCCTGAAACCAGGTGTGGTTCAGAACTGCTTCATCAGATATATTGTCAGATAGACCTTGCTAGGCACAGGATTTGGGTTTCCTGAGGGACTGACCTTTCTCAAAGACCTTTATAATGGGAAGGACAGGAGTAACTGCGAGCTCAACATGCAGTGTCTTTTGTCTTTTGATGGAATTAGTCCCAATGACCCAAAATATCATCTCCACATGCTTAGTATGCAGCAGAGATGGGAGCAAAGGCCAGATAAACCTGCCTGAAGCTGCCAGTTGTAGCTCCATGTACTGGTGGTAGGATCGTACCAACCTTCCTGGAGCTTACAAAGGCCTTTGTAGATATAATAACCTTCTGCCTAAGGTCATAAATCTGAGAAGGAGTTTATCGCCCTACTGTTTAAAGTACAGTGTTTTTCGAAGGTCATATCCTCCAGACTGAGAACAAATATCTAAACCAAGTCTAAAATACCTTTGTTATTAACCATCGCTCCTTGGAGTCACTCAGCTCCAGTACTTAAGTATCAACAGAAACTTGTGAGATGGTGGGAGTCCTGGTTAGGTCTCCAAAGACATCTATGGACCAGTGCTTGGTCACTCTGCTAAGTGCCAAGCTGCTGGGGCACCAGACAGCAAAAGCCTGAAAATCCCCTCATTTTAGCATGGACACAGTGACGTGGTCCTAGTAAACATGCTGGCAGTGCCATGAGAGCCCTTGTCCTGTCCTGACAGGGTAGATCCAGGCTGGGAGAGACAGCCACCTCGAGGAGGTTCTCTCACCCAAACTGCTGCCTGGGGTGTGAGCACCTCGGGGTCTGGACAGATGCCTCTAAGAACACTGGTCTGTCCATCTGTCCGTTCGCCCCCACTGCTTCTGCTGCATTTGTCAGCCAGCCCAATTCTGCTGGGAAATGCTGAAATTCAGATTGCACGCCCTTTCAGAAATCACAAAGCAAACGAAGATCTCCTTCTGCCACCAGTATAAAGTCCCTTCCTGTCTCTAAGAGCACCCTTATCAATGCAAATGTTCTTTGCAATCAGTCCTAAAAAGGGAAAACAAAAAAACTGACGGCTTATCCCTCTAATACAAATATGTTCATGTGATCAGCCTGGCACAGGAGCTGGGGCTGCAGCCTGGACACCCAGAGGAGGTTGTGGGCCAGCCCTCCTGCACCGTGTTATTTAAGGCCACTGGTTTTAGCTAAAGCAGCAGCTGTCACAAAATGCAGGAAATGTGTTGTTCATCCCCCATGCTCCTTTAATTTCCTGTTTAAAAAAAAAAAAAAATCCTACAGCTGGAAAGATCTTGGGTCTGAAAAGAGTTTGTAGAACATATGAGATGGCCGGATCCCAGTGGGGTTTTTCTTCTCATCTCTGAGAAGGATCAGAGAAGAGCAGAACAGGAGCTTCATTTCCACTAGTCACTTCCCAATAGTCTAATGACATTTTCAGTTAGACCTGCCAGGAAGTTTGTAGAGAAAACATATGTTTTGTCATACATTGTAATGGTGGTACCTCTGCTGAATTTAGAAACGTGATAAAGAAATTTTCAGAGGAGTTCCTAAGTCCCTATTGCTTTAACATCCTATTATTTAGCATCCTATTAATCACTCTGTATGTATCTGTCAACAGCTGATATTATGGATTAAGGAAGATTACAACTCATTTCTCCAGTGGCTGTTTTCTTTAGGTTCTAACTCTGTGGGCACTTTGCCATTGACTTCACTATGGCAATACTGAGCCCCTGGCTTTTATGAACACCTTGCAATGCTTTCCTGACTCATAGTGCTTTTACTTTACAAGGTACCTAAATGGTCATCCAGAGGGTAAATGTTTTGATTTTATTATTTCTGAAAGAAGGGCTAATATACTTTCAGTGCTGAACAAACAGTCCACGAGATCTTGATTTGCAGATGTTTTCATACAGATAAATGTTGGCTTTGTTTTGTTGTGTTTGTGCAGATGATGTCATTTGTTATTTGGGAAAAGGGGATGGTATTTGAGGAAATTCAGATAAAAGTTCTACAGATGTAATACATTTAACTCATAGATCTTCCCCATTATTTACTAGCAACTACATTCTCCAAATTTACATGTTGGTTACCCACTTTGGGATGCAAGGAAATCCCTGTGACTCATATGATCCAACACAAAGCAGAAGTAATTAGCACTGGAGAATCAAACAACTCAACTGTGAATAGCCTTCAGTCTAAAAATTATTCACCCAAACTTAGCCCCTTGTGCCAGAACTTGTTTTTACAAGCTTAAAAATAACAATGACAAAAATACAACTTTCAGCCTAAATGTCTTTCCTGAGCTTATTTAATTGTTACGCCTTGCCTCTGAGGTCTCATCCTTCTCAGCTCTCTTCTCTGGCAGAAGTTCCCCCCCTCCATGGCCTTATCTCAAGGCAGGCAAATTAAGGAAAACTTTCCTCCTGTCCTCAGGGGACACCAGGTCATGGCCAACCTCCACCCTGACTTACTCGAAATTCCTGCCAAATGTTAATGCAGATTTTTTGCTTCAGAGCCTAAGGTGACACGAAACAAATGACATGCGCTCGTCTGGGTGTTTTACTAGGAGTGTCTCACCCGATTACAAATGCCTTAAAACACCAAGCACTGCCGGAGCCTACCTTCACTGCACTTTGTATAAATTATTCCTGAGCCACTGCTTAATGTTTATTAATATTTCTGATGCTTCTGAAATCTTAAACTAAGCACATTAATATAACCCATAGTACAAATCCAGGTAAAAGTATTAATGGGAGAGTAAACTTCTCGCTTTCTCTTTTGTATGGGTGAGCTGTATTTCGGGTCCCTGTCCATGCAGAGGAACAGCCTCCCGGGGCGCGCGCCCTCACCGCAAATGCAGTCGCCAAATTAATTCTTGTTCTGGTGGGAATTTAAATAAATCTTCCAATTCTGTCACTTGGCAACAAATTGCTTTTGAACATAATTAGCATTTATACTGGTACTGGAATCTTGTTTATTTATGTGTCACAATGGTCCCTGAAAATTGTAAGAATATATGACATTTCATTCAGGCTCAGACAAAAACTCCACTTTGACCAGAATCCTGTCCTGTCTAGGGAGAGAAGGAAAGTAGGGAATATAGAAAATAGTCAATCATCTTCTACGACATCTTTCTTTTTCTTCCCCCATCCTCCCTGCCTTTTGGCAACCTGTTGGTCAGGGACCTCCTGCACTGAAGGCTGCACCCAGGCAATCATACCTCCTCCTTGCCTTTCCTTTCCTCATTAATTTGCCTAATTTCTTTCCACATGTTTTGCAAAGATGGGCAACAAATAACTCCATCTCAAGTGCCCCTCCGCAGTCACTTTTTATCTTGGTGAAAGAGAGCTCTTTTTTAAAAAAAGTTTCCTCTAGTGTGAGAACCATCTGGCCTCCGCAAACATGACAGCTCAGCTCTGCTCTTTGTTTCAGGGCTGCTGTGGACTGGGTGGCATCTTCTTCACCGTAGAGTCATCACCTCCTCCGTGTCATGAGGCGGTAAAAGCAGGGTGAAGAAGGAGACCAGCAAGGAGGAGAAACAACCCTTACCAGCCCCAGCGCTGGTGGCCCGGGGGGACGAGAGGTGGGCACCGGGAGCCGGCCAGGAGATGCTCCCTAATGTTGCAAGGGGAAGAGATGGAGGAAAAGTTCTTCCATCACACATTTTCAGTCCTCTGGGGAGAAATGTATGAGCTCATCACAGTGACACCGAGTGTGCTTCCAGCTGACGGTGAACAGTTGGCAAAGCAGAACTGGTGGGTTGTCTGTCGGCTGTCAGTGGCTGCTTATAACGTTTTTTCTAGCAGGTATCATAATTTTTTTATCAGATTTAAGTTGCTGTGAAGGCAGAGCACCAGCACTATGGTGCACAGTGGTGCCTTTTGGTGGGCTGGGTTTGGGCAGGACTTCACCTCTGTGCTAGGTGATCCCTGCCTCCTTCGAAAGCCCATACGCTGGGTTTGTCAGGGCTGGCCATGACTCCTGTTGTACCACTTCGCTCCTTGATCTGCCATTAACATTCATGTACACCCCTACTGCAAAACAGTCCGTCATCCTCTGCTTCCAAAATCAGGCTAGAAATCATATCAGAGAGTACCTGCTGTCAAAAACTTCTCACTTGGCTATTCAAGGGAGAAACATTTAAATCTGAGCAAGCAAAGGGAAGTTCATTTTTGTAATTAAGGTCTGTCCCTGTTCCCAGGAGAGCTGCATTTTGCACGGGGCCCTGCCATGGGCTTCCCCTGTCTGTCCATAATCGCTTCATCTTGCTGGGTCCCAATTTTCCATCTTTAAAATCTTCCTTTCCTTGCAGGCAGGTCATGAGGCTAGATCCATTACTGTAAGTGAGAGGCTTTATTACTGAGGTGATAAGTGTCATGCCAATACGATAGTAATAATAAATAACTTCTCTAAAAGTGTAAAAGGGTCTGACATTATTAATTGCAATTCAGGCACTCGCAGTGTGTGTGGACTGGGATTGAATGCAGAACAGACCAAATATTTTTCTCTCGCTCACATTTTTGTACTTTGGAAACAAATGGCTTTTCTTCAGCTGAAATGTCCTTGGTGCATTGACCCAGCAAGAAACCTCTCACCAGTGCAAGTCCCCATCACTCCCGTCGGGGCTCAGATGACCCTGCCAGGGTGCAAAGGTGGAGGGAAATGCCTCTGAGAGGCAGGGGAGGTCTCGCTTGATCCTGTAAGCTTTTCTATTTCTGTGCTTTCAGAATTGCTCCCTATTTTCCCACAATACTCATTCCAGCCCCCTTTCGTCTGTGGGAATGGAACAGCCAAGTGAAAGGCTTCCCAAGCGCATCCTACCAGGGTACACAGGCAAAGGAGGCTTTCTGCATCAATTCCCCCGGGGGCCCTCCTGAAATACCTGCCCATAACAGCAATCCCCGGCTTTGGCACCCCAAAGCACCTTTGATCTGCCCTACCCGCTGCCTCTGTGTGCTGCAAGTGTCATCCCCCTGACCACGAGGCTCTTCTGCCTCTCTCAGCCCTTTCTGAAGTTGGAAATTTGCCCTTTAGCTGACACAGACCTAAGGATAAACAGATAATATTGAAATGTTGCATGGAAAAAAGATTTACAAAAGTAAACCCTGCAGGAGCAGGGCATACATCCTTCTTTTTGTGCAAGGGGCACAACTTGTCCTCAAATGTCCCATGTGCCAGCTTACCGTCGCTTCTTCTCCCAAGGGCTCCTGCACCCCCCCTCCCCTCCAACCAGGCTAGCAGAGCCTCTCACCAGCCCTCAGGCTTCTTTCAGCCCTTCAAGCACATGGTGGTCTTCTGGTGACACCTTGTGAAGGGAACTGTCTTCCTCAACCAGTATGAAAAAAAACCCCAAATTTGTCTTAGCTTCATCTGCAAAGGTTTCTACAACCCAGTCACTCAACATCAGTCTCCCACAGAACAAGGAATATCCTTTCTCTCAGTGACAACCATTACTTCTCACAATTTTTGCCATGCATTTAAAAGTTCTGGTAGTATTCATGTGGGGTTTTTTTCTGGTAAAAGATTAGGTGTAAAGCCATTCTCTTCATGCCTTTTGTTTTCATGCATTCCAGAGACATTTACTGTCAAGATGAAACCTAGTTTGAGACATTTCAGCTTGAGAAATGAGAATCTGGGGGAAGTTCTTAAACACAGAAAACCAAGATTTAGAATAAGAACAATGAGAAAACCTTAAAGGTGGCAGGTTTCTCTTGGTGTAATCATATAATTTAAAGAACATATGAAATGCAGCCTGCTATATAGCCACAGAAAATCCCGAGTTCTTTAAAACTACAGTATTTTCTTCCTAAAATATTTCACATGTCAGTTAAATCTTATCTGAAAGAGAAGGAAATTACAATATCTACAGAACCTTAGCTGATGCTGCTGTCACAGTATAGGAGAACCATCCTGCTTGAAATGCTTAGACAAATACAAACCAAGCACTTTGCAATGTCATTCATGTAAAAAATGGTAAGACCCAACCCTCAGCAAATTCTGTATTTCATAGGACAGTTGCACAACAAGCAGAAATACAGTATTGGCATCAAACATCTCCTTTTTAAGCAGTTGGAAACTTTCTTTTCTTTTTCCTTTAACAACAAATGCAAGTGCTCTGAATCTTCTCAGTCCTAAGTAGAGATGGTGTCAGATGATTTCAACAGGAGGCAATGCTTTTAGATGCTTACAAAAAATGTGATTTTCATGCATCTCTTTTGCCGGCTATTATTCAGTGATGAATGTGCAGAAGGCCTTCACAATGCCCAGAAAGTCACTAAAGCTCTTTGTTAAAGGCAGAAGTTGGTCTCAGCTACTGCAGAGCTTCAGCACAAAGCATTGCACAAGGCTGTAGCCTACCTTGTACGTCCGAGTTGAGATGCTCGTAGACAAGTTCACTGAGCAAAAGCAGGTCACATCAGCAGACATAATGTGTCCTTTGAACCTCCAGTACCTCATTCTCTGTCCTCTACTGTGGCATCTCTCTTCCTTTGATCATTGAGTAAAGGGCGGTTGTTTCATTACAAAGGAAATAAAAATAGTTGACGCGAGAGAGTGGTGTTTTGCCTATTCAGAATGACACTGGAAAGTTGCACTCCTGAATTAGCTGGAATAGAGTGAACATTATTAAGTGCTGACATGAAAAAGACCTCTCAAAGGAGATAATGCCTTCATCCAATTAATCCTTCCTAATGAACTTACCCTTCGGAGGTGGGCAGAGCACTTTCAGCATGAAGTTTGCTCCCTGTGATCATTTGTGCCAATAAAAGTCTTGCGAGAAAGCTGATGAAAACTGATGTGAATGTGCCTGAAGTGAATTTATTTTGATATTTGACTTGTCAGGAAAAAAAAGTGGTTTGTACTTTTCAACCCGATCTTCTATCCTTCTCTCCCTTGATGATTTCTATTCTTTAATAACTGCCCAAATGATAATAAGGCTCCTAGGCATCTGCTTCCCTTTGAATTTGCAGCTGAGAAAATTCCATGTTTGAAATCCTTGGAAATAGAGTTTTATTTGATAACCTGTATTTTTGAGGTGAATAACTACTTTGCTGAACACCTTGATGGTTATTTCAGTAATAGTAATCTGAAAATGCTTTTCTGGCTCTGAGGAATTTCGACTGAGGAAAGAAGCCTTTTTCCACACAAGCTATGTTATAATGATAGTTTGTACTTAGGCAGATTCTTTTATCAAAGCATGTTTTATTCATCAGTTCACCAGACCATCAATTGGTTTTGTCTAATTGTGGCTTTCTTTATACCACACAGGCTTGGAAGTCCAACCGTGACAGTTTTTTACTGCTTTTTCCTGTGCTTTGGAGAGCTTGAGAAAGAAAGTGCCAGAGAGGGGGAAAAAAGTGCAAAAGTTCAAGCGAAACAGAGGGTGTCAGACTAAAACAAATCCAGGGGGAGGAAAAAAGTCAGAAGAATTGATAAGGAGATTTATTTAGATCATATATTTATGATGTGTCAGTTCTTTTATAAAACTGGGAGCTCCTGTTGAACTGCAATTAGAACTGGTTCTAGGTAGCCAAAAGTGTGAGACCATTTCCAAATGAGGGCACCTGGAATTAGCTACCTAGTTCCTACTTCTATTTTAGGAACTCATACTAGTGATCTGATTTTCACAGATGCCAGTGGGTGTTTTTGCAGCCTTAAAAAAAGAAAATGTACCTGAAAATTAGGACTTAAGTTGATAAACCGAAATTCCCAAATTTTAAATGTTGGCCACTGCAACTTGTCCACTGCTATAAAAAGATTCAGTAACATAATCATGAATAGTAACTATAAATCCTCTCCATCTCCAATCTAACCAGCAAAAGGAAAGATATTTAATGAGGACAATGGAGCTAATAGCTGTGGAGAAATTATTTTCCAACTGCTACACATTTTGGGGGTCATGATAAAATTAGCCACTTTGAATTTGTGCAGCCCAGTTTCATACCTCAAGTGAAGAATTGGGATAGTTTTTGAGCACCACAAGCAGCTAATACTTCTCAGCCCCTATGGCAGGAAGGAATAGTTTTTAAATTGCACTTTGTTAAATATGGTTGTGGAAGAGCCAGTGTATCCAGGCTAGTGTATCTAGTGTATTTCTTTCCGTATTCTGGAAGAGTATCTCAATCACAGTGAGACTTTACAGCCTGTTTTTAATTTCACAGTTATAAAGATGAACATACAACTTTTTCAAAGAAATAATTAGGTGTCACAGTATAAAGCACTTCCCTACCAAATAATAACAACACGTTTAATTAAGTGAAAAAATATACTAGCTCTAACAGATTTTAGTGTCTATAATTTATTTCTAGATTAATGGGTATTTTATAGTCCACCCCACTTAGTGGGTAATAATGCTTTTTTTAATTATTATTTCTGCTTCTGTTCCATGTAGGTTAGCAACTGTTACATCTATTCTTTTCAATGAATGTCTTAATATAGTTCCCTTCCAATGAAAATATATTTCCTTTGCTCATTTTTGCCAGACATTGTGTGTCTGCATCTGTTCTGTATTCTGGGGCTAAAGCAGCATATGTGCATCTTTCTTTCTCTGGTGGTCCCATTGACAAGCTTGGGTTAGAGCGGGTGCTCCTCTTGGGGACCATTGCCGCTGCTGCAACGAATTGCTGGTGCATTCTGTTACCAAAGTCTTCAAAATCAGCTGTTCAGGTGGGGTTTTTTTTTATATAGCATCCCTATCCCTGTTGGAACTGGTGATAGCCCCCAGCTGTCAACAAATTTTTGTCATCAACAAATTTCATGTTTCTGTCATTTTTGCTAAGACTTTTACTGAAATTACTATCTGTGATTAGTCCATAGACACTCCACAGTAAATTTGCTTTAGTCTGACATTTGCCTTTTCAAAACACCATCTAGCATCTCTCTTTCAGCCATTTCCTCACCCATGTCATCACCTCCTTTCCTGTTGAGATAATTATCGCCCATGTGGCACCTTATCCAATCCTTATATAAAGACAGGAAAGATTAGAATGGTAGCATTTTTTCAGCCTAAATAAGTAAATAGGTAAATAGTCTTCCCAAAGAAGAGCCCATCCAACATGATCTGTGCCGTGCCTGAGGACCCTGTGGTGCACTATACCCTATTTTCCGTTTCAGCCTATACACTTAAGGTTTCCTCTAGCCTTTGCACCAAAGCCAGCCCCACAACTGAGGTCAGGCTACCAGGGCTCTGCGTTCCCGCATCACATTTTTTAGTCTGTTGTGTCATCGCTGTACTCCTGACTCGACAGATTTATTACAGATCTTTCCTCCTAGACTTGCGACGTTACATTCTTGCATCTAAAAAGAAAACACATATAACCACACGTAATTGCTTGAAAACTGGCAACAGGTTAATTAGGGCAGCCTATGGTCCTGGGCTGGCCATGCAGGCTGTGTAGTGGTTATAAAACCTGAACCTAAGAGATCATGAGGTTCAAAAAAGCAAAAGACAGTTCTGCTCACCCTAGTCTTCAAGCTTCTGTCTTTCTCTTTCATATGATCTGCCCCTCAGGAGCACTTTGGGCTTGTGACTGGGAGCAGGAGGAGGGAAATGCTGCTGTTGTCTTCCAGAGCACTAGCAGTTCGGAGAAGACATATTCCCTGACTTTGGTTTTAAAAGCTTAGACATGCTTTTTGGCTTGTGGCTGAGCTGATGCTTGAGTGACTCCTCTGATCATAAAAGACACTGATGCATCAGCATCAGCCAACACTAGAGCCATCTATTTACCCAGGGAAGTGCTGTAATAGATCAATGTTAAATGCTTATTTGCGCTTCACTGCTCCAAGGCACAGAAACTAATTACCAAAGATAAATTAGCCCTTGTGACAATGACTAAGAAATACACATCCCAGGATAGACCACCTTGACCACAAACACACATAATTCTCCCTCTGATTAGGAGCGGCAGAGGGTTACGCAACGTATCCTTCAGCCAAAACTCCCGTGGGGTGGAGGCAGTCGGGTTTATCTGTGTGCCGAGGCGCCAGCGCCGTTCGCTGAGCCTCTGACTCTTCCTTTTCCCTATACGAGTTGGTCACTTGACTCTTCTGCGTCTCTGTTTGCCCAGCTGCAGATTAGCAGCAGTAATAAAATGCCTTATGCAGATACCAGAAAACACAACTGATGGTGAAACCTCCCCAAGGATGTTGCATTAACACATGAGCTTTCCCTTTACATGCTGCCTGCTTGGGAACAACATGTTCCTTGCTCCTCTTCTGTATCACTTGTACACCAGCTGGTAGCAAGTTGGAAGTTTTCTGTGTTGTATGTGAATGCCAATATTTTTTTCAGCAAAAAGCCCTCAGTGTTTCTCATTGCAGCTGTAATTGGTGTGTGGATGATGCAGAAGAGAGCTCGGCAGGATTGCGATCGGTTTGTAATGTAATTCCTCCAGTTTTGCCTTCCCTGAACCTTTTGCTTCTCGTTTCATCCTCCAAGAATTGCCAAAGGTGGTGGATCTGAATCCAGAAATCTCTACCCCTCTTACTCCCTTATTCTCTAGCCGGCAAAAATGTCTGTAGCTGAGGGATGCAGGATGGATCTCCAGGTCCCTGGGGGAGGCGAGTGCCTGGGAGGCCGCAGAGCTGCTCTTGATTTTCCCTGCAAGGAAAGCAGGAGCGAGCTGCTTCCATTAACTTTTTGCCCCCGAGCCCTTACAAAAGAGCTTGCAGTCAGGTTGGGCACCTCGTGTTCAGCAAATTGTGTAAAACCAGCAGAGTACAGGGAGCAGCACAGACATAATGGACTCGAGTCTGTACACTGCATCCATCGTAATGAGCTCAGGGGAGACCTTCAGGACTGCAGTAGGAATAACTTGAGTGGGGAAACCTCCTGGAACTGCTTTGGGAATGGTTTCTGGAGGTGATGTGGCCCTGCACTCTCATACAGTGCTCGGCGCAGCAAACCCAGCCTGCCAGGGTGGAGGGCACGCTGGTGTCTCAGCATCCGCAGCAAAGCTCCTCCGCGACCCAGGTGGGTTAAACTGCAGCCCTCAAATAACTCCAAAATGACTACATTGCCTCCCTGTCTGTGTGGAAAATACACCTACCAACTGACGTATCTTAGGATTGCACTTGCCTTTTTCACCTGGTTGTATTGCTGTGGCACCACAGACTCATCCCTTGCTGCAGCAGAGCAGTCCATTGCTTGTCACCTTGAGCCATCCAAAATTATATTTTCAGCTCTCAAAGACACCTATTCCTTTCAGTGTCATATCCCAATCCTCTGTACTGAAGGTGTCCCCTGGATTTGTGGCATCAGCACATTTTTATCACCACACACTTCATTTTCTGCCAAGATTATGAATGGAAATATTAAGCAGTGTGACTGTCCCTTGAGGAAGACCCTAGAAAACACCTCCAGGTCTGGTGCTCCTTTCAGCGCTGGACCCCAAGTATACTTAAGAGGTATAACCTCTATTTTTGTAATTATGTTTTGACAAGCTAATCTTTTCTAAACATGAAAATCCAAATTTCTGCCTGGGCAGCTGCAACACCACTTCTGGCTCCGTGGCACCCTCTCCCCACCAGTTTCCAGACCAGCAGAGCAAAACGTTGAAGAAGTTGGTGGAGGCAGCCGAGTTGATGGCTGCTGCCTGCCCACTCACCGCGGCTCTTGTAAGACCCACCGTGCTGGATGGGGTGGGCACGTCGGCACCAGTTGCCAGGTGTGGGGACACCAACCCTGGCTCTCCCTGCCTCGGGAGGCAGCCAAGCCCCCGGCATCACCATGGGGAAAGGGTTTGGCCCCAACTTGTAACCCGATTGGCTTTTATAGCATCTCCTCAAGATGTGGCTTCTGGGTCTGAAGTTACAAGCCTGTGCTCACCCAGGTTAGGTGACGTGGAAATCATATTACACCTGGGCAGTGTTGCAGCTGCTCTGCCAAAGCCACCTGGCCAATTATTTTAATAATTTTGATTTCAGGCAGCAGAGGTCAGCATTGCCCTGCTGATGGGCAATGGAGCTTCCCACCTGCAGAGAACAGCAAAACATCACGAAGAGCAATTTTTATTAGTCCTTGTACTTTTATTGCGACGAAAGGGGCACGAATGGTGTCTTTGAGTTGCTTGAGGGGCAAGTGACGGAGCGACCAGCTGCACCTGCAGGGGAGGCGGCCAGGGAGCCTGCGAGGTGGCCTCGCACATGTCACGGGATATTCAAGGTGCCTGGGGACAACCAAGACATCCTCATGGTGCTGCCATGAGACCTGTGGGACACCTACGTCCATCCAGAGTGGCAGCAGCAGAGAGGCTGATGCCTCTGGCACTGCAAATATCCCCAGACACAGGCAGGTGATGGAGCCTGGGGGTCTTGGCCATGCTAGGGATGTTCCCCCAGTCCTATTTGTATCAGGACTGTATTTTGTCTGACTGATTTACATCTTGTTAAATGGCTAACAGATATTATAAGCATGTGACTGACCCAGCTGTCACTGCATATAGATAATTATAACACTTCTGAACAACCTACTGGACAGTCTAGTTAGTCCATTAAATAATTTCTTGTTCCTTATAAATATACTTTTGACATAATACGAGAAAGGGAGAGGAAACAGAGATGTGAGCAGACCCTCAGGGGAATATTTGAAGGCCTTGAAACTCTCCACAGCGCTGCCCGTGTGGAGGGTCAGCCATGGAGGGGAGCTGGCCTTGCCAGAGGAGAAGGGAGTCTTCTTGTTTGGGGCTGAGCTGTTGGGTGGACAAGCCTTGGTCTGAACCGTGGGGCAGAGGTGGCAGAAAACCTTCACAGCCCTAAATATGTCATGTAGTGCCCTCCTGCACCACGTGATTTGTTCATACTTCCAATCCTAAAAACATCTTTGTGTATCGAGCCGCCATTAGGCAGGTAAGTGATGGAAACTTCTGTTGTTTGAATGTGTGATTTGTAAAAGAGCTTTGAAACACACGAGTCATTTGGGGCTTCTAACATAGAAATTTTGTGTTTATGCTTGGCAGTCATCAAAGTTGTACCTGATCAAGAATATGCAAAGACCCATGACATTCGCAAGATACCAATATAGACTGCACGTTGTAACTGCTTACTTAGACTTTAGCCTTTTTTCTTTTTTTTTTTTTTTTTTTTTTGCCCCTCACCTCGAGGGTCGCTTTTCGGGAAGGTGCTCTCCTCGCCCTAGAAGAGCGGAGCGGCCTCCGCCCGCCCAAGGCCCCGGACGAAAAGTGCTTCTTGGCTTTTGTGTTAGCGCAACAAAGGGCTTTTATCCCGGGCAGGACACGGCCATCTTCCTCCCCTCGGCCGGTGCCAGGCGGGCAGGGCTGGGGGCCCGCGGCGCCCCGGGCCCGTCCCGCGGG
>JAVJGG010000001.1:47097824-47110262 GCA_035590195.1 Aviceda cuculoides
AGTTTTGCCTGGAGCTCCCACTGTAACTTGGAAGTGAGGGGCTGCTCTGGGAGAAGTAGCATCAATAGGAGTATTTTACACATATATCCTGAAGATAGAAGCTGGAGAAATATCACCTGTAGGAGTTATAAACTATGCAGATGTCTTTCAGTTTTAATCATAGCAACAGTTGGAGCCCTACAAAGCTCTTCTGCCACCTATATGACAAGGTGAGGGGACAAAAGGAGGATTGTCCCCACCGTACAGAAACACAGACAAAGGAGGTGGCCTTAGTTTGCCTTAGCCCTTACCTGCCACATCACCTTTGTTAGCCCGTCACAGCTGGGAGGGGACAGCGGTGGCTGTTCTCGTGCTCTTTTTTATAAAACACATCCCTAACGTGTCCCCGCTTTCCCCCTCACTGTGCCAGCCATGGGTACAGAGTCTGGCCTGCCGTGCTCGGTCTGCTTTGTGCACTCTTTAGGAAAATTTGGGTAGGGGAGGGATAAAGGCTGTCCCAGCTGGATTAGGGGGTTACTGTGAAAGCTGCTACCCCTACATCTAGTCAGAAGCAAAGGGACCCACAAGAACTGGCCCTACGCCACGTTCCCAGGGGTGGGATGTGCCTTAGGGAAAAAGCTGTAGTGCGGTGGAGAAAATGGCAGGTTTTCTCTGTGTGCTGGGATCACTCTGACCAACACTTCACGCTCTGCTTCAATTTGTTAATTGACAGATGGGGTTGGACTTGTAGGCACCCCCAAAATAGTAGTGTCCTTTGTGGAGCTCATGCCCGGTTGCCGACACAGCTCTGGTCTGGATAAGACGTTGCGTGGAATAGAAAGTGGCTGGAACAGGATATAGTAACAGGGAGTGTTGTTTGCAGGCTAAAAAAGTGGGGAATAAATAAATAAATAAATAAATAATCCCCAGCTGCCCTGATGATTTTTGCATGTTTCCACATTTTTATTCACCTGTGGCTGTGCAGGTGTTTGCCTCTGGAAAGCCAGAGCTGGACCGCTTTTTTGCATTTTCGAGCCTGGAGGCTGGAGGCTGAGCTTTAACCCTGTGTTACTCAGGAGCATCCCACTGCCGGGGGGTACAACCACAGCCCAGGTCTCCCTCCTCTGGGCTCTGAATGGCATGGTTAGTAAAATCCATTAACTGCAGCAAGCTGATGTATTTTTTTCAGCTACCTTTCTTTGACATAACTGCTATGCTTGAATGAATTTCAGTTTGCTTTGCATTTTTTTGTACCATACCCATCCTTGCATATCTTAACCCAAAAGGTGTTCCCTGCTGCCCTCCCCTTCCCAGTCCCTCCCAGAATCTGGATGTGGCTGCAACAGGGAAATAAGCATCCATAGCATAACATAAGCATAGCATAAGAATGTGAATTCCTAGCACTGAAATCAGGACCAAATCCCAAAGCCCTTTTCTTATTTGTCCTTTTTTTCACTGTTAACTTTGCCAGGGGGTTGTCAGAGCAGAGACAAAATCAAACCCAAGTAAAACACTGAATAGGATCTGCAGAGCAGTCTCATTTCAGAGCAGAGATTGCAAAGAGTATTCCTGCTCCATAAAACCATGAATACACATATATCTAAAGAAACTCAGAGGCTTTTCTCTGTGGGAAGATGAGAGGTGAATACGGATCAAAATAACAAGATGACAATGTAGCTTTCTAATAAAACCCGGATACCTTTAGAGTAACTGTTCCCAGGTTTATTTAATCAGGAAAATAGCTGGGAGTTTAAATAACCAGCAATATAAAGCCTGCACAAAGGGGAGAGTGGGCAGGCTGAGTCGGATGTGGCGGTATCTTATGGGAGGATATGATGCTTGAAAGAAGCAGTGACACGTGCAAACTGCCTACAATAGCAACGGCTGGATTGAGGCGAGAGATAGAAACAGTATTAAAAAAAAAAAAAAAAAAAAATTACAAGCAACAGGTGTAGGCCTGCAGGGCAGAAAGGGAAGGGAGAGGAGGAAGCATTGCAATAGATAAGGAGGGCGAGTGAAAAGGCGAGGACATCACGCCGGGAATGGCAATTACTTGGGCTGTGACAGGGGAAGGAGCTCAAAAGATGCCATCGGGGACCACGGGTGCTGCGCCAAGCTGCCTCCTTCCAGGTCCACCAGACATCCCTCACAGCCTCCTTCTCCCACACATAGCCTTCTGAAGAATTCCTTTTCAGAGGAAATCTTGCACGTCTGGCTTCAGTGCAAATAAATACGCCTTTGGTTTAAGGCTTGAGGAAACAATAGTCATTTCTTTGGGAATGACTTTTCACAGAGGGAGGAAAATCCACAGTACTTTTACTTCTAGGGAAGGTTTAAGATGGTCTTTTCAGCATCTTACTGAAACATGAATGTACTCTGCAGGGAGTAGCTTTCCAGTCAAGGCTCCTGTTGGCTTCAAATTAAGTTGTAATTAAAAAAACCAAAATGACAGCACTATCCATGAAAAGCTCTTCTACATTTTCTGTTGAGCAATGTTACAGTAGTAGGTCAAGGGCTTTTGCATGATCCATGTATCTAGCACTGATAAGTGCTAGCAAGGAAGCAGTGGGTTCATACTGATATTTCACTGTGAAATTCCACATTTGCAACTCTTTTTGGCAGTAGGTGGTACAGCTCTGAAACTAATATATTAGTTCAAACTGTAGTACAAAATGTGGTATAAATTAAAGCCTGGCTATGCTCAAAGCCATGCTACAGCATGGCGAGATGAGGCACTGGCGGGTCACAGACCATCTCACTTTCCACCCTGAACAGCATTGGCCAAGGCTCTAATTGCATGTGACAGTAGTTGGTCATCACATCTGGCATTTAAAAAAACAAGGGAGATCATTGTTAATCTGTTTCACAAAAATTTCAGCTTGTTTCTGTGGTCCTAGATGCAGTTTGTTTTGTGGTTATGAGTTACATGGTGCCATTAAAACTTAGTCTGCTGGGTGTACTTGCTGAAAATTGAGGGCTGGAGAAGCAGAGGTAGCGCAGCAAGCAGCTCTCCACATCCATCCATGCTCCTTGCAGGAGTATTTGATCTTTATTTTCCTTTTTCCTCCACCTTTGACCCATTGTTAGGCCTGGGAGAAGTAGCAACAGCGTGGTTGAGCTTCTCCTCCCATCTGTGCCCAGCGCCGGGGGGAGGTCTGGGGCCACGCGGTTCCCCTGAGAACGTCTGGTGTTGCTGAGGCAGCTTCCCACGCAGGTGGTCCAGATGCTTGCTGGCCCTCTGTTGTCAAACGTATTTTCATCAGCAACCTGTGAGAACACCACATCGTTGTAATGAAGTTGGCAGAAGGGACAAAGACTTGGGGGTTGGAAGAAAAAAAGGCAAAGACAAAAAGACAAAGGCAAGTGGTTGGTATGGGGGGCTGGGCTTGCTGGGGGCAAAGCCCCATGTTCAGGATGCCCTTCTCTGTCCTAGGAAGCAGAAACTCTTCAAAAAGACTTATGGACTGCGTTAGATGCTTGGTATATATAGGTTGCCACAGTAATTTAATGCCCGAAGTGGTGCATAGGCTCTGGGCTGTACAGACATGGGGTGGGAATGCCACCCCCGTGCTGGTACTGACAACTGCCATCCAGACCAGGACCTGATGGACTCAAAGATAATAAACCAGATTTTGTCAAAAGGATAATCTTTACTAAGTCAGGGTTATTTAAATGCTGGGGTTTGGCAAGAATGATGGCTTACAAACATCTGAAATGTTCCTAACACATGGGTTTACAGTCATCTTAATGCAAAGGTAGTCAAAATCTTAGTCAAAATGGGAGTCATACGCGGCTACTGCCATCAGAGGGGAGTGAGTGTGTCTAAGCCATTTCCAAAGCTTATCATAAGTTCCCACAGGAAGAGATATGAATGGCATGAAAATGTTACACTTCAAGCAGAGAGATTTAGGAGGCATGTGAACCATGCCGAGGAGCTGGAAGTGGAATATTCAGTTGTCAAAATAATGCTGTGATGGCAGCCGCTGCGCTTCCTGCATTAACATGTCAGAGCCGGAGTGACAGCAGACGTCAGTGCCATGTGCTCAAGGGGGTGATGGCCTCCCAAACGGGCTAGAAAACCCTTCTAATTTCAGTTGATTGCTTTTCAAATGCGGCTCATTCAGATCCTCTTCGTCGCATGAGCTCATTAGGGAACAGCTACAGGAGGAGGTAAGGGGAAATTAATAACGTGGAAGGTGCCAATCGCAAGAGGATATTGCGCAGGTATTGGAAAGACAGTGATTTTCTGAGCCAGGAATACTTGTTTTGGAATAAATAACAGACTATCGCTGTTACAAGTGAAAAAGATTTAAAACATGAGCAGGTATTAAGAGCTACATGACTTCTGTATCGCTTTGTGCCTTTATCATCAGTGGGTCTGAAGCTCCACTAAGTTAGCGTGGTACCAGGAGCGGCCCCATGTGACAGTCTGAAAAAATATGTCCAAAACGGTCTTTTTCATTTATAGGTAGTTGGGTATTTCTGTCAGTTCTGTCCTCGTATCACTGCATCTTGAAAAGAGAAAATAATTA
Organism: Aviceda cuculoides; assembly: GCA_035590195.1. Lineage (NCBI taxonomy): Eukaryota > Metazoa > Chordata > Aves > Accipitriformes > Accipitridae > Aviceda > Aviceda cuculoides. Next base: position 47,102,336 of record JAVJGG010000001.1, read on the forward strand.
TTCCCATATACGGGTAAAATGCCCTAAAAATTGCTTTTTTTATAATGAATGATTGTTGCTTGCTAAAATCCATACCTGTGTAGAAAACCTAAATCATCAGCAAAAGTGGCAAAGAGGAAAACCCAGCTCCTCTTCCCTGGCACAATTCTGCTTTCCCGTGACATTGATAACCTGAGCCAGGTCTTTGCCGAGTCCTTCACGCTTCTCCAGCACAGAAACTCGTTTATTGGCAGATATTGAAGTCCCAAGGAAAAAGTGAGCTGCATTTCGCTCAGGGGCAGCGAGCGGCTGGGGCTCTCGTGTCTGGTCCATCACTGCCTCGTGGCTTTGCAGGATGAGAGCTGTACTCTCTGGGTAGTGTTCTAGCAGCATCACTTTCTACCAGCTCTTTCTGGTAAGGAGTACCAGGCAGTGAAGGTGTTCACCATCCTTTACGACCTCCAAACTGGACACAATAATAATGAAATCCCTTACCAACATTTTGGGAACCTGAATTTCTGAGATTAATTTAATTAAGAATTTCAGTGTCAAATTACTAGTTGAAATACTCTAGAAGGTTTTTTTTTCAGTCTGGGAATAGAGGACTCATTTGTTTCACTATGAGGAACCAGAAGTTTGGAGCGGTGCATAATGAAATATTTCATGAAGAAGTTTTGATTCAATTAACTTTGAGGAGCGGGAAAAAGCAAAATTATCTTAACAAAGGCAAACATTTGTAAAAATTATAATCCATTCCTCAGAAGTACTTGGGAAGATAAAGCAATGTGTCTGTTGAATAAATAGTTCTCCGTAGCCAGGTTCAGGTTTGGTCTGTTGCTGTCACTCAGCATATTACAATGACAAAAATTGAAAATACAGCCTGGCGTTGGTCAATTTTTGCTACTTTAAAGGTGGAGAGTACCTGTGGGGATGAACCAGTCATGGTGGTTTGAGGCTGGCCATGCTGGAGAGGGGCTGGGGTCCTGCGCCCCTCTTGCATGAAGACCTGCAGCAGCCCAACATGTGAAAGGCCCAATTTTAAGGTGCTGATGCCTACACCGGGTTTGAGGAGGAAAAGCAAATCTTCACCCAGATTCACGGGCTGCAGCCATGGGGGAGCTCATCACACCTGCCCGGGGCTGCCATACCTGCCAAACGCAGCCCAAAGCCGTGGTGAGGATGGGGGCTGTGAAGACATGGACCCCTTCACCCGGGCAGAGACAGCGCTGCTGGAGATCCCCCAGGTACCCCGGGCTGTCGGGGCTGCAGCCAACGAGCTGCGGGAGGAAGGTGGGAGCTGTGGCCTTGCGGTGGCCCCTCTCCCCCTCGAAGGGATGTCTGCACCCGTGGCCGCATGTGCGTGCATGCAAAGCTTCGGAAATTTCCATTTTAATAAAAGCAACCTTGGAGAAGCATGAGCAATAACCTGTCTGCTCTTTGGCACCGACAGTTAGGTTGTCCTGTAAAATGAGATTTTGCTACCCCAGTGCAGCGATCTTGTTATCAACTCCAGCTTACATCAGCGTGCTTTATTAGAAGACATCAGAAATAATGCTTTAGACATTAAGCAACGTCTAGTTTCTGCTTTTATCGGGCTGGCTGAGTGCGATTAAATCAGATCCAGAGATAAGCCCAATAAACTCCTGGATCTCTTGTCTCAGATATTTGGTCCATCTACAGATGTTTTGAAGTCTGGTGAGAGGATAGAAATCAGGTCTGTCCTGCCCAGCCTTTTTCACTCTTGAAAATCCGGTTTCCTGGGTCTGACCTATGTAGTTTAGACTCTCCGGTTTTATTAAGCAGGGGCAACGTTACACGTGGATCCATCCCCTGCCTGTTCCCAAGCTCAGCTCTGCTCAGTTGTGGCTCCAGGCTTCGGTCCCTGCTCCAGAATGATGGATCTTCGCCCAAGCAAGGGTCACTGCAGCCATGCGCATGACCAATGGGCTATTCCGGCGCTCCTGTCCTTCCAAGATAAAATCAGCATTACACAGCTTTATGCTTGTAATTGCCTGTCTTCACGTGTAACCAGCAGCCGGTCGCAATACCCTGCCTGTACCCATCTTTTTTGTCAACTTAGATAGCACTTTTCATCTCTGAAGGCATCAACTGATTAACCAGTTATCACAGCTCTTCTAAATCTTCAGGGGATATTTTTGGGCTGCTATTCCCACTTCTGCCATGGGAACGACAAGGCTGTTGGAGCTTACGGATCAGCACAACCCATGGGAAACCCTGCGTTGCTGCTGGGCATGGCCACCCCGGGAGCATGTGGCAGGGCACGTTCCTCTGCACCTTTCCTCCTTCAGCGAGGGCTTGCTTCCAGCATCGCTGGAAGAGGAAATTATAATGATTCATTCGGACCAGGACCGTAACATTTAGCTCCTTTCTCCTCCTTCCCAGAGTATAAATTTTCAGCCAAAACCCATACAGATGTACTCCAAGAAAGGAAATAATCTGCAGATGTTGACTGTTCCCAGCTCTCGCCTCGTCTAAGGGGCCAGTGACAACTACCTGGGTCCTTGCCAGGTTTCTGGGTGGACTCGTCTTATTCACAACTTCGGGTTTTAATATTATACCACTCTTGGCCAAGTATCTACAGAGTTGTGAATTGTCTCCTGAGCTGTCATGAGAGAGAGAGAGATGTTTAATGCCCAATAACTATTATTTCCCAAATATTGATGCCCTCAAGGCTTGTGGGATCTCCTTTCAATAACTCTGCCTCCTGCCATCTAGGACAGTGCTGTATATAGGAGGATGCATGGTGAAATGGCACAGGGAGGTGATTTTTCTTTTCTTTTTTAAACTGTGTATATCACATTAATGAAAAAACCATAGGTCTGCCTGAGGGTGGTGTGACCAGCTTCTCTGCAGGATTTCATTTTGCAGAGCGATGCCAGCCCGTCCTGGCTCTTGCCCTTCTCTGCTGGCTTTAGCCTCTGGCTCAGCACAGCCCTGCCCTGGGCGCAGGTGCCTCTGCAGCACGTCGTGTAGACACCATTGGGAAGGAAAGGTGCTGGGGGTGAGAAAGTAAGGTCTAGGCAATGGTGCAGCATATCCCCCCCCCCCCAGTCACCCTGCAACGGGGCAGCACCGAGCCCACGTTGAACTGAAACGGCTGGGATTTGGCTTAAAGCTGGCAGAATGTGTCTCCGGAGGAAATTAAAGAAGGAAATTAACAGCAGCATCTTTTATTTTCATAAAGCACTTAAAAGCACCAGATGCATATAATTTTTATTTTTGGCTCTCAAAACTTAGGCTTTCATATTAAATTGCAACTGGCACTTGGAAAATTCATTTTTAGTGGATTGCAGAAGGAGAAAAGCATGGGCCAGATGCCCATGAGTTTATAATCTTTTGACCAACTTGCACAGCTCTGCTCATGCCAATTAATCTGGGTTTCCAGAACTACAAAGAAAACCAGGAAAACACCACTGACCTTGCTGTTCAGCTCTGTTTGAACAGCAGTACTTGTCGCTGGTACAGAGCCAGGACAGGGCATTGCATGGCTACTGCTGTGGCAGGGTTTGCACCCACAGCCTGGGTGGGAGACATTGCTGCAGAATGAGCATCTGCTGGGAGCCTTCAAGCCAAGAGAAACTGGCTTTGTTTGTGGCTGTCTGACAGAGTAGCCAGGGTTTCATTTTCCTTAAAATATCTCTTGCAAATAAAGTCGTGATCGCCGATTTGAAATGGCAAAACAGTGTGAGGCTGCTTGTTCCTCCTGCGTGGCTTTGGCATCCCTCTTTGCCAAGGGAGCAGCAGAAGGTACCAAAACACCGTGGCCCCCCAGCTCTTGGCTCGCTCCTTGACGAAGGGCTTTGTACCTCCTTCCCTCCAAGTGGTTTGGAAATGGTGCTGTGTATGGGGAGAAAAAAAATGCAGTGGGTGTTGCCTTCCCGCACAGCCATTGTTCTAGCTGAGCAATTTTAACTGTTGATATGAAATCTTTATTTCAGTAAACTTCCAGCTAAATGTCAAACTACAGCTATTTCTCCCGTAACTGTGCCTTTGGAAGCATGATTGTTAATATTACTGGTATTATTTTACATGACTTTCGCAATGTGAACAGTTCATTTCTCCATCCAAGTCCAGAAGGAAAACTTCATCGTTTAACTTCAAAAAAATTATTTTTCACTAAACATGAAGGAACAATGGGTAGTTTGAGGCACACACAGGGCAAATATGTTATTAAGGCTCTGAACACCAAACCACAGTGTGATAGCAGACGTGGGTCAGTGCTTTTTTCCGTGCTTGTGTTCCCTGGGGTAAAACTGCTCCTAACAGCGCTGTGGAGGGCGGACACAATTTGGAAAATGCTTCCCATTGCTTAAGCCCTGGCAAGTAAGGGATAAGCAAAATTTCAGCTCCTGGCAAGAAAACGAACTAAAAAGCAAAGTAATCTATAACGGTAGGCTTCTACAGGCAAACTGTAAATGATACGGTACATTGCCATGTGCCACACGCTGAGACAACTACTTCCAATTTGTCAAGAGCCGCATTTCTGCTATACTGGTGGCAGGGCTTTATTTTTCATCTGAACTCTAATTAACACGTTGATAGAACTCTGTCTCTAAATGCTCCCAGGGTGGTGGTGGCCGTGCCAGGCGTGACCCGGGGGGCAGCTGGTGGGCACCATGCCGAGGGTGCCGGTGGACACGGCGGGCAGCGTTTAAACCTCCCGCTCTGCCTCTGCAGGCAGCTGCCGCCGTGTCAAGTTATGATGTCGCCCACTCCTTTCTCAAGCAGCAAAACCTCCACCACGCTGCCAGGTCGCCGCCCCGGGGGTGGGACAGCATCAGCCGCCCAGAAGGTGTCCGGTCGGGAGCACGTTCCAAGCACCGCAGCAGCATCGTGCCGTGGGAGCCCACGGCCCCGAGAGGCACAGACCACTCGCACGTAAGTACGGCTGCTGGCGAGGCAGATCGGCTTAAACTCCTCCAAAAGGGATCCCTGTTTCGCTGGCGTTCGGCGACGAGCCGTAATCCTGTGCTAATAAGCCCAAGCTCCTGCTGCAAATAGCTTACAGCTGAGGGCAGGCTCACATTGTTTTCTGGCTTCACAGGGAAGGTTTAGAGGGTTTTACGGTGAGTTTAAAGCAGGTTAAATTCTGCTAACGCCGGTGTAAACCAGGGGTGGATCAAATAACCGCAGCGTAAACACGGAGCTTGCTTTCGAAACTCCTCAATCTTTTTAGGGAGGTACATATGAATTTGGGTTACCACAGAAGGGGACATGCCCATGTGAACATTATTATCCAAAAGTTTCTATCATCAGCCTGATTCAGAAAAAAAAAAATCCTTTTTTTCCTTCTCTTTACTCATTTTTAAAGTTAACTGGCTGGAATTCAAACAGCAAAACACATAATGAAGTAAATGGGGCAAATTCAAACAGCCAAAAGCATAATGAAATAAATGAGACAAATTCCTTGAACTGCACCTAACATGAAAATGAATCTCAGCTGCTCATTAGAGACTGCCGAGCAGGGGACATGGGCAAATTAAATCACAGGAAGTTGAGGGAGGCATAGAAAAAAGGTCAATTATTTAAATCTCCTTTTATTAACTGCAAAATATTTTTTCAAGATTGAAGGTAGTAAAATATGTTAGTGGCAAATGGCAAAGCCTCTTTATGTGCTTAATGTAAAAAGCAAGGAGTTAGGCAGGGCAGAGGAATGGGTAAACAAGGAATATACCACTTTATTTTCAGGGTGATTTATCAGTGATTAATTCTCACCCGACTCACATCCAGGTGTTTACTTCCTTACACTCTCTGGCAAAATTCATACCTGGTTTCCTCAGGTTCATTCAGTTTTTGCTGGGGATTCGAGTGCTGGTCATCCAGGAAAAGGAGGGTTGTTGGTCGGAGGCTCATGCGTGGCGGCTGAGCCGGATGGGTAGCGTGGGCAGGCTGCTGCCTCTGGGCACGTGAGCGGCCGATGCCAGCCTGCGAGCCGGCGTGGTGGTCCTCCGCCTAAAAGAGTCAATTCAGCTGCAATGTGTTGGTCTGCCTAATGCACGGGCCACATAACCTGTTTTATTTAACACCACCAGGCTCACTGATGCAGGCGGCAGCAGGGTAAGCTTTGTGGCCGGGGCGGGGAATATCACCTTCTCGTGCCACTCCAACTGGCCCTCGTGGGCATCTGGGACCCAGCGAAGTTTTTAAAGCTCTCCCATATACTTGTTACCAAGCCATTTTCATCATTGTTCTTCAACACACTCAGTTTTGCTGGTTTTCCCCTTGAAAGCACCCTTGCTGCCAGAGAGGGTGGGAAACAGGGAGTGTGCCAAAAGCTGGGTCTGCCTCGGCGGTGGTATGGGTGGAAAATCATGCCTTGGTCCTGCTCTGGAGGTCACCGTTGGTCTTCGGGACTGCCAGAAGGACGGCAATTAACAGCCATTGCTAATTGAGCTAATGGCTCTGGTAGCAGCACGTACTGGAGGAGGATGTGGCTCATGGCACGCAAAACCAAAACATGTCATGACTTGGGTGTTATCTTTGGCATGAGCAGCAAAGGAAAGCAGGCAAAGCCAAGCAGCTTGTGTTATCATTGAAAAGGGGGCAGGAGGAGGAGGTGGGGAACTGCAGCTGCTCAGCATGACGGCTGTCCCTAGAAATTGTCCTTCAAGAAGGAATGAGCACCAGAAAGAGAAAAAGCTGGTGGCCAGGCAATGAGGAGATGTCAGCGAGAAATTGTGCCAAGCCCATCTTTCTGCAAAGTGGTATAACAGTCCCAGTGTCCAGGGGAGAAGGAGGTCCTCCCAGACAGAGGCTTTAGGGTTGGCACCATCTTGTACGACATTCTCATAAGCAGGTGAGGAAGATGTGGCCTCCATGAGATAGCTATTGGGTGGAAAACTAGTTTCACAGTTAGAAAAGTTATCAGCAGTTCACTGCCAGAAAGGGAGGTGATGATGAGTATGAACCTGAGCCCACTACTCTTTCACTCTTTCTGTTCATGATTTGGAGGAGGGACGAGACTGTTGTTATTTGAGGTGCAGTTGAAAGGGATTTGAGCACAACAGAGGACAGAATTATAATTCAAAGGGACAAGAGAAGTAGCCTGGAAAAAGCCCATGGTTTGTATTTCAGCAGTCATGCTGGTGAGTGAAGGCAAGCCGGGTGGGGTCTCGGTGGGGTGAGGGAAGCTGTCCTGGTGTAGTCATATGTTTGAGTCATGGTCCAGCTGTGGTGACACTGCTCAATTCAGGGTTAAACATGATGCACTGGCCTATTAAGGAGGACCAGTACTCCATAGCTTCACTATGCGAGCTTGATTACTGTGTATAAACTATGCAGGCTTTGCTAACGACTATGCCCTTGAAGAGGGAACTAAAGACTGATAAAAGGAAACATCCTGCCCCAGAAGGCATCGAAGGCCAGATGATGGCCAAAGAAGCATGAACTAAGGGAAAGATAAAGGTGTCAGGGGGAGATTGTGACCACTGACTCAATTCAAGGCTGGAAGAACTTGCCCCCCCCCACCTGCAAGGAGCAAGTGTGAAAATTTACCTAGCAAGCGAGGCTAATTTAAATATAACTAACCAATAGTAGATGAGAGGGTGTCGTGGTTTAACCCCAGCCAGCAACTAAGCACCACGCAGCCGCTTACTCACTTCCCCCCACCCAGTGGGATGGGGAAAAGAATTGAGAAAAAAAAGTCTTATGCGTTGAGATAAGAACAGTTTAATAGAACAGAAAAGAAGAAACTAACAATGATAATGGTAACACTAATAAAATCACAATAGTAATAATAAAAGGATTGGAATGTACAAGTATTGCACAATGCAATTGCTCATGACTCGCTGACCAACACCCAGTTAGTCCCCGAGTGGCAATCCCCCCACCCCGACTCCCACCAGTTTCTATAGTGGATGTGACATCACATGGTCTGGAACACCCCTTTGGACAGTTGGCGTCAGCTGTCCTGGCTGTGTCCCCTCCC
>JAVJGG010000001.1:47110362-47139316 GCA_035590195.1 Aviceda cuculoides
AGTTTGGGTCAGCTGTCCTGGCTGTGTCCCCTCCCAACTTCTTGTGCCCCTCCAGCCTTCTTGCTGGCTGGGCATGAAAAGCTGGAAAATCCTTGACTTAGTCTAAACGCTACTTAGCAACAACTGAACACATCAGTGTTTTATCAACATTCTTCTCATGCTGAACTCAAAACACAGCACCAGCTACTAGGAAGACAATTAACTCTATCCCAGCTGACAGAGGGTCACTACTAACCAATGAATGTCAATTTAGGCAGGTTTTTACTAATCATGTAACAGAATAAATCTGTTGTAGTTCTTTGGTATGGTGTTCAAGCTTTGTGGAGTTACCACCTGGCACCCATCTCTGTGCAGACATAAAATAAAGAAATATCTCGGCTCTGTGGGTAAGACTGGTTTGTTGCACAGCGGGTACCAAACCCCACTTGTGGGACACCACCGGCTGCGCTGGGAGCTGGGGTATGTCAGCGGGTGGAAGGCTTTTGAACCTTGGCTGCTGCACTTCAACAACAGGGCTTGGCTGGGGACAGTCCAAAGGGAGCAATAAAAATAACGAGAAGTGGTTGGGATGTAACGGCTGCAGGAAAGCCAGAGGAGAGGGTAAGAGACACTGGCGAGATGCAGTGTGGTCCTTAAGCACGGGAGCCATGAGGAGGAAGAGGGTTCCTCTTTCTCCTTGCCACTTAGGACAAGACACGATGGACTTACTTAAAACTGCGTTTTAAAAGGGGATGAGTGCATCTTTGTGGGCTTTTCAAGGCGCAGCCCGACATTTCCCAGTAGCGCACTCTGCCTCCCCCGCTCCCAAGTCTGTGTCAGCTGGGTTTAGCACAACATCCATTCCAGTAACTCACGTGGCTTTCGTGAATTAACTACTTAGCCCGTGGGAATCATACCATTATCTTCAGAGAAACTAGAAAAATAAAGAGTGCATTTATAAGGTTTTTATTGTTTTCACCCCACCATCAACATTCCCTTTAAGAACATCAAAAGATTAAAAAAACAGATAGAGACATCTGCCAGCATCTCTGGAGATGAGTGTTGCACTTTCTTCTAATCCAGACCAAGTCTTTGGAGCCTCTCCATGCCTTCAAGAAATAGGGGAATTTTTCTTTTACTTAAGAACCGTCTAAAGAACCTTTTACTGGGTTTTAACAGAGCCCTGTGTCAGCACAGTTAAAAAACACTGGCATTTCCTCTGCGCAGATTAAAGATGATATATTACGCTTTGCTGCTCAAACCTGATTTACAGCTTCTATTGCAAAATTGCATAATACTTTTTTAAGTGCTCTAAGGCGCAGTAGCAGGCCTGAGGACACGGAGCAAAGTCCGGGCGTGTGCTGGTTTTTACCTCTCCAGCATTTGTTATTCCTTCTCTAGGTCTGAAAGAAGAGCTGCAGGGAGCAACCTGTCCCCTCCTGCATCCTTCTGACCCCCAGCATGGCATCGCCCATGAGGAGTTTGTTCAGCGACCCTGCCAGATACCTCCAGTCTTTCCGCCTCTTCCTCACGAATTCGACCGAGCACCAGTGCATGCGGGAGTTCATGGAAAGGCAGCTGCCGGCTGTGATAGCGAGGTAACGTGGAGGTGGCCACACTGAGCTGAAGGACGGCCTGGGGCACGGTCCCGTGGCAGTGACGGGCTCGGCCCGGCTCGGGGGGCTGCCTGCGAGAGGCAGATTGCTGTTCCCCACCGGCCAGCCCGTCTGTAGGTCTCTGATAGGGCTTGGCTGGAGATTTCATTTACACACACCACTGAATGGCTGCTCTTCGGGATGGAGCTTGCCTAGCAGGGAGGAGATAAGGCTGAATTGTTTCTTTGCATGCAAATACAGCTTACCCTGAATCAACTCTAACACGTGAAAAATGCAATAATGGATATTATCTTGTAACATTAAATTTGATGGAAAGCATCTTTTTAAAAGTAATGTTTTCAGTGAATATTTAGGCTCGCTCTAGCACGTGTGAATAACACTCCTGCTTTGCCTGCTGGTGTGTGTTTCTTGCTGGACCCCTCGCTTTCTGGGCTGGCTGGGGCAGCAGGCAGGTGGGATCAAATCCTGGTTCTGGGGAGGCCCTTCTCTGGGTCCAGGGTTTTATAGCTCTGCCAAAGCCTCGTTAAGGGATTTTAAAGGCATTACGCTCTCCCTTTTTCCTCCCTATTCTGCAAAATGTGAAACTTCTACAATTTCTAAGGCCCAGGGAGGTCTCTGGTCCTTGAAGCACAGACATGGAGAAGGCATGTATCTGCTTCTGCTTGTATGCACTCGTAATAAAAGCAGAGCTCCTCTACAAATTGCCAAAATAACTGGAAATCAGGAATCTCCAAAGAGCAGAGTTCTGAATCTGATCCCTCCTGCCAGCTCGCAGGCACGCCTGTACACGTGCATGTTGCATTTGATTTTGTGCTGCAGATTTTAGTCTTCACGTGTTCTCCACTGCTTCACAAAATGGATGTAACCCTCTCAACTGGGTAGCTATCCTAAAATGTGTAAATAATGTTTTTCAGTATTGGAAATGAGAAGTCTACAATCAACATTCTAAGTGTTGGAGGTGGAGCAGGTATGCTATGAACTTCAATATTGATATGCGTTTCCTTTTTTTTTTTCAAAGAATAGAGGATTACAAGTTACAGAAAGGATCAGAGTGGGAAATAATAGGTATTTTCTTGTAAAGTCAGCTCCAGGAGCAGATGACATTAGCTGGTGTGTGGCCACATCATCTGAAACAGCTTGTGGCTCCCCACCCTGATTCTTGCATGTCCTCCACAAGAAACCTCCTTCTACACCATCACTCCTTAAGGGCAGAGAGAGGCTTGAACCATAGGGTTTCTATGAAAAAAAAGTGCCATAATGTCTTAGATTCCTCTGAATATGAAATTTTTACTTACATTGCCATTATTCTCCCCTGTAACTATTTACTGAGGTAGTAACTCCCCATCATTGCTGCCTCCTGCCCTGCTACGTGACAGCTCTGCTGACCTCTGTTTTGCCTGTACATATTTGCTGACCACAGCCAATGCATAAGCCCCTCCTGGAGCTACTGTCCCCCAAAACACTGGAGCTGAACATAAGCTCCAGAAGAAATCCAGAAGAAATCAGAAGAAATAAGTCTCTTATCTGAAGTTCACTGTGTGGAAAAACAATACCAATAACATCAAGAGGCTTCTTCTCATTAAATTCTTGCTTAAGTTCCCTCCTAATTAAAGGCTATGTTTTCTAATTCTGCTCTGCCCATTAAGTCATCAAACTTAAATTTTATATGAACAGTTAATTTAGTTTAAATGCTTTAGTCATACCATCTCCAAAGACTAATCTCAGCTTTGTCAATCTCTCCTAATAAGTAAAAAGAATTGTATGTAAATGGTGGGTGCCAGTTATAAAACAGACAGTGTGACAGAGTAGGAACATTTCTCTCCAAACAAAGGCAACAATTCTTCTGCCAAAAAAAATATTGTTTTTAACAGGAACACTTTACTTAGTGAGGTACTTAACTCCCTAACCAGGGACACTCCAGCTTAACAAGATGGACATTCAATCAATAATGTGCAGGCAAAGCTCATTTTGTGATGTAAAAATCCCCAAATCACCAAAACCCTGCTGCTTGCCGGCTTGTTCCCATCACCACTCCTTGGGAGGTCAGGAGGGAGCACATTCCCAAATCCCCCCAGCTATCCCTGGCTGATGTTGGAGGGCCGTGATGAAGCTGTTGCCCTGGCCCCATCCGCCCCTGCGCTTCACAGGGAGGGAGCACAGAAGGAAAGCGTTTCCTTTCCACTTTTCCACCTCAAGAGACAAGCAAACCATTTAATGCAGCATCATATCCCATTACACCCGCCCATCTACAGCGCCTGCCTTCGCCTACAGCCTTTGCCTTATTAAGTTCACACTCCAGCGCGCCGCACTCTGTACCTTTAAAAACCATAAAAGTCATCAGCGCTGCTATAAAGTAGCAACTGTGCTATAAACTATCCTGTTACGTAAAATGTTTAATTAGAAACTTAATGGTGAACATAGTGGTAGCCTTTAAAAGGTAATTGTGTTGGAGAGTTTAAATAATTTGGATAGCCTAATTGCCAAGTTGTTGATAATGCAAGCTGCCACAGATTTGACTGTAAAATGCCTCAGGACACTTGTTTGCATATAAAAGAGCTAACTGAAGTCAATTAAGGCTGTGGATTAAATTATGAATCAAAGGGGTGGGTTTTTTGGTTAAAAACAATACAAGGGTGGTTTGGCCACAGAAGAGTGCAAAGGAATATATTAACCTATCCACGTATGGAAATCCAAAATTCAAATTTTTTTTATCAGGACTCGCACAGCCTTTCAAAGGGCTAATCCATTTTACAGAAAGTTGGTAAAGCAAACAAAAATCAAAATAGTGCCGTAGTTCATTACAAATTCTGTGTTCCCAAATTTTACCACAGCAGCCTGCAGATGACTGGCTTTGCTCTGATTTTTCAACAGAATACAGGGCTTGCAGTGGCAGCAAAGCTGCAGCTATTTCTGCTACTTCAGAAATTCAATTTCCCTCTCTCAAAGAACGTGTTTGCAGAGATGCCATGTAAATTTTGGTGTTATTAGTTGCTTCAGGAAAGACATGTTAAGTCTGAAAAAATGAACTCCTCCTCACTTTTTCTGTTAAATTCTCAGGGCATTAATGAGCAGATGAGGCCTGGGCTGGGGTGCCTGATTTTGACGCGTGGTGATGTGTGGTGGGGCCAGAAGAAGGTAGAGACCATTTCATAGTGAAAAGGTGGAAGGACCTAGTGTGCAGAGTTGAGCTCTGGGGAACACATTACAACAACTTAATCCCCAGTATTTTCCTTTTGTACCTCAAACTTTCTGTATAATGGAGCTAACGCTGAATTGGTGGCAGCTCAGAGGCACTGAAAACCATGAGGACGTGGAGAAGCTGGGCAGATACAGTGGGGGACCTCCCTCCACAGTCCCGTAGCAGGGGCCTGTCTGGCCATCAGGGTTTGCTGGGTGATCCTCCATTCAGCACACAATTTTGTTCATTTGTAGGGAATTTTATAATGTGGAGTTGTGTGCAAGTGCAAGCACATCTGTCAGAGCAAAACTCAATATTTGTCTGTAACATGACCCCGGGATCTATTATCCACCACAGTTACCCTCTGCTTCATTCTTTCTACCTTAATTTATTCTTCTATTATTTTTCCCTCCCAAAATTTATTCAAGCACAATAAGCAGAAGTGAGCCCTAAGAAAGCTAAGCAAGCCAGCGTGATATTGTCCCTGGACCCATGCCTCAGTCAGGAGCACCATCTTCCTGAGCTTTGTATATTGTGGATGGGGTGAGGTGGCCAGGAGCAATGGCAGCTCTTTTTAAATTTTGAAATGTTGGATCTATTGGTAATTCCATGGGTAAAATAATTGCAGCTGGCCTACACAGTGTCCAGAGAGAACAATTCCTCACAAAAGCAGTAGAGTCAGCTCTGGGGTATTCTGAAAACAGGGGTTAGATAAACACAAATGGTATGTGCACTATTCATTATACTTATGGAAAAAGTCACAGGACACCAAAGACAAACAGACGTGAATGTTGTTTCTGATTCCAGTGTAAACACATATTCTCTTCTCCCTTACCCACACAGCCTGGTAACCAGTGAGGCGCTTGGCTAAAAATGCTCTTACCGACTCCTAAGAAATCCTGCCAGGTTGGCTGGTGACTAGGGACCATCAGAACTGGTACCATCAAAGTCATTTAGGATCTTTCCCGGGTAGTTAGGCCATATCCAGAAAATGTGATGTTAAGCCATGTGCATGACCGTGTCTGGTTTTCCCTTGGCACTGATGGTGGTAGTCAGAGAGGAGGGATGAAGATACTTGGGACTGATATTTAATTTTTTTCTCAAATCCTAGAGCTAAAACTTCAGTGGCAATCTGCGGAGAATACAAAGCACCTATTGTGTGGTACATTTTCTGTACGTGAATGGCAGGCATCAGTCTTCAAAACTGGGGATGTGATGATGGTGGAGACAACATTTGCCTGAGCTTTGCTTTCATCATGTATTTCATGTTGCCTGCTTCCCTAGGTGAGATTGACCTGCTGATCCTGTCAAAACTACAAGCCAGATATCCGGGGGTCACCATCAACAATGATGTGATAGAGCCAAGTGCTGACCAAATCTTCAAGTACAAAGGTATTTCTACATTAAATAAATGAGATTTACATTAAGTATGCTAAATGTATTAAAAAGAGTTAAACTCTGGATGATCCCACATTCAAATGCTATCTTTCAGAATTGGCTCTTAAATGAAAAAAAAAGTCAGTATTTTATGCTTTTTTGCCATAACTGCTTTTCAACAATGTTCAGTCTCTCATTAAAATCTCAGTCTTTCACACTACAAATAATTCTACATGGGAAATGCTTGGGCTAGACAGATTTTAAAAGCTAAGCAAGGTGGAAACTGATGGGCGATTCTATGGGAATAAAGTAAAATCCCCACATTTCAGAAAGTTTTTCTCCTTCAGCTTGCACTGAATCAGGATCCTTCCTCAACATCAAAGAGAAAATTTTCATATCTCATGGTAATTCTCACATATCTTGAAAATCGTTTCCAAATAACAGATAGTTAAACCTTACAGTGTTGCACTAAATTAGTTACCAACATCTGAATTAGAAAACATGGAAAGGAAAGCAAGATGGATAGAAAGACTTTTGCCATGTGCTCTGTGGCTTAGAGCTTGTTTCCTTCCACCAAGCCAAAGTTCTGAGCAACATTCATGAAGGAAAGCCAAGCATTTCCCAAGGAGGACTGAATGTTAGCAGGGGTACTTTGGTCAAATTGCCCTACAAAGCGAGCATTAAATATCAATCCACAGTTTGATTATTACTGGATTAACACCTACCAGGCTTTACTGGTTAATTATGGTCTTGTATGGAGGTGACACCAGCGATGCCGTACAGGCTGTGAGCAGCCCCGAGCAGGGCACACCTTGCTGGAAAGCGGCTGCCGAATGGATGTGGCAGTAATGAATGAATGTTGTCAGCAGCCTGCATTGTTGGAGATGCTCCAAACCATAGTAAATACCAGACTGTAAAACCACGCTGTAAATCTTCAACTCTTACTCTTGTTTAAGTCCTTAAAAACGAAGCATTTGCAGCATGAAGCAACTTGGGGAAGTTGAAGGAAAAAAACCCAAATAGTAACAATCCCTTTCTCCCTGTGGTGGGGGAGTTCAGAGTCACTGGAAGCACCAAAGGCTCCCATGAAATACATAATAATTTTTATATCTGTCTCTGTATTACATGGACCTGATCTTTGAAAAGATGGCTTGTGCAAAATCCCAGGAGCTTTTACATTACTCCAGGCTGAGATAGTGAAGGATGGGCAACAGAGCATCTGCTCTGTTTACAAGACGGTTTGGGCACTTGCGCATAGCATTTCTGTCCTGTCTGGGCTATCGACCATAGGCTATGTGAGACTGGATTTGCGCTGAATCTTCCTAGTGGTCCCACCACCTACTACCAAGTAACTGACAGTCCTATCCTACTTCAGTGAGTTTCTTTACAGAAGAAAGTTAAAGAAAATATAAGACATTGTCCTTATTTTAAGTTTTATGCTAAACTAGAAATGAAATATTCATCTGAATTTCTTTCTTTAAACTTTCTTATTTGGTAATTAAACATGTCCCCAGTAGGTATCATTAATTAGGTTTCTGAGCCCTAAGATTTTCCGGGGAGAATTGGAAACATTATCTGTGCCTCTGAGGATTCAGTAGTTATGTTTTCTGCCTAACCAGATACTTTCTCTTTGGGAAGGAGAAGCCAGGCTCACAAGAGAAACTTCATACTGGGATGTGCAGTGATGACAAACTGAGGTTTCTCTTAGGCTGCATTGTATGATGGAGGCTCTCCTCAAAGTCCCATGGCCAGGCTGCGGCTTTCCTTCATTCCTGGTCCATGTCCAGGTGCAGTCCCTTGGTGACCACGGTTGGAGTGTTGGCAGCCCCACAACTGAGCCGTGTTGCCATTGCCTGCACGGCACGGCACAACTGCAGGCAGTCCAGTTTTGATGGCACCCGTCAAGGGCACACGATCAGCTTCTGACCCAGACAACAATCTGGGTTGAAGCCAGGAGAAAATTAAAGAAAACTTTTCAAAATAGTTAAGGTGATACATTTTGGCTTCAGATGAATCTTTGGGCAGAAACTTCCCATAATCAGAATGAGTTTGCCCATTCTGAAATTTTGACTTTAAAAGCCCACCCTGGCAAGCAATTCAGTTTTTTTTCCTTGTGCCTCCTCGCAGACTGTCTAGCAATTGAATTGAACCAGATTGCACCAGATTATTTGTGATGGTGATATGAACTGCTGCTGAATGAAGCCTGAGTTTAAAACAGCAAATTAAATCTGAACTGCAAGCGCCGAGGCCAGTGACTGATAAATGGAAGTGAACAGAGCAGCAGCAGCAGCAGGAGCTGAAAGGGGTGGCCCGTTTCCAGCCATACAAGAGAGGAGATAAGCACTGATGGAGCGTTTCTCATCTGTCCAACAGGGATATGTCCTAATCAGAGCCCAAAAGGAGAAACATTGTGATTAGTGGTGTAACAGTGCTGGTCTTAGCAAATCATGTTGTTTTGAACATGTGTTCTGTAGCTAAGGCTCAGTCTGCCTTTGGGCCATTTAAGTTTTAAATTTATGTTAACTCCAGCAAAGCACAGGAATCACATCAGGGCTAGTTTTGTTCTGGAGCAATCCCGAGCGCCAGGCAGGAGTGCAGTGAGATGAGCTCCATATGCCAGCAGATGGACATTAGTATTCCGGCGTCCCCTAAATTATGAAATTATCTCTCAGTTTTGCTCCCATAAAAAGCAAAGAAAGGCAGTGATGAACCAGGCCCTCGGTATAACTTATTCCTTGAAGCCACTTCTCCAGCTTTCTGCTTTCCTTAGTTGCTGGATGTGCATTGTATCGAGGTCTGAAAAGATGCCATGTGTCACTCTTTATACTAGTCTTTGCTTTAAAACACTATTATCCCTTCTACCTGAAGCAGTTGCCCAAAACAGTGGGCTTTTGAAAAATTATTTGAACACAGCAGAAGTCAAAAGTCAAGAGATGGGTCCTTGCTCAAGGAGCAAAGCTCCTTCCCGCTCCCACCATCCCTGTGACACATTCCCAGAGTGAGCCATTTGCTTTCTCTGCCTTTCTCGAGCTTTTAATTGTGCTTTTCTCCAAAACATCCATCCTCGAGTGCCTATATTTATTTGTTCAGTCTCTGGAGAACCCTTCGCCATGGCCTGGCTTCTGCTCAGCCACGTGGGTCTTGCGTGTCATCTAGGTGAAGGGGCCATCAGCTCTTCTCCCATTTGGCAGGAAAAGTGCTGCTGGTGGCCTCATAACTATTTATCCCAGCCAACATCTTTTCATTCAGCTTGAGCCAGGCATGATGAAGAGTTTCTTTTTTTTTTTAATCAGGTAAAGACTAGAGGAACCCAAATGAGAGTGCAAAGGGAAAAGCATCAGACCCTCTTAAGACTTCATCCTACAAAGACCTTTACAACCACCTTCCCACATACGGGCTCAAGGTTTTAAATATTCCACTGCTGTGTTAAACTGGTACCAAAACTCTCTACCTAAATATGAATTTTGGATGTATTAAAGCTCTGAATGGAAATGGATCCCATATTTGCAATTGAGATAACTCTGTTGTGCCTTCTCCCATATTTTAGAGCGTGTGGCTGAGACATCAAACCTCGAGAACGTAAAGTTTACCTGGCATGAGGAGACAGCTTATGAATATGAAAGTCGAATGAATGCAGAAAAGAAGGCTAAAAAATGGGACTTCATTCACATGATCCAGGTAAAAGTCTCTGCAAAGCAAATGTTGTCAAAGACTTGGCTGTTAAAAGTATGCATGAAGTATGTGACCTCATTATCCACACTAAGGGGAAGAAAGGTGAGTTTATTTCCCTGTAATTTAAAGTGCTTAAGCACAAGTGAACTGCAAAAATGAAAGATGAGTTACAGCAAAGCAACGTTGAGCACAGTAGTCCTATTAACCAGGCTGTGGGCGGCAGTCAACTAAAAATATATTTTAACTAGCATTTTCAAAGCTCCTTGTCCTCTGTGTGAATTGCCTTTGTATTTCCAAGTTTACTGAAGCCATTACAAACCATCATCACTGCTAAGAAAGGCAAATCTTCTGGTCTCAGGTTAATGAATGAACATGAGCTCTGTCCTGGGAGAGCCAGAAAGCAGGCAAGGCAGTGACAGCCCCAAGCTTGCACAGTAAGCCCACTTCCCGCTGTTGTGCTAACGTGTCTTGTCATCCTGCTGCTCTTTTGTCAAGATTCCCCCCAGTTGGTTTCTTTTACCTAGTGATAACAGTTATAATATTCACTAGGACCGCACCATATCTCTGTAAACATCTCTGCTCTTTCCAGATGCTGTATTATGTGAAAGACATCCCAGCGACTATCCGGTATTTCCACAGCCTCCTGGATGCGCAGGCGAAGCTCCTCATTATCCTGGTGTCAGGTGAGAGCTGCTCCACCAGCGCTGCTCAGTCCGGCAAGAGCCATGAGCACCCTTGGAGTTCCTGCAAGTTCAACACAGGCCAGTTAGAAACCAATGCACATTTTTATTTAAAACATCCTTTATCACCTATAGAGTTGTACTGGCTGCATAGAAAATGGTGTCCACTCAACTACGTCCATTGAAATCTGCATGCCATCTATATCTATACGGCTCCATGGTGCAGGTTGTAAAGCTGATGGCTTTGTAAGCCAGAAAACCATGCCATGGACACAAAACGTCTTTCTCTCGCCCTCTGCCCTTCGCTGTCCTACAGACTGGCCAGCGATGGACGGCAACAGAGAGCCCTGAAGTGGGCAAGAGGCTCCATCCCACGGCTCTCACTCACAAGAGCTCCTTCAGCCTCTGCTATTTTCTGTAAAAGGCTTTTCAGGCTGGGCACTGTATTATCACGCTCCTGGAGACTTGCAGCATTAAGCGAATGGCTATGACAGGGCTCAGCTATGCCATACAGCAGGTGTTAGAGCACATATGGTTCATTTTCTTCTCAAACTGCCCATTTCCTTAATATAATCATTTTGGGTGGAAAACAGCATTCTTTTAGGCTGCTTCAGATCTCAAAGATATGCTCTGTGGTCAATCCAGCAGGAAAATGCAGGGGCAGAATAAACAACCTTTTAATACTGTGGGCAAGGTATTCTAGGGATACTGCAATGGTAGGGTCTAATTTAATTCTAGAAAGCCTTTAATTTGCCTCACAAGCTATGGAAATTTTTGTCATGTAAACAGTCACATCCTATGGTTTTGTCAGGGATAATAAGTGTTATTTGTTCAGAGGTTTAAGCTTAATTTTTATTGAATTTGGCCATGTCTGCAACCTGTAATGTTTGATGAAGTTTCTTTTTTGTGTTCATGCAGTGTCCGCAATGAGGTAACACTTCTCTGACCTGAATTTTTTAAAACTATTTTTCTCAAAAAATATTTTTTGTTTAAAGTATTTTCAAGCAGTTCACTACAAGGAATCTGTATTTTAAATGATCTGAATTACTGTTCTTGTTCTTTGGCTGAATGAGAATAGATCATAATATCAGACTGTTGCTGATTACCTGCACATAGTTAATTGAAGCTCTTTTCCAGTTGCTTAACCTGTCCCTCTGGATATTCACAAAATGTGAATACAGGGAGGAACACCTGTCTATTCAAAATTAATGTGATTAAAAATCTGAATTAAAGTATTTGAAGTCCTTTCTGGGCCAGGTGACCCTATGTTTTGTGATGGAGCAGAATGGAGCAGAAATTGCTGGGGCCAGCAAGAAAATGGGAGAGAGGAGTAGAGCTCAGAATAGCAGAGAGGAAAGGGGAAAACCTTGGGGGAAAGACGAGTGTAGAGAGGTGAAGGAAGTAGTGCTATGAAAATGAGCACTGAAGCAAAAAAAGGTACTGAAAGATAAGCAGAACAAAGCTCATTTCAAAAAATGACAGTAATGTCATCTCCAACACAAACACATTAGGATGTGTTAATTAAAAACCAGTCTGGGAATAGGATTGATAGTAGAGGGCTTGGTCAATTGGTGAGGATTGCAATCCTCCTGCTCCGTCCCTGCTGGGAGAGCAGGCGAGGTGCAAGAGCTATGCAGTGTTATTTTTAACATATTTAAAAAATCTGTTTACATCGCCTTGAAAACAAAAGTAGTGCCATATGCTGAGCCTATTGAGAGCTATTATAATAATGCTGCATTCAGGTAGTGTATAATTGCTCGGCTCAGAGATGGCACTGAGTCACACAACACTGACACCAGCAAATTTTCTGCAATTAGTTCTCTGCATTCAATTTCCACCAGGTGAAAGAAAATATTGTAGCCTCTCTTCTAAACACCAAACTGTTTATTTGACTATAAATAACTGTTTGCAGATAAAGCATTTGCAAAACCGCCGAGCAACTGGTTTTAGTAGCTACAGAGATTTATAGTCATAACTCTCAAGAGCTGCTCATTAGGCTCAAAGTTATTTTCATCCCGTCCAGTCATTCTGGATGATCCTTTTATAAATGATTTATAGCAGAAATGCTGAATCAGAGATCCAGGCTGAAAGAAAATAAAGTTGTGAAGACATATCTGGGGAGTTTGCAGCTTACCCAGCTGGTTTTCTTTGTAAAATGTCCCATGAGAAGAGGTGCATGCACAAGCACGGGCTTGGCATGGGCTCAGTTCTGGAGGTGATTGCAGAGCGACAAAAGCCTTTTCCTTCCTCCCTCTTCATCTTTGCACACCCAGATAGTACGCAGCCAAAACATCCTTCTGGCATCACTGGGAAGGTCTGCTTGGGGTGAGGAGCAGCCCTCTCATTACCCATGCTCAACAGAATGTAAGCGTGATGGGAGTAAAGGCTGAAGGCTGGGAGGATGGTACAGCTTCATCCTGGGCTCTCTTCATCTCACCCTTTTCTCCACCACACACCCAGCCACATGGACAATGATCAGGGTTTTGCACCCCATGTGTTTCATGTAGCAGAGAGATTGCTGGTAATGTGTTTCAGTGAAGCTCACATGTAGCTCAACCACAAAGCAATTGGGTGAAGGAGTAGGAGAGGATTTGGTCTTCCAAACAGGCAGCTGAAATTTAGGGAATAGTTTAAATCAAGAAGATGGCACTGAATAGCTAGTGTTCAGCAGGTGGACTACAGAAGGATGTCCCTGCCAGACATTACCTATGCACATGGAGCGGTTGGGAGTGGAAGGGGGGAAGGATTAAGTGCACTGGACTGCTCTGGCCTCAGCTGGGGGCTCAGTAGGAGGTGCTGGAGCTCTGGGGTAGGTAATGTGTCCATCCCCTCCCGCAGCCCCCAGCTTCGAGACAGAGAAGCAGGGAGGCAGTCATCTCCATCACACACCCGAACACACGTCCCAACTCTGGAGAGATCCCACTTGCAATGAGGACAATTGCTAAAAGAAAAAAAAAAAAAAAGATAAAAAATTTGTTCAAATAGTGGTTTTCCCTATTCCTGAGCATTTTTCTGGTGGTTTATCTCTCAGAAACCAGTGGCTGGGAAACACTGTGGAAGAAGTACGGGTCTTCCTTCCCTTTAGATGATCTCTGCTCCTACGTTTCCTCTGCTGACATCAAAAAGATACTGGATTCAGCTGGCCTGAAGTACCAGCTCTACGAGCTCCCATCCCACATGGACATAACGAGCTGCTTTATTGAAGGGAACAAGGATGGGGAGGTGCTGCTGGATTTCCTGACAGAAACCTGTGAGTTTTCTAAAACTGCTCCTCCTGAACTAAAGCAGCAAGTGATGGAAGAGTTAAGAAAGCCTGAATGCAGTGAAAAAAGAGATGGGAAGGTGCTTTTTAATAACAACCTGAGTGTAATAGTGATTGAGCCATGAGTTAATCTCTTCTTGCTTCTTGATCCAAAGCAAATAGTCAGATACAAACTGTTAACAGCTGAAATATGTTTTTCATACTTTATACATGGCTTAGTTTACTTCAGTACTGATATATAATCTTTGGAGCCTGTTAAGAAATCAGTATTAATACCTGTTGTTATAAGTGAGCTTTAATACCCAATTAATTCTGCACTAATCTATGAATGTGTGACTCACTAAGCAGTTAATCGTGCTTTATGGTATGGATGTTGTATAATCTGAGGTAACTCAGACCATCCACTCAGGCACTGCAGAAACTTAACCATTTCCTAAGAAATAATCAAGAACTATACGCGGTTTCACCATCTTAATTTAAAAACTCTACAGACCAAATAAACAAATTAAATCTTCTCAGTGCAGCTGGCAAGAGTGGAAGCTCAGAATGACAGACCATTTGGGTGGCTACTCAGTGGGATTTCTTGAGCTTGCTGTGACTTCAAAATCTCATACTTCCAGTTACTGCGAAAGTGGCCTCACACCTTCTGCACGTGTGATGGTTGCCTGCTCCTGCCTCCGCAGCTAACTCCATTTAATGGCACTGCTTCCCTCTCCCGGTATTTTCACTTTATTTTTATGATGGTGCATCTGCAGAGCAATTTGTGGACCGCGTCCATATTGGCACTGCAAAAGCGAAGGGATTGAAGGTGGTCAAGGCACAGCAGTGGTAACAGTCCTGGAGAGGTGGATTTCACTAATGAGCCCTGATGCAAAGCCTGTCTTAGGAATCGGCTACTGCTGTCACATAGGGCTTTCTGGCATTTTTAGCTAAACACACGAACCTCCTGGTTGCAGCCTTTCACTAGCCTGGCAGCAAGGGCCATGTGTGGAAGATGTAAAAATAAACTCTGGTGCCAATCTAGCAGGTTTCTCTGGGGTTTGTTTCATTTCCAGCGGGGTCACATCAGGTAAATCTGTTCAATATATAGTATAGGATGTTCAGAAAGAAGGCACTTCACCTCCTCAGTCCTTTCTCCATGTGGGGCTGTCTCCACTCCAGTAGTGGATGCATTTGTTTTGCTAAATGATTTTATGGTTTTAAGAAGTGTTATGCTCTCTACAAGGCACAACGCATAGCAGAATACAATATAGTCACTTGAATGAATTTAATAGTCTGAATACTCAGTTTATTCAGTGAGACAGGTATGATTTCTGACATTGAAATAATTTGATTCAGTATGGAAATGGTTTACTTTAGGTAAAGCTTTAGCTGCAAGAAATTGTTTTATTTTTGCATATACACTTCTGATACAATATAGATCATTAAAGATTTGAAGTGGTTTACAAGAGAATGTGTTGGGCATTAATAACTGTTTATATTCATTTTAATGTGAATTATTTGAAACACATACTTCTAGTGATCAAATATTAATTACGGTGTATTTTAGAATGCGTCCATGATATTTCTCAGCTGTTGAACAGAACAAAACCTATTACCGCTTTTACACAGTGCTACGTACAAATTGCTGCATTAGAAGACCTCAGTATACCTGTAAGCTGCTATAGTGACATGGTGAAGTGGAAAAGAAAGAAAATCTCTCATTAGGACAGATTGCTGCATGCATTTCTAATGGGAAACAAATTAAAGTTAAAATTATTTTTGTAGCTCTTTTGTGCTGTCAGTGACCTCTTCTAAATGCTGTGTGGGAAGGAGATGACCGCTGAATATTGCCACATCAACCCTGTCAGGACTGACGTATCTTTGGGAGCCAAAGAAATGCCAGGGGAAAAAAAAAAAAAAAAAATCCAACGACAAAACCCAGCAACAAGATGCACATGCATATCCTGGTGTTTTCTGGTTTAGCAGAGGTAAAAAATAAAAGAAAAAAGCTTTTTAGAGTTTAGGGGGGGGGGATACAGTAAACTTCATTTTGTATATGCAGCTGTTTCCATTAAGGGCCTGGGGAAAAACTGAATCAGAAGAGCACCCTTAAGGGATAAATTATTTTTAATTTTAAATTTGTAACACATGCATTTCCAAGAAGTACTGTAAGTATTATTTAGTAGGAAATGACTGTGGGGAAGCACAATCTTATGCTCATTTGACCATAAAAACTGAAGGAGTTCTTGTAAATCTCTCAAAGAACTTCCTAATAGACTGAAGAACCACATTTTCATGTGAGAATCACCCTTAATTGTACGGCGAGATACAGCTCTTCCAGAACATGTATAGGGAGTCCAACCTGTCCATGAACTGGGATTTATACAGCACTTTTGAGCTTACCTGTGTGCTTTCTGCACCGAATTAATTGTTTTCCTCTCAGAAAGTCTGCCTTATCTCAACGAGCAGAAATTTCTTCCAAAAGCACATCTCCAGCCCAGCCTTGGTCTTTGCAAACCCCCAGGTGGATGTGTGGACCGACGGGATGGGTCTTCCCCACTTGCACCCCTAGAAAGTGAATTTATAGGCTTTATACAGAGGTCCTCTGGGAACAATTGTCTTGAACCAGCATAACACCGTTTGAAACAAGCTGGGCGTCAGGCTACCGGTATTAAAAATATACCAGAAATGATCCTGCAAGTCCTTCATTCATGTGTGCCCCTTTCTGGCTAAATACATGTTTCAGATATGAAGTGTAAACATTTTGCAGAAACGTGACTCTGGGTAAATGCAATCCTTAATGTTGCATCTTTATGTTCATCAGAGACGGTTCTGAACAGTGTTTGTTTTTAAATTGGGAGACAACCTTTTTTCCTTTCATTTCACAGGCCCACAAACCTGGAATATACAGATTATATTACAGGTACAGGAGAAAAAAACCCGGAGGGAGGGAGGGAGGAGGAGGAGCAACTCTCCTTTGAAAGAGCAGGCAAACACCCAGGCCTGTGTCCCTCTGATAAGTGAGCATGAGCTCGTGGCTCTGATGCTACGTCAGGTGATTATTTCCCAAAGTAATTCCCGCGGGAGGTTTGCTGTGCAGGGAAGGCAATCGCCCAGTGTCTGTGGATAAGCCATGGCTTTGGAGCGATGTCACGTGGGAAGGTGGGGGGGAGTGAAAGTGGGGGTGGAAAAGGCTGACCCCCTCCAAAGGAGCCCGGTCTTCACGTATATGTCCCCTCTGCATCAAACGCATCCGCCTGAGCAGCTTCAGGGCTGCTACTTTAAATCATACGTAGAGAAATATTCTCACTGTTCTGTTAATTATAACAGCAAATTGAACAAATGCACTTACAGCTCTGCCGCTGTCGCCATTTCCACGTCGGTGTAATTCATGCTTGCTGCCCATGATAGGATTTTTTAATGTCATTACACAGTAGGGCAAAGTCTTCATTTTTAATAAAAATACAAATGCTAAAATGAAATGGATTAATATCTAATTTTACATCTTCATTTACATGATGTGCAAAATTATCTTAAATATTTGTTATGGATGGAGTGGCTTTCCACCAATTTAGGGTTTTTTTCGTACTGGAGAATGTTAACATAAATTGTAGCATAAATCATTGCCTTGTAGAGTACCAGAAGGCGCATATAAAAACCCATATCTTTACTGCACATATTTCCCATTAACCATAATCTATTAGTAATTGAAGTTCATTACAAATTCTTGTAGACTTTATTGCTATCATGCTGCATGACATAGTGAACCTGGCTTGCATAACAAGAAGTCCTTGCTGGGAAATATCCTATTAACAATGACTGTGCATTTGTCATTGTGATAATAAATCCAAAGCTGCCTGTAGATTATAAATTATTGTGGCGCCATTTCCACTGTTGTAGTTTAAAAGTTTTGTCAGCACTTCCATTTTAAACCCCTGCTTTACAGGCAGTTATGACTTGACCATAAAAATCTGCAGCAAGCTGAATCTTGACTTACAAGGTCTCAGTCCAAGAGCGCGTTTCTTCCCCAGTGAGATGCATATTTCTTCCACATGAAAATCTTAGAAGCAGAAGTTGTGTTTATGGCAGATTTTTTCTTCTGCATTTGCATAGCTTCTAATTGGAAAAAGCCAGGCCATTTGACAAGCAATTTGTCCATAATCTTTCTAAAGATTTTGCTAGGATTTAAAAATATATCAAGACAAAATGATGGGAGGCAAGCTGACCTGAGTGGTTTACTGGCTGAAAAAGCCTCAATCCTTATCTCCAGGTGCCACAGATATTGGGAGGTATTAGGCAAACCCTGCTTCTCTTCAAAGGAGAAACTGAAGACAAATGATGCTACCCACATGCCTTGCAAAGGTGTTTTGAGGATTAATGACTAACGCTGAAGTTCTGGCATCCACTCAGGTCACCCTTCATCATGTCTATGCAATTCTTTGAGCTCTATATAGGTTTTAAGTGTTATTAAAAGAAAATTGCCATAGAGTTGAACTTTAAGTGTTAATTATGACTTGAGATATAAATGACATCAGGTCAAATCTTTCACAATTTACCTCCGTAATTGACTTCAGCTGGCTACACCAGGGGATATCTATCTAGCTGAATACATCTGTCTATCATATTTCTCAAGTCCCTATAGCAATGCATCCAGTTAGCTGGATGTACCCATTATGCCTCAACTGCTCCTAAATAGTGTAGGATGAATGCTTCACCTCCCTAAAATCACCAGGAAAACTTTCCCTCCCACCAGCAAGGCCAGGCTTTAACATCATCCTGCAATACATGCTCTGTCTTGAAGCATCGCTTGTGTTTTCATGGGGTGGGTAATGAATTTTGCAGTAAATACAATAACCGTCTTTTCACATCAATAGTGTCTTCTATCTCAACATGCCCCAAATTGCTTTGAAATCTTGATATGCAAAACCACTTCCCTTACCACTGAGGTGCAGCAGCCTCCTGGGTGAAATTCAGCAGCTGTTGGATGATTCACGGCACCGTTTCACAGCAATTTATGGCAGGATGAGGAGGAGGAGGGGCTGTCTGCAGTGGAAGTGGTGACGCCGAGGAGCAGAAAGCAGCTACCCAGGCTGGCACTGAGCAGGGGCATGGGCGCTAACATGTCTCCTCTGGCCAAAATTGCCATCAGCTTACCACTTCCCCTCTTCCTCAGCAGTGGAGTGGTGGGACATTGGGCTGGGACATGGGGCTGGCTCGGGACGAAGCCACTGCCCACCACCACCCCGGCACATGCAACAGCTCATGTTGGTGGGACCAAGGGTGTCTACCATCAATGGGCTTGACACTAGCTTTTGTGGTGCAGTCCTACCTGCTTGCAGCATCCTGATGCTCCTTCACACTAGTGGCAATGGGGAGCTCTCCTACAACTCACAAAGCCAGCCTTCATTAGCTCCTACCTCCCAACACCTCACATTCAAATCTTCATGATTTCCTGGCATATCAAGAGGCACTTCACCACCAGCCTTTGCCACCCAGCAGAGTTCATATGGAATGCAGGGATGGATCTGATGGGTGTAAGGGAAAAGCAGTTATCTTCCCTTTTTGCTTTAATGGGATATTCCTCCTTCCACTCCCTGATGAATATGAATGGTACCTAACACAGATGCATGAATGTGTGGGTCCAAGGTACTAATGGTGTGATTCAGGATGGTGCTTCTGTGCAGGAGTGGTGAACTCCTCTAAATAAGCACTGGAAAAAATTGTTACAGCATATTGCAGTTTTTTACTCAGTTTTGTGTGTTCTATGTGTATTATCAAGTCTCTGGCCAAAAAAACAACAAACATACAAATAACCAAATTAATGACTCTTTGAAATCCCTAAACCTAAGCCATGTCATCCTTTCCCGCTTTGAAATCCCTCAACCTAAATCGTGTTATAGTTTCCCACTCAAATAGAATATAAGAACGTAATATTTTTGAGACTCTTAATGCTATAAATACATTTTGGTATTTTTATAACCATGATTTTGCAGAGGTGGCAATGAGGTATCATTTATTTTGGTGAGGGTAAGAAAGATATTTGCCAGCAGATATAATTACTTTGTTTTCTTAAAGAAAAAAAAATTACATTATTTGAAGGCTGTTTCAAGGATCTGGTATGTTACAATGGATCCTGGCGGAGATGAATTAGTGGCCAGAGTATTGGTGATCTTGCCAAAAATGAATAGCAATGCAATTTATCATACGCTTCTATAATTTATCTCATGACCATGTATTAGATTAGATAAAGACAGAAAGACATGTGAATTGGATGGACTGGACTAATGCTGAAAACTTACACCTGCTTTTATTGAGGCTGACAGGAAGATTTCTGTTGCCTGCATTGCAATCAGAATTTGGCTTCACATCTTTAATTTGCTTTGAAGTATGATCTTGTCCAGCAATGAGAAAAAAGCTAGCTCAACATTAAAGAGCTTGTTGATCGTGTCTACTATTTCTTATTCAATACAAATTTGTTCACCGTATTTTCATATTCAATCAATTAAAAATTGTAAATATAAAAAACACTTACAAGCTTAAAAATAACAGTAATAAGCAGCTGTGAAACTGCTGCACTCATTACGTGCTACACCATTTTCAAGGTAACAAACCAGTAGTTTATTTTATCCCCTTCCAACAAAATCCATACTTCAAAATCCACTTTTTATACCAAATCGGTCTGTCTGTAAGACAAACAGTCTGCAGCTCAGAGTGTTTACCTACAACAGCAAAAAGATGTGCTACACTGCCTTCAAATTCGGTAATATCACCAGCTACCTTCTTTAGGCTGGTTGCGAACCAGTGATTGATATCTGTTCTTTTGCATTGCTTTCCTCTCATATCTCTTTGTCCTGCTGCTATAATCGATCACAGATTTTTCCATCAGGCTTTATGTCAGATTAGGATAGTGAACATGACTTGCTTAGAACAAACTGCTTCAAAGCTCAATGAGGCAAGCTCAGAAGTCGAAGCGCTCTAAAAATGATTGTTTTGAGCATGTCCATGAATGCAACGCAATAGCGGGAAGTCAGAAGTATGCTTTTATGGTAAGGATTTGGCAGCGCTCCTCTCTATGAAGCCTGTTACAGTCAAATCTACCACTGCGGGACTGATATTTTAAGTGAGGAGTGATGCCTAGCTCGTCATTTTCCTGATTCAGGAAGAAATTTCTGCTTAGAAGTCAGTGGATGTTTCTGGCAGGATTTGCACACATATAATGTCTGGGATTCAAGTTGCAGTCACACTTAGCTTTTGTGTTTGGTGCTTTATGTGTGCTATCAAGCACTGAAAGGAATGAAAACGCAACCTTCTCTGCTCTGCATAGAAATATATTTTGAAGATTCACAGTGACTAGTCTTCCTAGGAGAACTAAACTATCAATCCCTTACTTTAAAAGCTCTTTGGGGAATTACTGCTTGTTTTTATAGTGCCTCTCAATTGAGTCCTCATCTTGGTTGGTGGTATTTAGGTGCATCTGTTGTATAAATAACAAATGATTTTTTTTTATGTGAAGGACAGAGTGTTATTTATGGAAGAGGACTGTAAGGATTTGATCCAAATTTGGATCAGTGATTGCAGATGACTTTGCTAACAGCAATTGCCTCCCCCATGGCTGCTGTTGCTCAGATCTATAAAACCTGAGGAAGGAGTTGGCTCTTCCCATGGCAGCTTGGTGACCTCTGGGACTCCTCCTGGGAGAGGAATGGATGTTAAATCTTCACATGGGTTCAAGAGAAGACAACAACATAGTGGGTGAGAAGTGTTTTGAGGAGGAACATCCAGTGTCCTGTGCAGGAGTTTCCTGAGCTGAAATAGGTGGAAAAATATTGAGGAAAACTATCATACGTGCTTTCCTTGTATGTATAAGATGTATAGGATACTTTTCCCTAGGTCCCCACCTGTAACCACAGCTGGAGAAACACTAAATAAACAACCACGATAGTCCAACCATTTAGAGCTGCTTGTATCCCAGACTGAAATGACCATCACTGGAGATACTATACAAGACTTCACAGCACAGAAGTATTGTTACCCATTTTACACACTAAATCTCTCCTTCCTCAATTTCATAATAATGACTGACATCAAAGCCAAGGACAAGCATTAGGCTGCTGAAAGCAGTGCTTGCACAGCCCACGGGAGCATGAACCCTGATGTCCTGCATTTAATCCCAGGGAAGACACAGGCAGTGGTGCGTTAGTATAATACTTTTAAGCAAATTCTGAGTAAAAGGCTTTCTGCTGTACATGTATATAAAACAGGTTCTCTCGAATTTTGCAATGTGAGAGCAGATACTAAGACTGCCTAAAATTACAGCTTTCTGGAAAACAAAACCCCAAAAAGCTTGAAAGTCAGAAGTCACATCAGTCGCTATTACTGAGATTGGGATCTTTCGTGAAATAAGTCAGGTGAACCGATGCTCAGATGGACGTACTGCCAGGGCAGAAGGCAAACTATGAAATAAATACTCAAATACCTATGGGCTGCTGTAACACTGCATGCCTGGCAGAAGGTGATTGTATGGGGGGATAAAAAAATATGATTAAAAAAAAAAAAAAGCATAAGTAAAACTTGTACTCTGCCAAAGGCAGAGGCTTTGCAGCACAAACTGCAGTATTTCTGGTTCCTACAGGTCTGGTCCTGGCTACTCCTCCTCCCTCACCTTGCAAAAGCTTTGAGGCTGTGTGTAAAGACAGCACTTATCTAAGGCAGAAACTGGGGTCTGCTGGAAGGCAAAGGACCATGGCCTGAGAAATTTTGGCGTTTCTTACCTTGGAGGTGAACCTCAGGCCACCCGGCTGAACAGTTGATTTAAACTCTTGGGTAGCTAACCCACACAGCAGGAAAGGTTGACCCAGATTACTAAGGGAAACCTCATTCTGGCACGATTTATAGAGAGGGTACAACTGCCCTGTAACCAAGCAAGGGACACAGATGCCATGCTTTACTGTTCAAGTGGCTTATGGATGTGTAAGGTCATTCATCATACATTGCTTTAGACTCCCAGGCCAATAGGTATAAAAGCCTATCTCACAACAAGCACAGCCTTTTTGGCTCCCATCTGCCCACAGCAGCCCTTCCAACATTGCCAATTACATCCCTGCACATTACTGTATTGGCTACAACTCTCCTCAAAGCTGCTGCTGTACTGATGTGCCCCAAGGGTGGATTGTGTTAATGAACAAAAAAGATGCAGGGTCTCCATTTAAGAGCCTGTTTCAAAGCCCAGAAGTTATGAGCTCAACCCCTGGACAACTGTGTTGGTTTTGGCTGGGGTAGAGCTAATTTTCTTCATAGTAGCTAGTGTGGGCCTGTGTTTTGGGTCTATGCTGTAAGCAGTGTTGATAATTCAGGGGTGTTTTCGTTTCTGCTGAGCAGGGCTTACCCAGAGCCAAGGGCTTTTCTGCTTCTCAGCCCACCCCACCAGCGAGGAGGCTGGGGGGGCACAAGGATTTGGGAGGGGACACAGTCGGGACAGCTGACTCCAACTGACCCAAGGAATATCCCAGACCACAGGACATCATGCTCAGCACATAAAGCTGGGGGGAGAAGAAGGAAGGGGGGACATTCGGAGTGACAGCGTTTGTCTTCCCAAGTCACTGTCAGGTGCGATGGAGCCCTGCTGTCCTGGAGATGGCTGAACTCCTGCCTGCCCATGGGACGTGCTGAAGGAATTCCTTGGTTTGCTTTGCTTGTGTGCGCGGCTTTTGCTTTCCCTATTAAACTGTCTTTATCTCAGCCCACGAGTTTTCTCACTTTTACTCTTCTGATTCTCTCACCCATCCCACCATGGGGGGAGAGAGTGAGTGGCTGCATGGGGCTTGTTTGCTGGCTGGCGTTAAACCCTGCCAACAACCACACTTCCATTTGGAAGGCAGAGCTGCTTCAGGACTGCCTTATTTGTTTCAATTTGTTTGCTGTAATTCAGTTTCTCATGTATATGTGGCTGCGTGCTTGCATTAGCAATGCGTGGGAGGGCTCCATTTTTTTTGCAGTCAAAAAAGAAAGCTAAAAAGTAGACATGCTGAGACAACAGAGAGGGAGACCCAGTGCTGTGCCTGGGCTGCGGCGCAGGAGAGGCTGAGATCTCCAGGTCTTTCTAGAAGAGGTGTGAGTGGGGGAAGTGGCACTGCCAGGGAAGAGTTTCCTCTCAGATGTTTTGAAAAGCATGAAAAGCAATTAAAATGACCTTAACATAGGAAGGTCTCTTCCTCTTTTTTCAGAGCACACTTCTGCACTCCCAAAGCTCTCGCTGACCTAGATAGAGGCATGTCTGGCCTAATGCAGAAGCAAAAGTTTTTCTGTTTATTAATCAGAGACATGTATTGTGGTGGCACTCGGCAGCTCAAACCCTTGGAGGAGCCCAGGGGCTTGGGCTGTAGCCCCCAGCAGCAAGGTGCCCTGGGGCCGTGCTGGGAATGCTGGGCACAGCAAGCAGAGCTGCCTGCACCTGCTCAGGGGAATGCTGAGCAGAGGAGTCAAGTCCAGTCATTTTTAGGACATAGGTTTTTTATTCTGGTCATTAGGCATTTTCATGCCCAGGGGATTTATAAAGCTTCTGCCAGAACTAGGGGAGTCAGGCAGAATGGGGGGATCAGCGCTTCCTTCCAGAGAGGGCAGGGGAGCCAAACCAGAGGGAGACGGTGCAGCCTCACCTCTGAGTGCATCTACTTCACACGGGAGAAACTTCTTCCTTGTGCTCACCGTGTGATTTGGAGGAAGTTTGTGAGCCAAATACTCAACAGTGATGTCCTCACCGCTGGCATGGATTATTTGCATGAAACACAGTACTGCTCAGGGAACACATAACAGGGACACACAGCACTGGTCCCACCATTAGCTACCATGGCAAAAAGCCTGATTTTAAGTTATTTTGTTGGAAGAAACAGGTAATTCCAGTTTTAGATACAAGATCTCAATTGCCTAATGCTTTTCAGTCATGAACCTCATGCTGAGAGCTGCCTCTCTGGAGCTCTAGCTGTGCTTGCTCACTTGCAAGCAGAGAAAATAGATGTGGTGTCCTTGTGCGGATTTGAAGACGGCTTGAGCTGGAGCTTGTCATTGTCGTAGTTTTAACCTTAGTAACAGGTAAATCAACAGGCAAGAAGGGTGCATAGGAAGGAAGCGGGGAGAGGGCTATGATACCCAGCCAGTGCCATGTAGTGATGCACACCCAAACTCTTATCCCTCCTCCAAACCACCAAAGGCAATCTTAACCTCAGAGCAGCTGGGAGCTGAGAGTACCATGAGATGGCTGCAATTCATGTAAAAAATAGCAGCTTTTGCCCACTGAGTGCCACACCACTGCTGAAGGCTTTGTAGACTCACAGCCATGGTGAATTTTAGGGATGGGGTTGGAGAAGGACATGGGTGAGGTAGACTTTCAAAAAGCAGCTTAGGATGCCTGGAAAAGAAATTCAGTGAGTGCTTTTCTTAAAAAAATACCCGATCCAACCAACAGTGTTAACCTAAATGGAGTAGGGGATAGGAAATTGTGTAATGGAGGTTTTAGTTATGATACTTTTTGCTTTCCTGAAAACCATTAAAAAGTAATGATGTGACCAATGACTCAAGCCTACAAAATATTTCCAGTTTTATTTTTACACTCATTGTGGCCCTTTGTTAATTTATAGCTAGTGAAATAATAAACAAAGCCAATCTTATCATTTACATCTGACACTATAAAAGCAGTAATTATTAAAAGGTTACCTAGAATCAGTGTGAAGCTTTGACTTCTGTCATTAGCATGCTTCTTCCCTGAAACACACATTTTGTTAAAAGCTGTTTAGTGCCCATAACCATTCTGCTGATCTTCTCAAAATATGTTCTCCTCACAGGCCAGAGCTAACCTGTGCATATGAAATGAGTTCAGCTTAATGTTGTGTTAAAAGAGTTTGGTCTCTGGAGCAGTCGCTGTTCTTAATAACATGTAATCATATGCCTTCTATTTAGCTTTCATTTAACTTGCCCCATACAAGCAATGAATCCAGTTTAATTAAATGTTCTTTTAAACAGCGAAATGACACTGGTTTGTATTTAAAAAAATCTATATGCCACAGGGCACCCTCAAGACACAGAATCCTAATAAAGAGGATGTAAGACGTACAGCTAATAATACAGAGCAAGTTTGACATTTGCAGGGTAATTTAATGAACCAAGTGCTTCCTTACAGGCTTCATGTGGGAGCACAGTGGCTGCAGTACCATTTAATAGAAGATGAAGAGCCACATTTGTAATAATGCTAATAAACAGCCAATCTGAAAATTAGACTAGCATGTGGCAAAGGGATGTTATGCATGTATAATAAATGCTGCTCGGCGGCAGGATGAAGGTTGTCAGCTGATGCTGAAATCCTGCCACAGCATTAATTGGCAGCCTGGGGTGGCCGGGCAAGGCTTGGCCTCCTGCACCCCATGAGTCCCCAGGCTGCACACTGCGGGGCAAGGAGTGGGAAAATGCACATTAATGCTAAGGGATGGTAATGGGGTGTGGGAAAGGAGCACTGCAGGTACCCCTAAGAGAGCTTAAAATAGCCCCGAGGTCCTGACGACCAGAGGAATGGCTTTAAGTTCAGCAAGTGCTTACTTGTCATTCCAGTAAGAGGTGAAGACAGGCATTGACCAAGCATTCCCTTTTAGTTTTACTTTTCTCTGATAATTTAAATCTGGTCTAACCCTGGTCAGTAAGTAATTTAACTCTTCTGTTTTCAAGGGCATCATAAGGTAGAAGAGGAAAATGAGGTAGAAATGAGTGGTAAATGTTCGTTTTTCTCCTTTAGAAGAATCAGGACCTTTAATAAAGTAACTATTAGGACAATGAAGAAATAAACACAGAAAGCGTCTCACTCATTACTAAAATGAAAGTGCTTGCTAATATATGCAGTGCACCTGGAAATGCCCATTCAAGTAATTACAAAAGGGAAAAACACCGGGGAAACAGGCAAGCATGAAGACAATAGCCATTAGAAACAATATTAAAT
The DNA here is from genome assembly GCA_035590195.1 of Aviceda cuculoides. Classification (NCBI taxonomy): domain Eukaryota; kingdom Metazoa; phylum Chordata; class Aves; order Accipitriformes; family Accipitridae; genus Aviceda; species Aviceda cuculoides. Next base: position 47,137,088 of record JAVJGG010000001.1, read on the forward strand.
TAAGCACGCCTTTAGAGATCTACAAATTCACTGATTAAATTGTGCATTACAAACCCTGCCTTGACTTCACTTAGCTGGAGTCCTGGAGCGAACCTGGAAAATTTGAAAACAGCCTTTTGATTTGTACTGAGCTGCAGTCAGGGCTGTTCCTAACTTTGCTTAGTCCTGGGATTTTTAGAAGATGCAAAAAAATAACCCCCCTTTTTATTTTTTTTTTTTTTTCCAGATTCCAGCTAGCAGAAGGCATCACAATACCCCAGACTGAGCAAAACAAGGGCAGAAAAAGGGCACTTCATGCCATGCAGCATTAAGCTTGGCAAATAGCATAAAGTCCATCAAAATCAGCAGGCAACTTCTCATTGACCGAACAGCCCTTGAGTGTGGCCACCCATGAATGTTCGGGTGAATTTGACTGCACTAGCCCCTGTGTGCACCCAGGATGAGGAGCCCCATGTTTCCCTGGGGAGCCCATTCCCACCCAGCTATAGGGCAGGACGGCTTCCTACCCTGTATTTTGGCTAAGGAGCCTTTTGCTATGGGGCAGAGCCTACAGGCAGGGGGATTACCCCCCTGGGATTCCTGCCCCTCAGATATTCCCAGACCAGAGACAGCTCGGGGGGCAGCAACCGTGAACTGTGGTTCAGCGCTCGCTCTGCTAAGGGGCTAACAGCCACATGGATGTTTGTGTGGCTGTGCAAAGAAAGGGTGGAACTGAGACCAAGATATTGACCTTACTGGTGACAAAACTGTATCCTCTTACGGAGACATGAGAAATGAGTGAGGACAAGGTTATTAATATGTTTATTGGAGTGCAGAGTTTTTTATAACCATTTCCCTATCGTTGATGAGATTTCCAGGGCTAATGGAAAGTCTTCCACTTTCTCCTGTTCTCTGAGAGATCTCCTAAAATTGACTGTGGAAGCCAGCAACCACTTCCAATTGATTTTATGTCATTAAACATTAAAAACCATGTGCAATTTCCATAGAGTTTTTTCTGTTGGGAAGTGGGCTATCGCCCACCAGAGGTCCCGGGTTACTGCTAAAACCATGGATTGGCTGGGAGGGGGATAAAATTGTTAGAAAACTCTTTTCTAGCTAAGACTTTCTTGTAACAACACATGCACATAACCTGTGCTCCTTCCTCTTCCAAAAAGCTGGGAGATAGGCAGTTTTATTTTTAATTTTTCAGCTTTCAGCTTTATTTAGTGGGAAGAGAAGAGCTGAATGGAGATCATTCATTTCTGCTTCTATCCACTTGGCCCCTCTCTGCTTTTCCCTAGGCAATGAGGTGCTTCTGCTTTGTTTGCTCTTAGGGAATCTCCTAATATCATTCCTCCACTCATTCCCTCAAGGATTTCCAGTGAGCCAGAGGAAAATAGGACCTTTGAGAAGTCTTTGCTCCCAGGAGAGAAGAAGGTGAGGGCTCCTTCCCTGTTTCTCAGTTCATTCCTTCCATATAAACAATCTGGAGCCAATCTGCATGGTGCAGATGGAAATTCTCATTTTAGCTGTTGATGGGCAGTGGGGAAGCAGCAATCTCCTATGCAGTTGCAGACTGCAGGGCTCATACCTGATGCTGATCACAATGAGGGCTCTCCGGAGACATATTTTGGGAACATGTATATGTAAATGAGGCTTTTCCAAAACCCCAGGGAAGTCTGTGAGAAGTGAATTCAGGATGACTCCATGCCTCTCACACCTAAATAACAGAACTCTGTGGTATGAAGGTGTCAGGAGATCAGGAGAAAAGTGGACTCACACAGATCCTTTCCCCTCTGTAAGCCCATCGAGGGCCCCATAGACCTTTCCCACTGTTGTGGTTTAACCCCAGCCGGCAACTAAGCACCACGCAGCTGCGTGCTCACTCCCCCCACAGTGGGATGGGGGAGAGAACCGGTCTTCCCCCAGGTTTATGTGCTGAGCATGATGTCCTATGGTCTGGGATATCCCTTGGGTCAGTTGGGGTCAGCTGTCCCGGCTGTGTCCCCTCCCAAATTCTTGTGCATCCCCAGCCTACTCGCTGGTTGGTGGTGTGAGAAGCAGAAAAGGCCTTGACACTGTGCAAGCCCTGCTCAGCAGTAACTAAAGCATCCCTGTGTTATCAACACTGTTGTCAGCACAAATCCAAAACATAGTCCCACACAAGCGTCTATGGAGAAAATTAACTCTCTCCCAGCCAAAACCAGCACAAGCATTTATGTACGGAATCGGCTTTGCCACTCTGAAACT
>JAVJGG010000001.1:47139416-47154129 GCA_035590195.1 Aviceda cuculoides
GGGAATCTCTGCTCCGGCGCCTGGAGCATCTCCTCCTCCTTCTGCACTGACCTGGGGGGCTGCGGGGCTGGTTCTCTGACATGTTCTCACTCCTCTCTCCGGCTGCCGTTTCTGTGCCCACCGCAGCTTTTTTCCCTTCTTAAATCTGTTCTCCCGGAGGTGCTACCACTATCGCTGCTGGGCTCAGCCTTGGCCAGCGGTGGGTCCGTCTTGGAGCCGGCTGGTGTTGGCTCTGTCGGACATCAGGGAAGCTTCCAGCAGCTTCTCACTGAAGCCACCCCTGTAACACCCCCGCTACCAAAACCTTGTCATGTAAACCCAATACAGTGTATTAGATCAGTTACAATAATACCCACTCGTAGTTCAAATTAATGTGGAAAGGCCTCAGTAGTCCAGTTAAAATTGTTACACAAAGATCCCTTCCTGGTGTCTATCCCTTTTCTGTGGTGTTATGCTCCCCCTTCCAGTGACCCTCTGGTTCTCAGGGTTGACATTCTCAGATTTTTCTTTCACTTTCTCTGTCTCTCCTTCAAGGAACCTAAGGCAGATTCCCAGTTACACAGTGTGAATGCCTTCTTCCCTGAATGAGTATACTTTAAGTTATTTAGATGGGCAGAAAAACATAGAACTCATGATTTCACGTGCACATATAGTTCATTTATGATGTTAATAAATAATAGAAAAAATTGGAAAAAACACTTTAACCAGGCAAACGCTGCAGGTGAAATTGTTTCCGATCACAACAGGTGACTGTGCAGCAGCAGGAGTCACTAGGCCTACGAGTTGGCCAAGGACACAGCAGTGCCACAAGCCAGAGCGGGACGGGCTGAGGAGATGCACGGGCGGCGCTGCAGGCTCCGAGTTATCCGGAGCAGAGGGGTCCATCTGCTGTGACAAGGCTTCCTGCTGCGCGGACGCTGCTCTGCCGTATCAGGCTCCTTCACTTTCGTTTTAAGCCAGTACGGATGGAGAGCTGAGCGCCTGTTGCTCTGCCTCCTGTCTTAGAGCTATGGCAATAAACTGCTCCTGCCTGGCCTGAGCCTCCGAAGCAGAGCGTGTGTTTATTCCGCAACACCCGTTAGTCAGTTCTGATGAGAGCAGAGAGCAATACAAAGCCATTTTTTGCAGGCTTTTAGGTGTATATATAGCATATAATAATTTATTTCTGATAACCTAAGTTGGTTATTAATTCTCTGTTCTTTATTATTTAGGGCAAATGATGGAAATTGTCTGAAAATGTAAAGTTTATCCTTGCATTGTGGCTTAACCTTCAGAGGTAGTAAAGCATTGTTAACAAACAGACCACGTCTAGAAAACAAGCTAGAGAACAAATTTGTGTTCACTTTCTCAGGAGACCACATGACAGTCAAAGGCAGAAAAGGCAAGCGGTGTGGATCTGTTAAGCCATTTGCGATCCATACCTACCAGGATGTGACAACTTTAAGGGGATTAGATCAACCTTCCTTCCACAAATCCCACATAACCTTCATATAGCAAGCATTTCACTAAAAGCAGTCTGCAACTATGCGAGTGAACGATGGAAAGTGTGTTGAACTGCAAAGTGTGATCAAAGCATGAAAGATGCAGTGAATCTACCTAGATGTGAGGGATTTCAGACTATCAGGGCTATATCTTCTGCAGTCACATTTGTTTTACAAATCAAAAGGTTAATAAAGCAGTATCTAATGAAAAAAATAGAGGTCTGTCTTTCAAAGAACCATACATACAGGCTTTATTCTATTCATGTTCACTATTTTTGCTACATCTAACATATTTGAAAAAAATCAAGTCGTTTTGTGATATAGATACAAATACAGCATTGACAGACTAGGTGCCATCTCTGCATAAGTCAGAGTTGTACTACTAGAGCTGCAGGAGAAAATGTAAATTTCTAAAAGTATTATCAAATATTTGTAATCACACTGACAAGTGTTGTGGTTTAACCCCAGCCAGCAACTCAGCCCCACACAGCCGCTCACTCACTCCCCCCCCCTGGGATGGGGGAGAGAATCGGAAGGGTAGAAGTGAGAAAACTTGTGGGCTGAGATAAAGACAGTTTAATGGGTAAAGCAAAAGCTGTGTGTGCAAGCAAAGCAAAACAAGGAGTTCATTCACCACTTCCCACAGGCAGGCAGGTGTTCAGCCATCTCCAGGAAAGCAGGGCTCCAGCACGCTAAGTAACAGTGACTTGGGAAGACAAAACGCCGTAACTCCAAATGTCCCCTCCTTCCTTCTCCTTCCCCCAGCTTTACATGCTGAGCATGATGTCCTATGGTCTGGGATATCCCTTGGGTCAGTCGGGGTCAGCTGTCCTGGCTGTGTCCCCTCCCAAATTCTTGTGCCCCCCCAGCCTCCTCACTGGGGGGGTGAGGAGCAGAAAAGCCCTTGGCTCTGGGTAAGCACTGCTCAGCAGGAATGAAAACATCCCTGTGCTATCAACACTGTTTCCAGCACAGATCCAAAACACAGCCCCACACTAGCTACTATGAAGAAAATTAACCCCATCCTAGGCACAACCAGCACACCCACCCCTTTGTGAGTCACATTTCCATTAGTTGTACCAAAAAACTAGAGCCCTGATGGGCTGCTGAGAGGATAATGGCTGGACAACAAATGGTAGGACCAGCCATCTTGAATGCTGAAGAGTGTCAGCTGGTTTGCTCGGATGTCCTGGATACAAATGGAAAAACACTCTGACTGAGGGACAACGCCTCCTGTTCCTGCAGGGAGCACATTCAAAAGGACAGCTTTTGTGCACCATTTCAGACTTTGCAATTAAGGCTGGAATAGCCCATAAAGTGACACATAACATATTAAACACCTTCTGCGTCTTAGGAAGTGCAAACTAGGTGTTGCAAATGGAGACTCATATGGCCCAGCTGCCTCAGGCCATATGGTCACTCTGCTCCTCGCTGTGCCGCTCTACGTTCAGAAACGCAGCAGGATGGCAGCTGGGATGCCGGTGTGGGCAGGGAGCAGCAGCGCATGCGAGGGTGAAAACGATGCTGGTCAGACAGAGCCCTGCTTGACGTGCTTTCTCTGTTAGCGTTTGTGGACTTGATTCAGCTACTCAATTTGTGATACGCAGAGCAGCCAAAATAACTCTATGCAAAATAAACAGCTGAGAGCAGATGAAAATAGAGCTAATAATACACTCATTAGGAAGAGAGCCAAAGCACAAATTGCAGTGTCGAGTGTGAAAGGAGAAGTCAGAGAAGGGAAATAATTGTATGTACCCTATACTGCATGCAGGACACAAATATGGCCCCAAATAGCAGCTGTCTGTAGCAAAGGGACAGCAAGAGGCTGTGTGGACGGACCTCTTGGCTTGGCACTGGACATCATCCCAGCAGGATGGTGTGTGAGTGCTGGGTAGGTTGTTCGTGGCCCTGCCTGGTGGGCAACAGCTCGGTGAGGTACCTAGCGTCAGGGAGGGCAGGAGCATCTCAACCATAACTTTGTGTCACCTGGGAAGATGGGAGCATCACCCCGCTCTTTCAGATGTCCAAGACACATCTGCGAGGGGTTGTTTGCTGGCACCAAGATGGGTCATGATTAAGAGAGCCGCAGCTGGACATTTCAAACCAGAAAACTGGCAGTCCAGGAGGGTCAGGGGTGGCAACGGCAAACCATTTCCAATCCTTGGATGGGCACCATCCCTGCAGCGCAGGGTGTGTGGCTGCCTTGTCCCATCCTGCAGAGGCTACAGTCCTGCAAGTGGAGCTTAACCTTTGTGCATTTTGTAAGGCAGGCACAATACCAGAAATGGTTAAGAGTAGCAGAGCAGTCGGGGATATTTTACTGCCATTTGCTTGATTAGCCAGTGTTTCTGATCCATCTAAGGTCAGAGAGTGTATTTCTTTTTAGCCTCAGGTGGAAGCTAATGATAATGCAGCTTCTCAACTTGCCATTCACAGCACCTATTTAAAGTTGCTCAAAGAGACTGTGCAACTGCACATCTTTAAACAGAAAAGTTCAAGTGCCTTTTTGTGCCAAGTGCTCTTGAGTTTAGACCTACCTCCAACTTGAAACAGGAGGAAAGTCCTTCCAGAGAGCAAAAAGAGGGCAATTAAATATGTACTTGTTTATATAATAGCCTTCTGCCCAAGATGATCAAGGCTATTCTCCTTTATATGAGTATTTCTGCTATAATAAAAATGCTGTAGGACAAACAATGTAAGCCCACACTTCAGAAGTATTGACTGGAATGATTTCTCCCCACTCTTCTTGCCGTCAGCTTTCTCAGGTGGTTCCCATCCAGTCTGTTGCGTTCTTAAAATGAGAAAAAAAAATATCCTGATTTCTTAATCATATGTTACAGAATGATTCCGATTTCCCTCAATATCTCTCTGTACCTCTAGGGAAATATGTCTAAGCCAATCTCTGGCATCGCTCTTTCCTAATCCCCCGTGTACACCAAGGTGGAGGGTTTATTTAGTGGTGTGGAGATGTCCACCTCTTCAATGATTTTTGCCTGCCTTGTTCTCTCATTGCTGAAGGAAGAATGTTAAAGGATTTTTGGTTTTCTCTTCTTTCTTTTCTTTTCTTTTCTTTTCTTTTCTTTTCTTTTCTTTTCTTTTCTAAGACCTAAAAAATTAGACTTTTGGGGGAACAATTTTTATTTACAACTAACACCTAAAATTGCAGTAACAGGAAGGAATATGAGATATATTCACACCCCCTTGATTTTCTTTGTTCCCTTGAAGTTGTCAGAATTTCAATGTATACAATGAATTTTCCTATTTAGCTGAGGCACTCATATCGCCTCTGCCAGAAGTTTGTTAACTTCTCACAAAAGTTCAGGCTAGAGAAACAATTTTCTTTCTGTAGTACAGGTGGGGGACCAAGATGCAAAGATGAACTAGATTTAAAAAATGATTTTGGTGTCTAAAGCTGATAGTAAAAACTAAATGGCAGTTTCAGGAGCTCTCATTGTGTGAAACCAAGAGGAGTTAGTAACTATCTTTTCATCTTTCAGTACCTGAATGTCTTCAAACTCTGTCCCTCACTGATGTGTCTGGGTTCATCCATGAAGCCTGTGCAAGTTGAACCTGCACTCCCAGCTCTGGCCCAAAGTGTGGACTGAGCTCACATCCAATGGCGACGCAAACTTAGTTAAGCATAGGGAAACACGTCCAGAAAAGCACAGAAGAGTGACAAGGATAATTAAATAGACTTGGTGAGGACTGTGTCATGTTATTTGCCCACGCAGGCGCAGTCCATCTTTGCCAAGGTGGCAAAAGCTGCTCTTCTAAATAAATGCTCCAGGTGAGCTGAATCAAGGCAGAAAGAGTTCCCTCTTTCCTCTTCATTCCTTGCACAATGCAAAGCAGAAGATACCTATGCCAAACCATTTCATTTCTTCCAGCTTTATTGCCAGCCTTCGGGCTGCCTCATTCTGGACCTGCTGCAATCCAATCTGCTCTTGCTAATACTTCTAATATAATATTTATAACAGCCCTGGTTGAACCAAAGGCACTTGCACTGACAGATGCCACAAGCTATATCTCTCCTTTCCATTTTATTGTTTGGTAGCTTCTGGCAAAGAGAGAGAGGATCTGGTAATGAAATGCACCTTCTCTGCTTTCAACACACAGGAACATTTTGCTGTGCTGCCTATTATTCATGGGGGAGTAATCAAGTGGTTGCCGGTTGGTTATCAATGTGTTATGGAAGGGCAGGACATGTGATTGCGGTGGATAGGATATGTTTCTGATTTAATTATTGAGCTGCAAATGCATATCAGCTTTCTCACTTGTGGCTTTGGGGACATGCAGGTGGGCAAGCTCAGCTGCAACATTGTGGACAGAGGGACCTTATTCTGTAACAGGGGTGTAAAGTCATTTCTCTGTAACTAAAGATAATGAGTTCTGCAGGACTATAAATAGGCAGGGAGCTGTTTTGCAGATAAAGCATCTCTTTGCTACTTTGCTACAGCAGAGCACTGGGGAAAATTCTGCAGGGAACAATCTTCTCCTGGCAGATGGCTGGACCAGGAGACCTGCTCGACATTTTCCATGTCTAGTTTTCATGATTTATACAGCATCACCCCTTGGAAAAGCAATTCTGAAAGGACATTACGATTCTATGATAATCCACTGTACTTGACAGAAAAAAAAAAGCTGATATAAATATTTGTATCCCGTATGGTTGGAGCTAACCAACTTCTTCAACTCAAGTTCTGTTTCAGTTTTTCAACTTGCTTGGCTAGAACCACATGGAGTTTGTTAAATGGCTGATTAAGCAAATTTCCATGGGAATAATAGTGATTTTGGGGGAGGTGAGAATGGCTGGAGGGAAAGAAGAGGAGAGACATCAGGCACACTGGGCCCTGCACTGTGCAAGAGCTAAGTTCAGTCTCTGGTAAGGACCAAACTGAGGAGTTATTCAGTGCCTTCTGCCCTGGACATGTACCCTGGCCAGTAGACTACTTATTAGCTCTCTCTGGGGGAGAAGGAAACTTCCTTTTCACCAAAATCTGTTTTCACCCAATCACAGAATGAGAAAGATGATGAAATATCAAAAACAACTTTTGGAAGGAAAATAGCTTTCCTCCAAGCTCTATTCAAGTGCCTTGGGGAGGGAGAAGCTCCTCCTTCTGGTCTTCATTAGAAAGAGAAGTGTGAATCGAGGGGAAAAATAATCCTAGGAGAGCAAAAGGCTTCAGGGCAAAGTTTTTTCTCAATACAACTCAGTGTAATGTTGCTGACAATTGGGAGAGTTTTGCATTGCTCCATTATAAGCCTTTGCTCCACATAGCAGAGCTACAGGGTACAGCTGGCATCCAAGGGCAGTATTTTGCAGAAGTAAAGATTGAAATGTTCAGTCATGTTCATAAGGACATTAAAGAGCAGAAACAAAAATTTTTCAGATAGAGGATATGTCATCAGGCCAAACTGGGAGGACAAGAAAATGTACTGACCAAAGAGCCCATGATGAGAAATGGCTGGAGACAGATGATTTTGAAATTAACGATTAGTTTTAAATCAAACTAGCAATTCATTTAGAACTACAATTTAAACAGAAGAAGACAATTAAGTCAGTAAATACAGAAAAGCTATGGAAAAAAAAATATGCCAACTTCATTTATGTTTACAGCTGCACTCTGTCCCCCACCCTTGGTCTTTCTGTATAAACACAGTGTGGAAAAAAGGCTCAGAGCTTTCCAAGTGCCATGCACAAGTAGAGTGCAGAAACCTGACTAGTTGTTCGTTTTAGTCTCTCTTGATATAAGTCCATCACTACAATATAGCATCCACTGATAACTCCTACTTCATGCTATTGCTCTTTCCTGCAAAGGAGCTGTGTTCCTCTAAACATAGTTTTCTTTAAGGCAAACAAGACCCAGAGAGCTGGATGCCCTCATCTTGTGCAGTTTTAATCTAAAACCACAGGAAAAAAAAGTATTCTGAATGCAAAGCAAATAGCAGTTACCCTGACACTTCCTCATTTCAGCAGTGAACTGCAGCTGTATTTGCTCTTGGGGAGGGCAACTGTTTTCACTTAAGCCATGGGGAGAGGAGGGTACAAATCCCAGAATTTCATTGCCTGGAGAAATGAATCCCCACGGCACATACATTTGGATGTGAATTGCTTGAGTCCTCTCCTGGAAAAGAGCACTCAACTTATTCTTGCCTCTCTTGGATACAGCTGGCCAGGACAATTTACATTGCCTAGAAACTGGGAAGGAGAGCGTATGTCCAACTGATTTTGCTCCACTATTATTTTTAAAACTCCCAGCCTCAGCAGTCCTCAAGAGGTCTCTCCCACTCCTTTAATTTCTTAATACATGTAAAACCAAACAGAAGAAAAACAAGGCAAAAGGTTCATACAGTTAAGCTCTAGATTGACTTCATCCAACTTAATGCTTTTTAATCACTCTTTGAACAAAAGATTTAGTCTTCATAATCCTCCTTTTGCTCAATTTGCTGTTCCTTACTTTATGAAATCTACTGTTTGTTTAGTTTCCCTGATTCCCACCCCCTGAACAAGTTTGCAGGAGAAAAAAATGGATAATATCACAGGGAAAATTACTTTTGAGAATAAAATAAACTACAGATTACAGTGCCAGCTTTTCTTTTATGGCTCTTCATTGGAAAAGTGCACCCCAAACCACATAGAGCCCTTTCCACTGGGTAGTCATCTGAGGTGCTAACACACCAATCTGAGCTGCTAACCAGAACTTTGCATCTATCTCCAGGAGCAACAACGCGATTAGACCTGCTGATTTCAAGGCTGATGCAGGCCTTGTTTTGGGAGACTGAGATTTGTTAGCGTTAGAGACATTTGCAAAGAAATTCCTATGGGAGGCTCTGCTTCTTGGCAGCATCTAGCAATATTGCCACCACTCCCCTTTTCCAAACATTTGAACCTATTTTTGTCTACATATAATTTAACTTGACTGTGATGGAAATTGCCAAATCCAGTCAGTGCAGCGGGCTGGGCCGTCCCACATGCTGTGCCTCGCGAGAGATCCGCTGCAGGAGCCCTGGGCTGCTACTGATGTCTGGCTTTCACCAGCTACTCCCTCGCTGCTCCGTCAGACAGGGAGAATAACTCTGCCCTGACAAACAAGTCTTTCTTTCCTTTCCAAACATTTATCTCTGATTCATTGGGCCTTCAGGTCTGTTTAGGAGAAAGTAATTCAACCTCGGTATTTTAGCTGCAAAGAAATACACTGATGTGGGCAGCAGTGCATTAGGCAGGAGAGCCAGGCCCACAAATCACTGTTTCCCATCACCCAAATCCTGTTCTACCCTGGATTTCAACTGGTGTGTTTTGAACAAAATCCTCAAGACCTTTTTGCAAAGCCCAGAGCTATCTGTGCTCACACCTTTCCTCATTTTCACAGTATCTCTCTCAGATGTGCTGTAGACCTCGTTATGGGAGAACATTTGCAAAATAAAAAATTGAATGCACTTTATCCTTCTTACAGCTTGTAAAGCTAAAAATATATCTCATCTCCCATTAGTTCCTCACTTAAAATAAATAAAAACAATTAAATATCAATTTGAGATATTATAAGCTACTATATACTTGAAAACGTAGTTATTCTCCAAGTGGATCATTAATAAATATAAGTGCAAATTAATCTAAAGTACTCTGTGAAATTTTATCTTTCAGTTAAACAGTTTCACTGAAGCTCCTTAAGAAAACTTATTGCTGTGTTTCCTACTGTTCCATAAGGTCAGACAGATGTGACCAAACACATGTAACATGTAAGATATATTCAAAATTCTCTTGCCATCATTTTTCTTTGTGAGAAACAAAGAATATGCCCTTAAACCATGTGAAAGAGAAAAGACCGTACACCTAGATTCAAACTGTATCTGGATTCTTTTGGAAAACTGGAACATGATTTTCTCTGAATAACAGACACAGAGCCCCAGGCACTTTATATGTTCAAAAATTAAACTTACAACTGGCATACATCTGGCAGTGATCCTGTACACTAAATCCATTTGGTTGGCCAGATGGCCTGAGACTTGCAGCTTTTTAATCTCACACACAAAGCACTTTAGGCTGGAAAAAACAATAAATACAACATAATACAGCATCATGACAAAAAGCCTCTTTTATTGGTTTTGGAGCTATAGGTACAGAAAAATATGGGCAAAGCAAGTATTGTTTTCACAATTTAATTCCTAAAACGTGCCATATTCTGTGACTGCATCCTCTTTTCCTCCATTTCTTATACCTAACTGATCCTCAGTGAAGGATGAGTGGTTCCTTAGGTACAAGGCAGGATCCTGGAGGCAGAGGATGGCATGATCTGCCATGATTCCTTTCTGATGAGGAAGAGTAGGATTGTGAGATCTTAATATCTCTTTTATTCCTGCTCTCTTCGGGACAAACATCCCACATTGTCTTTTTGCATTAAAAACAGAGGCAGCTTTAAAAAGTGAATTTTTCTACTGTCAGTATTTTCAAGAAACCAAGGGCTAGAAAAAACAAACACTTCATTTGCTTTGCTCTGAATGCACATTTCTTTTTCTCAAATACCTTTATGTATGTCATTAGTGAAAACCCTTCCCCTGTTGACTTCAGCAAGAGCTGCAGTCTTTTTCCTGTATGCCACTGACCAGTTCCTGTGACTGTATCTGCTTTTTTGTTTCTTGTGAGCCACATTGCATTAAAATCAATGTAAAAACTCCCACTGAATTCATGACTATGTAAATAGCCATCCACTAAGTCACCACGACACCGCTGTAACTTCCACCTGCCCCGCACCACCCTTAAATGAACGCCATCAGGAAGGGAGCACATCACTACGAGTTTATGTTCAGTCCTTTGGTGTTTTCTGCAGCGAAAGCAGAAGCATTGCACAGCTGCATGAATGAAGCAGAAATTCAACCGTTCAGCATTATGCCCCTGTTCTTGCACTAAGGCTGCATGTTACCATCAACTCATCCCTTGCCAGTGCTATCCCTTTCTTACCCTCTCTTTGGAAAGGCTAATGGAGCATCTTCGGCTTAGGCTTCTGTTATTCACCATGCAACTAATTCACTCAGAATAGTAGGGTTTAGGACAACCAGATGACTTCGCTCACTGGCTTGTTTCATCTTTCCAGAGATGCCTTTTTTGCTGGCAGCTTCAAAGGCATCTTAGTGGATAAACTGTCTGACCTACTAAAAGAAGTACAAAGAGAATCCCCTTCTAAATTAATTCTTGTGCCTCAAATTCATAGTCAGATTTGTTTCTGAGCAGCTTTCATTTCTGTTAATCAGCTACAACAGTTCTGGTTCCCTTGAGTTGTTGCTTGGCTGCAGACCTCCTCCTGTACTGTACTTTTCCCAACCATTTTAGGAAGCATTGCTACCAAAAAGGCAGAGGCCTGGACCTCAGCTGAACTGAATCAATACCTCCACCAAAGGAAATTCTTTCAAATTCACTGAACTTAAAGAAAGCAGATTTATGTCATCCAAGGCTCCTGTCCCTAAATGTTACAGAGATATCATATATGTATCTTATTGCCTAAAGACCTGGTCCAAATGCTGTTTCACAATCTTAAATTCCATAAATACAACTAGCTGGGGGAAGAATATTGCTCTAAACTTTCATACCAAAGATTCTACAGTAAATCTGTGCTTCAGGGAAAGTAGCTGAATATAATGAGAGATGTTCACAGCATACATGGAAAATAAACATCGTCATGCTGTCTCACGGACAAGAAAGCAGAGGCTGGGAGAAGTTTCACCGAAGGCCATGAAGGGACTTGAAAGTGGAGCTGGAAGAAGAGGTTAGTGATCTTCACCTGTCAGCTCTCTGCTCTCTGCTCAGAGCACTGGGCTGCGCCGGTGTTTTTGAGGGATGAAAAGAAAGATGTGTGATTCAGAGACAAGATCTGTGGATTTGTTAAAAAAAAAAAAAAAAAAAAAAGCACAAAACTATAGTGGTTTAGCAACTACCTGGGGTGGTTACCTACAACATCTGAGGCTTGTAGATGAAGATTTGAGCTGAGAAGCAAAGCCATTAAATAAACTCTTCCCCTTGTCCCTGGTATTCCCAGTACCCCCATGTGTCACTTGTTGAAATCTCTTCAGCTGGACCAACAGACACACAGCACATCTGGACACAGAAGACTTTAATTTGGATGCCTAACTACTAGTTTATGAGCCTAACTTTAGCCAAGCAAGTTTGACAGTCCTGGCCTCTGCCTTTAATGCTGTTAGTATTCTGGAGGGTTTATTGATGATTTCATGCCAAATCAATTTTGGCACATTAAAATGATTTGTCTGAAATCCAGCAAAAGAGCTTTCCTAATAATTCAGCTCTCAGACTCTGCAATGCTGGCGTGAAGGTAATATGTGCCTGCATAGGTGCCCTCAATTTGCTCTAAAAACTTCAGAATGATTTTACTGGAATTTAAAGCATTTTAACACATATACTTTCTTTTAAACCTTTGCCGTTCATTTCAACACTGAGTAATTAGTAGTTCACTTCAAGGTAATTTTAAAATAAAAAAATCAAAATTGTCTTTAAGGAAAAGGTGTTTCATCTTGAACTTAAAATCTTCCAGGTATATCTTTTAGATATATCTATATTCACACCACCAAAAAATGTACGTTAGACTGTCAAAACGTACACTAGCAAAGTAACCTTAAACTACTTGATGTTAGTTAGGCAACGCCTTTGTCTTTCTACCCGAACAATGATGGTGCACAACTAAGCAAGAGCCAATGTATGATTTATCAGTCTCCTTTGTGGAGTAGGTATCAGCTCCTTCCAAAATATTCTAACTTTTCACCCTATATGCAGATTCATATAAATGTGATGACCCATTGCTTTTACATTGTAAATTATACATGTCTGAGATGAAGGATCGTATTAGCAGACTTTATAGGAAAGGTTACTTACACCTTACTCAAAGTTCTGAAAAGAAGAAATATGAAATACAATGTTCCTCCTGCCTTTGTGCATTGGGTGAGGCGGGTTCAGAGGTCTCATAAATATTGACAATATTGAGTAAATATTGACAATATAGGGAGCATAAAAGTTTAGTTGCTGTCTGGATTTGATGTGTATAGTTAGCAGTCACTGTTTTTCTGTTTAAGGAGATCACATATTTCAGTTAGCAAAGAAACAGCCAGGGATGCTAAATAGCTTGAAACAGGAAACAACCATCACCTGAACTGCCAGCTCATTTAAATCAGTGCTTGAGTGAATATATTGCAGGACAGAGTTGTCCAGGGTCCATCCAAAACAGTGCCACCCAAACTCATAATGGCTAACCAGAAAGGAAAAGGGAAACAAACATTTCTGCCTCTTTGCATTTTTCCTCCCCATTACGGAGTTTACTGTCTATCCCTCTTTATAGGTCTTGGATAGGGCCCCGGCACCAGCTGATGGCTTTGGGTCCATCAGCACAACAGCCAACTCCCCAGAATGGCCGGGGTCTGGCTCTGGTGGAGGGGGGACCATCTGGCACCGCTGCCTCGCTGCGTACCGGTCCTGCAAAACTCTCCACACACTCGGTGTGCTCCAGGGCTGTCGGCAGGGCTGTTGGCAGTGCTGCCAGGCCAGGGTAGCACCTCCTCCCCCAGGGAACTGCCTACCACGAACTCATTTTGGGGTGACTAAAACCTCATTAAGGAACACAAAAATTAACCCTCAGAGCCTCTAACATGGTGCGAGAGTCTTCTGGTAATGGATCTTGAATGCAAATGTATGCCATAGAAATAGATGTCATATATGGGAAAAAATAAGTCTATTTTCCCTGGCTTTATATTATGCAGGATGGTCAAGGGGACCTTTACAAGGGGACTAGAGATAATGTCCCAGAAACAAAGAGCACATTTTTCTTGCTCTAGGTAAATACACTGATATGCATGGGTGGCTCTTCCAGTTCTGGCACGCTGCTTCAATCTTTTCTTTCCCACCATGTGAACAAATGTTTTTTTGCTTCAAGTTCAGGACAGGCTTTCCAAGGCAAAATCCATCCAGATGGTCACCAGACAAAGGGAGGAGTCTCAGACTTCTCTAAACAGTTTTTTAAACCAAAGAAATTTTCTACAGTGTTCTTCACTGATGATGCCTTGTCTGCTATTGCTCATGACATTGATGAAATAAGCTGCTTTTGTTGATTAAAGCTCTTGAATCCCATAGGCAGTTTAAATCCTATCAAAAGGTTCATCTTTTCAGATGTTCTTTTTAAGTTCTTTAACTATGGTTTCTGAATTCTCACTACTATTTCAATTCTCATAGCTAAGCCCTTCACGCTATCTTTATATAGTTCCTAGAAATGACATGAACACTGTATGTACTACACATTTACTTCAAATTAGTATCTATGTTATTTTTGTGCATGCAACATACACAATGCCCCAAAATTGCACTCTCGATGTACTGCACATGTAGTAGATGTGTACATAGATGTTTGATGAATGCTTGTCATTCCTGGTTTTATTTCTTCAAAAACAAAACAATCACCCAAATCTTTAACCCCAAAATCTCATTTTATGTCCTCTGTGTAGTTTAAAATATTGCATTTCCTTTCACACCCAATGTTTTTGCCTCCTGTTTCAGAAACAATCACTTCCATGGACACTGGTGACACTCTGTTTGCTGCAGGCTTGCTTGTCACCAGAACTATACACTGCTTTGGTTCAGAAGCAAAACATAACAGGTGAGATATAGCACTTAGTGCGTGAATGAAGTATTGATTCCTCTAGTAGAGTAAAACCTTCAGCTGTAATTAGCCCAAACACATTGTTTAAAGCAGGAGGGTCTTCATTACAACCCAGGCCTCCATATCCTAAACTGTTGTGCACAATCATCTCCTTTACTAGGTGTCGCGGTTTAACCCCAGCTGGTAACTAAGCACCATGCAGCTGCTCCCTCACTCCACCCCCCCCAGTGGGATGGGGGAGAGAATCGGGGTAAAAAAAAAAAAAAAGTAAAACACATGGGTTGAGATAAGAACAGCTTAATAGAACAGAAAGGAAGAAACTAATGATAATAACAATAATAAAATTACAATAATAATAATAATAAAAGAATTGGAATATACCAAAACAAGCGATGCACAATGCAATTGCTCACCACTTGCTGACCGATGCCCAGTTAGTTCCCAGCGATCCCCCCAGGCCAAGTCCTCCCAGTTTATATACTGGGTGTGATGTCACATGGTCTGGAACACCCCTTTGGCCAGTTGGGGTCAGCTGTCCTGGCTGTGTCCCCTCCCAACTTCTTGTGCCCCTCCAGCCTTCTTGCT
>JAVJGG010000001.1:47154229-47166260 GCA_035590195.1 Aviceda cuculoides
CCTCCAGCCTTCTTGCTGGCTGGGCATGAGAAGCTGAAAAATCCTTGACTTTAGACTAAACATGACTTAGCAACAACTGAAAACATCAGTGTGTTACCAACATCCTTCTCATACTGAATCCAAAACATAACAGTATACCAGCTACTAGGAAGAATATTAACTCTATCCCAGCTGAAACCAGGACACTAGGGAACTTTGTAACGAATACCAGGGTGTTGCAGAGCACTGCGTGGGCTGGGGAACGGTGGAGGAGTTTCGTGCCGCTGGATGCTACAGGGATGCTGTGGTGCATGTGCCAGGGAGGGCAAGCCACAAGCATGGTGACTCGCTGGTGGCACAGCATCATGGATGGGACCAGTGGAAAAGGTACCAGGAGGTCAGGGCACAATAGTTTACATATGCCAAAAGATGCCAAATGGGAAACCCTGTCCCCAGGAATTTCCTGTGAGAAAGCAAGAGCGAGCCAGAACAGCAATGTGGGAAGTGGATCAAAGGAGATGACAGATGTGGTAGGACCAGGTGCTTGGGGCAGTGAAACACGGCAAGAAACATCAGTGAGATGTTCTCACAGGTTTTGCTCCTGATTATTGTGTTGTGCCACAAACAGGGTTCGTTTACCTGGTGAGCAAGCCAATAACACACACAGAGTTGGGTATTGTCAGACTAATTTCACTGATGCACATGAATGGGTGCCTGTTTCAAGACAGCACATCCTTGTCTCAAAAGTCCTCATATTTCTACACTTAATTAGTATATATTTGTTGTTTTCCTTAATGATTGGTTCTTCCTTCTTCACTCCTCACGTAAATTAGCACGGAGACTGTCTTCTTCCTTTATTGTTTTCTTTTGTGTAGGAGGTATCATCTGAGTAGGTGGTCAATGAGTCGGTGGTCGTGATCTCCCCAAGTAGGAATTACCTTTTACCTACTTCTTCCCTAATCTTGGCAGTTCCAAGTGGTTCTTCAAGGGTTATTGACCAGATCACAATCCATTACCTTTTCTGACACAAATATCTTCCCTATTTACAAAGGCCCAATGTCTAGTAGTTAGTTCCTAAACCCTAAATCATGTGTAGTTAACTCTTTCCTCATTTTAAATATTAACTGATGGGGGTTGTACACAGGCTTTAGCAGCTCCCTGGTAATTTCAATCATACTGTACTTATTAACTGATAACAGTTGCACAGGTCATACTATTTATGGGTAGTGAAGCTCCTTTGTCAGTGGTTTTCTGTTCACACGTTGTTCAGTAATTAACATGCATTTCATCTGAGAGGGACAAGATTTTTTTTAGTGAGCTGTAGAAAAATCACATGGATTTTGGTATGATTCATACTGCCTTTGTAATTTCTTGAGATTCACTTCACTAGAGCCAACTTTTGATGTGCTGCGGCTTGTGAAATGGTTAAATAGCTGTTATACTCCATTTGGTCATCACACTTGGTACTATACTCAACATATGGCTTGAAGTGCTTGGGATTAAAGACGGTGGATCCTGTCAGAGTGAGCTGGATCCAGAACCCACCCATTCAGTTAGGATCTGGTTACCATCAAGGCAAGTAAAGGACTTGAAACACCTAGCTTCAAATTCCTGCTCCATCAGTGTGTACGACCTTGGGAAGCATATAAAGTCTTCTTTGCCTCAATGAAATGGGGAAAAATATGCTTCCCCACATCACATAGTCCTGAGGATAAATTCCTGAAAGCTGCTGAGGTGCTCAGATCCTACAGTAACGGAGGCAATATAAGTACAATAGATTGATAGTCTTTCCATTAACTTTGGATGAGACCTTATAGGCACTGTGCATTTCTTGCAATGTTTAAAGTAAGTAATTATCATTATTTCCATCTGTTCTTTCTCTGCCTGTGTCCTTTAAAAGTTATGGCAAAGGCTGACGAGGTGGAAAGACTGTCTGCCTCAGAAATGAGCAAAGTGATACAAAACCCCTCACCAAAGTATGACTGGAAAAACAACACATTCTCAGAACCGCGTTACCCATTGTACAAAAAAATATATATGTAGTATCAAGTCTGAAATTTTTGCAAATTATTTTGTGAACCATCATGAAGAATGTCTTCGGGGCTTGCATGAATGGCACCTCCTCATCAGCATGTTCAGGCGAATGGCACAACTGGGTTTTAAAATAAGGAATTTCTGAGTATTGGCATGTTTTAGTTTTCAAACCACTTTTATTTTACAATCTTTGTAAAATTGGCTCAGAGATGTACAGTTTCATTGGCTTCTTTGAGGAGAATAACACAAAAAACTTGCTGTAGGTGAAGAAAACCAATCCCACAGAGTGATCACTTCTGCCTAACAAAGTAATGCTCACTCAGAGTAACTGTGTCTTTTACCAGATGTGTTAAAAGACCTTTAAAGTCACGTGAAAGTGGACAGCTAACTATTGGCTTCGTATAAACCCAGCTGCAACAAAAACTGGAGTAGGCTCTCTGAGAAGGGGAAAGGCAGATTGGTGATGAGGTACCAGCATAAACTCTGAAGAGAAAAAAGAATTGCAGTATCTCTAAAATTGCTGTCTTCTTAAAACTCACATATACATTGGCCCTCTCTTAAAGTCTGTTTAGCTGGTAACTAATATCCTGCTAAAACTTCTCCCTAAACCTAAATTCCCAGCTCCTGGGGAAAATACAAGTTGTTACCTATATTACAGTGTCTCAGTTCCTCTGCCTGTATGAAGGTTTATGAAGTGATGTTGCAGCTCCTTTTAAACACTGCTTTATTGGTGACACCATAGTCAGAGACTCAGAAATATGATCAATGGTTAGGAATAAATTCACATTTATCACATTTGTGCCTAGATAATGTATTAGATTATTTTTTATATTGCATTCTCAGCAAGCTTTAGTATCTTTCAGGTATCACAGAAAAACACTACCTCCACCAAACACCCTGGGAAAGCCTTTCAGAGCAGCACTCGCCTCGGCTCACCCACAGCAGGTTCAAAGGGCATGGTAAAAGGATGACCAGGGAGTTACTTTTCTTTCTCAGAGGTATCATGGATCCTGTAGGGAAGTGGAGAACTGCTTTTCCAGCTTTACATAGCAGAAAATCAGTGTTGGTGTAAAGCCAGACAAGTGCAAGGGGTCTCAGGAAACCTTTGAAAAACTTCTCAAAGCAGTGCTGGCTGGGCACTTGAGTAATTCTAAAACTCAACAAAGAGGGTAAGAGCAGAAGGAATGGTTCATTTTGCTTCCAGGATGATTTTCATGTGAATTCAGCAGGACTATGAGATGGTCCTTCCTGTTCCTAAGTGGGATGGTGTGAAGGGCCAAGGTCTGACACTGACCATTTCCAAAGGCCCAGGTACTAGCATGCTTTGGCTTTCAGAAGTTCTTTACGGTCATTCAGACCTTGCTCAGAAAAGGACAGTATCACTTGACTTCCTTGAGAAGCATCAAAGGAGGAATAAAACCTGTAAGGTTGCTCTTAAGTTCATACTGCTCTCCTTATTCAATCAGTGTATACAGAACACATTGGTGCCTATGGAAGCTTGGATTTCTGCCAAAGGCTCCTGTGGGCAACTTCTGCTTCAGTTAAAGAGGTTCAGCTTCAGTTTCCCAAAAGAATCAGTTGGCAGCTGAGGTGTTAAAATTCTGTATTCGCTACTAGAAAACATGGGTAAAAGTGAAATGTCCATTTGAAAATATATTTCCATCTATGTGTGGATAGGCCTGTGTGTCTGGAAATGTTATCAAGGTTAATTAGAAAAATTATCTCATCAGAACAAAAAAAAAATCAGGTGAGTGGAATCTCTCTGCCTGAGACACGCTAATCTTTCCTAGCTCGGTTTCAAGTGCAACTGTGATTCATCAAAGTCATTCCCCCACACAGTCCCTCGAGGACATCAAAAGTTTAGCCAAGTGCGGCAATACTCACATCGCATCTTCAGTATTAATGAAAACGGGTGTTGCAGCTGCTTCCTCTAGTGGTGTGCAATAAAAAAAAAAAAAAAAATTAAAAAAGCAAGGTTGACATATCCATGTCGTTAAATACTGTTGTCTGGATTTGAAGAGATACTTACATTATTTCTCTCTGCGGTTTGTGAACACCTCCCCTGAGTTAAAAGGAGGTCATGACCATCCTCTGTCTCCTTTGTCATTTGGTTATTCTCATTCAATATTTGCTTACATGCTTTTAAAATATTTTCTTTTCTTCTAATAAAATAAGATGCATGGGCAAGCAGTACAGTGAATAAGAGGTGCATTCCTGTAAGAATGGCTTTCAAAAGAAAAGCTAAGGATATCACTGATTCTGTACTTGCTTGGGTGGCACCCCACCAGGGTTTTTTTTTCTGTTTTCAAGTGGGCGGTCATCACCACTGGTACCTTGTTCATTGTTCAGGCTATTGATTTTGAAATGTTCATTGTCTCCTTCAGTAAGGTTTTTTTTGGATCAAAAAGTTCTCACACAGCATGATTCACTGCTCACCTGTCATGCAAATAGGGTACTATTTGGAAAAGGCTGTAACAGAAGCCAGATATTTCTGTTTTCATCTATAACGGTATTTCTCATATTCTCCTTTGGGAGGATTTTGCTATGTCTCCAGTTCCCAGCCTTCTCTCTCATCATTCACAGGACTCATCCCTTTGATTTCAGTTTCAGGAGAGCAAGATTTAGCCTGAGGTGTCTCCTCCAAGAAAAATAAACTGTAAATTGTTCGCAATTTTGTTTTCACCTTTGCTTTCTTGAGAATTGCCCCATTCATTGGATGCAGGCCTTTGCTTGATCCCTCTGCTCAGGCACTGCTCCTCACAGGTGGTGGTGGTGGTAGCTCTGAAGTGCCAGCCCGAGATCAAGAAGCAACAAAACTGTCATCACTGAGATCTATTTTTACCTTTTGCTACACATTGTCACCATAAATAAAATGGAAAATCACTGCCACGGCTCTCTTGCTTTCTCCCTTTATCAGTCGTTGTCCTTTCTGCTGCGGCAATACAAAACAAGCAAGAGAGAAAACAAATTAAAATACTCTCTGGTGCATGGAAAAAAAATGCCATTTAGCTCAGAATTCCCAGTGGAACTGCCAGGCTGCAACGGGGAGAAAAATTTTGCAATACCACTGCTGTGATGCGCAGGAGTATTAAGCAGTTGTTACCTCTCCTGGCCAAGCGCCATGCATGGGAAGGCACAACGGTTGCCCGCTCCTCCGGTACTGCTCCCTTTGTAAGGTGTGCAGGGAGCTGTGGCACCATGGTGGAAACTCCCCGGGGAGTGAAGAAGTTCCCAGAGTTAGGAAGAACTGAAGCCGTTGACTCCTTAATCACAGTTGTCCTCACACCACCACCCCTGTAGGTTCAAAGCATTGTGTGGGACTTATGCTAACACTTTTGATGTTCTTACTCTGACCATAAAGGGGATACAATTTTAGCCCTATTTTATGAACAGAAGTTGGTAGCTATATCCTTTTCTTACTTATTACTATCATTATTTACTACTAATCTATTTTATTACCATAGCACCCAGGAGCCACAGAAGCATAATGAAGAGAAGTAACCTCAGTCCATTGCCAGTTCCTTTCATCTGAGCATCTCAAGCTGGTTTGCGTGTACTCGTTGGTTTCCAAATCTCCAATATCAGTGTAATGGCTTATGCAGTAGTCATGGTCCAGCAAAAGCACTTGTTCAGGCACTGTCCCCAGCATGCACACAGTCCTACTGAAGTGACAGACATCTGCCTGCAGACATGGAGAGAAGGGACCTGGGGACTTTTCAGAAGGGGTATAAGCATTGGATTTCTGCATGTCAGATCACTGCTGGTTTCTGCACTCACCACTACTACCTCTAAAGTGCACTGTAAAGCAGATACTTTATAGATTAGATATTCCTGCTCTATATGCAGCATTTATATTTACAGACAACTCTGCAGTGAGCCTTCATCATTAGGACATCTTGACTTGAAACCTTATTCACATGTAGATCTGAGCATTCAGAGATGTGTATAAATTAACCAAGAAATACACTCCACTGGACTAATATGTCAATAAGCTTGAGTATCTTTTTAAAAAACATTTTGTGTAACTACTTCTTGCTATTCAGATCACTGGCCAGAGGCAGTACACAGTCTGGAATTCATCAAAGTCAGAACAGCATCACAAGTACAGCGCAGGCTACCACATACACTCTCCAGCAGCAGTTCAGAAAGTTTTCAATCTCCAGTTTACCTTGTATGTAACACAGGTTGATTCCTTAAATGTATTTTTAAACCCCAATTTTGTTTGCAGTATAATTCTCTACTCTGTTGTGAAGTGTTTATTTTGTTCCGCACTGATTTGCAGTGTCCCTAATGAGCAGTTAACAAGATGTCAATTAATCACACAAATGGGAAGAAATAGATATTCAAATGATTCCACTACCTAGAGCTAAGATGTGGGACTTCATATAGTTAGCTGCCTTTTACCTGGTTCTTTTTTTTATTGTTGTTGTTAATGATTTCCATGACTTTCTGCTTATGCTGTTAAAGATAAAAAGGTGCTCAAGACCTCCACTGCATCATTGTCGTACTGGTCTTGAAAAGACACATTTCTGGCAAGATGTATTTCATGTTAGAAGCAAAGAAATATGCTCATGTGTAATGAGTCTCGTTCCTTCAGAAAGATGCACCTTCCTGCATGCATGCTGCCCAGACAGTTGGCCCATGTCTGCAAATCCAGCTTTTCTCTGAAACATGTTTTCTGGGAATATACAAACTTCACAGTTCAAAAGGGATAAACATCATTTTGTAGCCCTGCTGGACATTGCACTGACAGATACAAGGTATTTGCAGAGACTAGCCCCCAGTCAGACTCCTCCCTAGTCATGGAGTTAGTTTGGAAACATGTTTAAGATTTCAGGACAAAACTCCCAAATTCTTGATATACATATGGACAATGTTGCTTGACAGAAAATGAGGCTGTGCTCAGGAAAGCTTACACATGCAGCAGTGTTAGAACTTCAACTCAGGTCATCATCAGAAAAACCACAAGCAGTATCAAGCCTGTTAAACACCAGTATCTTTTTTCATCATCAGGCAAAGAGACTCAGGGCTTCCATATTAAACTGTCCTGGAGAATTCCTCAAGAACAACCAAACAATCCCTTGCACGATTGCTTAGAAGGATAAAGCTGACTAATTGCACAGATTTAAAGGACTGGGAGAGCCGAGAGTATTGCTTATGATGACCGAAATGTGAACTCACAAGCAGACAGTCAGACAAGGGACGGCAGTGCTGTTAAATTTCTGCTTAAGGATATTTCCTTGGCTGCCAGGCTGCCCTGATCAGCTGGTTTGGACTGTGTAGGTGTGGGTATTTCAGGATGCTCTGGCTACCCAGCTGTGTTTTGAGATGAGGGGATCAGATCGATGGGGTGTAAGCTTGAGGAGAGGCTGCAGGGACCAGGAGGTCAGCAGGCTCTTGGGGGAGCTTCCCAGAGGAGACCCCTCCAGTCCCCCCAGTCACCCATTGAAGGTGAATCTCCTCCATTGTGGACACAGTTACAGAAATCCCATGCAGAAAATTAGGAGGTCCCTGGGAGGGCTCACCATGCCGGGGCAGCAGCAGGGCTTGGGGCTGGGGCTGGTGGGCACACGGCTCCTGCATGGCTCCTTCCTGCAAAGCCATGTCCTACACCACTGCCCCGGGGGACTGTGCAGTCCTCGCATGTCCTTTCCTCTTCCATCCTTTGGGAATTTCCACTCATTAATTTGATTTTGCAGTTCTGTGTTTTCCTGAGTATACGCATTGATTTTGCTTTCATTTTTCTTTTCTCTCTCTCTCTCTCTCTTTTTTTTTTTCCCTGGCAAAACTTATCCAGTGATTATTTGAAAGGCTGCGAAGGCATCTGGGGAGTTTTTCTTGCGCTGTTATGATTTAGGCTTGAAATTGCTTAATTGCTGTTTCCTATACTTCTCATTTTCAGTTCCCTAATGACTGTATCAATTTGTTGCCTATTATTCCCAATGACGGGGCAATGTTTTGTATGTGTGTGTTTCAACAAGACAATTTAAAATCTCTTTCCTACAAGCTGCAGAAGGATCTAGCCTTTTGTCCTGGTTTGCTCCTTGTTCCTATTGGCCATGAGGAATTCTCATGTACAGCACCAGTTAGAGGCAAGATTACAGTTGGCCAATATCTGAATACAACTAAGCATGCTCTAAGTCTTCCTAAGTTTCCTATCACATTGCTTTAATTTAAATGATTAACTACTGATGGAATTGTATCGGCTTTTTGTGATGAATTACAGAAATTATAATGTTATAAGAATATTGAGATAAAAAATATATAGCTAGCAAAACAGTAAGGACAACAGAGACAGGAAAGCAAAATATCAGTGGCATGAACAAGTGAGAGCAGAGAAAAACAAAACAGGCATAAAATAACTCACACTTATACTGCACTAGTTTAGAAATTAGTTCCCAAAACTCAATACTACAATGTTGGTGAGATGAATGATCAAATCCAGTATGTGTTTTTACTGTTGAAGCAGTTCTTCACCTTGGGACAAACACTCTGCCATTTGATGCAGATCCCCAACATAAAGCAAGGACTCTCTTCAAATCAAATTTGTGCTGCAGTTTTGTGATGATTTATTAGTGCAATAAAATAACTTATAGACCATTCTACATAGCACTAAATAATTTTCCTATCGGAGACAAGCTCACTTGTTTTCTCTGTTCATTTTCTGTTGCCTTTGCTTTCAAATGCCCAATTCTGCATTTTAGCATTGAAAGATGAGCAATACAGACCTCTTTCAGACCCCTCTTTGCCATCTTATGTATCCAAATGTTGATCTGCTACACACAAGCTGGTTTTGTTTTAGAAGGGATTCAGAGTTGTCTCTGCTGTCTGTACAACCTCAAGAGTTGGTTGAAAAATCCTCATTTTTATTTACTTTTTTATGTTGATGGGCACTGTAATGTAATGTCAGTTAAACACAAGTTAAACTTTACCGATAAAGTTTGTTAGGGGAATGTATTTGCAAATAGGAATAGTGCTAATAATTTATTTTTAAATTGATTTATCATACTGATTATTGGGAGTAGTAACATTTAAAAATGCTACTAGAAGAAGTTATTAGAAGAAATCAAGCTTATGAATGGAATTATGTCCAATGTAGTATTACCTATCTGAAACCAGATGGCATACTTTTTAGAAGATGACAGGCGGTAGCCAGTGTTGAGGAGGAGACTCCTTTTGGCTCCAAGTGCTAACAAAGGACTCTCAGCATATATTCCTCTAAGAAATTTGCATGAAGTTTGAAATGGAAATAGTAATGATGCCTCCATAAATTCTCTTCTTTCCTCACTCTAATGGTGTCATTTCAAGCTTCTGATGCCTTAGATATTACCTGATCACAGTACCTAACAGAAGCTGCTGATAATAACGGTCACTGATATTTCTTAACCATACAAACTAGGATCTGATGTGTAGTGTGCAACAAGCACAGCTTCAGTGAGGATGTAAGGCTTCCTCCAGACGTGTGACCTCTTGTTGATTTTCAATGAACAACAAACATCCTGTTTTTATTAAGTACATAATTTACTATGTTTATCAATTTCCCTTAATTTCATTTAGCCTCACTTTCAACAGTCATCTGTATGATTCCACTTATCAGGAGTTAATGTCTGGAACCACTGGGCAAAGTCCCAGTGAGTTGGACCCAAAGGGCTCCAAGCTCCTCCACGTTACGTGCATTGTCTCAAAGGTGTCGTCCCATATAGGCAATTTTGATAACCTGCAGGTTATCTGAAAAGGTCAGGTCTCAGTTCCAGGACTCATCTTAGACCTGACGTCGTACTTTTTATCTCTTAGCACAGCTCTGACTGAAGCACCTGAACAACTTACAGGTTGCACTGTAATTTGATATTTATTCACATAAAGGGAAAGTTTAAAACTCAAACAACTGCCAGTCAGAAACATGGCTGGACAAATGCCAATTTTTGTCCAATTTTACTCAAAGCATTTACAGCTAACTCAGATACTTCGATGTAGTGCATTGGGTCAAAATACCCACCAAGCACTTTTTGTTGTGTTTGAGGCATGCATTTAGAATTAGCTTAGACAAGGTGCATTACCCTTGAATTATCTGTGTGAGCTAAAGCAAAGCAGATGTAGGAAGAATGTGATTATCTTGGTAATGCTTGTGAAACAGATGTGAGCGCTAGCAGTAGAATAAAGCACCCTTCTATGTTATTAATGTTGTTGCCAACAGGTTAATAATACACCACACATCCACCACCTCCTTACTCAGTCTATTGGGTAGATATGTGAAAAAAAATATTGTTAGGAAAAGGTCATATCAGAAATATCTATCTAAAATAAGGTTTACCCACTGAACAGACTTTGGCTTCTGACTCCTAAAGCATCACATCCCACAGGTTCGAAAAAGCCAAGAATCACATTTCTGTTCACTTTCTTTTTCAATTTATTTTCCCTCAATACAACATATTCTAAAAGGAAAAAAACCAAGCACAAACTACATGATGAGACCAGACATGATCCAGGCTCCCCTTTCTGCAAGAATTTGACCATTTCTCTCAAGTTACCATAGGTTTGGGGATTGTTGAGCCCACATGAAGGAAGAGAAGGTACACAGACACATCCCCACCAGGCAGCAGCCCTATGCCTGGCTTGCCCCAGTTGTGTGGGTGCCAGGGAGGGGTGGGGGCAGCCAAATCATCTCTGGGGTTGGCAGCCAAGGCTGACCTCAGAGGTCCTTGTGGGGCACTTTGTGCTGCCTAAGGGTGATGAGGTGACGAGCAGGTGCTTTTCCATGCTGACCTAACTCCATACACTTTTTTGCAAAGGGTCTGGAAGTGGCTGGTAGAGGCTCTAGTCTGGTATTAGCACATTCATCTTGCCTTCCTCATCAAGGATCACTTTGTTCATCTCAGGAGCTGTTGTCCTGAATTGTGTAGCTGTGTGGATTGTCCAGCTCATAATTCACAAAGGAGTTTCACCATGTCTAGTGCACACAGGCAACTCGTGGGGGGTTACAAAAGCGACCCAGCCTTGGATTGCCTTGAGGCCCTGTCTCTCTGCAGAGATGACTCACCCGGAGCTGTGTAGACAGCTTAGCCCTGGGTTGTCTGATAGACCCTAAACTAAACAGGGTGGTGGCTGAACCATTCAAAGAACCAAAACCTGAACTGAGCTTTGACACCCCTTAACAAAATAGTATGCCCTGAGTCTCAATCCAACCAGTTGCCTGAGGAAGCAAGTTAAAAAAAAAAGAACTGTAGGGTTTCAGCTTCAGTTTCAAGTGACAACCTTGTGTATTCAAACAATCACAGACCAACAAAGGCAAGATAAGGGGAAACTCCACTCGGATATGCATAATCCATTTAGTCATATATCATAATCCACTCAGACATTATCATACACACCATTCCACAAGTCAGGGGATAAAAACTCTAAGATTCAGGTTGGAAATGGGGGAGTTACTTCTCCAACTATACAGCTGGCTTGTGAAGGAAACCCTCTCCACCCTTGATCAGGACACCAGTCGAGGTAACTTCCCTGGGATTGAGAGCCCTTACCTGGAGGGGTAAGTGAATATTGTTTATGCTTTAAGTTTGTAAATGTGTGTGTGCTTGTGGTTATCTGTGAATCGCTTGTGGTTGTAAGAGTGTACTTGCCTTAAAAATTGCAATAGTGCATTCCTCCATTGTATGTGTAAAACCTGCAATAGTGGTTGGTGTGTTAAGTCTGTAATGAAGTTCAAATAAAACATTTGCTTGAACCTTGCAGTTAAGTCTGTGAGCAAAGTTCAAGTTGTTTGCTTGAACCTTGCAGTTAAGTCTTTTTCCATCACAGTAAGCAGTGTGAAGGATCTGAATAACATATTGGAACAACTGGAACGATAGAGAGAAAATGTAAGTGTGATATATTCTTGAAAAGGAAAATACAGTGTATTGGGTCCGCGTGGCAAAGTTTTGGTAGTGGGGGGGCTACAGGGTTGGCTCCTGTGAGAAGGTGACAGAAGCTTCCCCTATGTCTGACAGAGCCAATGCCAGCTGGCTCCAAGATGGACCCA
>JAVJGG010000001.1:47166360-47195459 GCA_035590195.1 Aviceda cuculoides
GTTGTAATAATGTACTACTCTTGCCTGAAAAAATTGCAATAGTGCATTCCTCTATTGTATCCATAAAAACCTGCAATCAGTGGCGTGTTAAGTCTGTAAGTGAAGTTCAAATAAGTCGTTTGCTTGAACCTTGCAGTTAAGTCTGCAAGTGAAGTTCAAGTCGTTTGCTTGAACCTTGCAGTTAAGTCCTTTTCCATCATAGTAGCCCATAGGAGAAAATCCCCAAACATCCTGTTACAGTACAGTCTTACCTGCCTCAGGGTCTGGTTTCACTCCTATGCAAATTGGGTTGGGGCCATGGCCTCTCTTAGCAGCCCTTCTTTTCATCCTGCCTGAGGGTGCCATGCTATGGAGCACCTGCCATGTTGCTTGGTCCATACATAGGTAATGCAAAGGATAAAGGTCCTTCATCCCTCTCTGTCCCTGGAAATAAACAAAACAGATGGGGAATCATGAACCAGAAGCGTAAGGACTTGGGTAGCTTAGCACAGCCCAAAGTGGGCTGGCATCTGTGGGCATTTCTAGGCATGATTCGTTCACAGATTTCAATCCCTGGTTAAAAAAAAAAAAAAAGAATCCATAAAGACGTCACACATTTGCCTACTAAAGAAAATTGGCAAAGGAAAGATAAAAACCATATATTTCTGTCACCCGGCTTCTAGGGAATAAGTACAGAGCTCTATCTTACTCTTCAGCACTGCATAAGAAACAGAATGCAAAATTTCCTCCTTGAAATACTTTGGCACAAACAACTATTCTGCACTATTTGTTTAGAAATCCAGTGGGGCTTCACTGAATAAAAGCTAGTATCTTCATACTGGTAGCTGAAATAAGAACTAATTTCATGCACAATTGGCAGCGCAGAAGGAACTTCCTTGATATCCAAAGAGCAAAAGATTTTATGAGGCTGCATGTGTATTTATGATTATTTAAGGTTCTTGTTATAATGAGGATCCTTTAAGGAGAAGAATTTTGTGTTTTAATTTGCATAAAGACAATAAAAACTCTTTGAGAAGCAATTTCTCTATATATAAAAAGTGAGAACATAGCACCTTAGTGGCACAGACATCTGTTACTTAAGCAGATGCCACCATGTAAACTCCATCAAGCAACGCTATCCGCCAATCAGAAACCACCCAAACTACATCTGCAGCCAAAATTCAGTGGGTGGCTGGGAGCCTCCAAAACAGGTTGAGGAATGATGGGCTTTTCTTCAATGTCCTCATTAAGCATTCAGTGGCATTTATTCGTTCATCATTAACAAACGCTACTGTATCATATGGCTTTGTAGCTGCTCCTTGGTATAAAGTTAACCCACATGATCTACAATCTGCAATTCTTGCTCACGAGATTTGTATCAAAGGAGCACTAGCCCTTTGACACATGAGATAAATAACCACTTCTTTGCTTCTCATTATGACTGCGGTTTAATGTCCTCATTTGGGAGCTGATGTATCAATATCTTTGAAAGAGATTAAATACTGCCTGCTTAAGTGCTATATGCAGTGATACAAACTCAGGGGACTGTATTCAACAGCTGAGCAGTACCAACCAAGTCTGTGGCTGATAAGCCCTTTCTGAAGTTAGGTTACACTTTAAATCAGGAGTTCATGAAAGGCACTAAGAAAAACTATTATATTACTAGAATGGATGGCAGTACAGTTTATATGTTACACCTTGAAGTAAGCAGTAGGATTTTCAATCACTTGATAACCTTGAAACTGCTAAGCTATCAAATTGCTATCATGAATATTGTGCAGGAACAGAAATAACTCAGAAAGCTGCCTTTGTGAATAATAATGTGGGAGAGAGGAAGGTTCTTCTGGGCTGGACTCACAATAGCACCGACAAGCAAATATACATGAAGGCAAGGCAAGTACTTAAACAAGCATATTTGCATTTGACTATGTATCAATCAGTTATCAGTACAGCTACATCTTACCTGACGCACAGAGATATAGAAAGCCTGCTAGATAACTTTGAAGTGCAGGAAAAAGAAACTGCAAGAAACTCATTTTTATATATGCAACTGAAACTATTAGGGTAAAATACCCTATACTTTGATAGGCGTTACATCTTGAACAGAGTATTTTAAAAAATGCCACAGTACAAATCCTTCCATGCAGGACTTGAATTTAAAAACCAAAACAACATATCTTCCTGGTTTGCAGGCAAGACATTTCAATAAATCCTGAGCTCTGATTCTGATTTCATTCACAATGGATGAAAATGCAGAGATTTCCTGGGTAAGAGAAATCTGAGGCAGTCCTCCAGATTCCCATGTTTATGTCC
Source organism: Aviceda cuculoides (assembly GCA_035590195.1). Taxonomy (NCBI): domain Eukaryota; kingdom Metazoa; phylum Chordata; class Aves; order Accipitriformes; family Accipitridae; genus Aviceda; species Aviceda cuculoides. The sequence goes on from JAVJGG010000001.1 coordinate 47,168,653, forward strand.
TGAATCAGTGAAGTTTATACCAAACTCCTTTTTTTGTTCTGAAGAACATGGCTTTAGTCTTGTGGCATTTTCAGGTGACACAGCCTACTGAGATCATCTGACAGCCATGTGAAAACTCAATGTCTGGAGTGATTCATCATTGTGTCAGATTGTCCTGCACTTTGTCACAATGACTGACAATAGGGGAAACTTGGAAATAATACAAAGATTCAACGCTCGCTGATAATGCCTGCATTGTGATTAGAGCAGGCGGCGAGTGTGTGAGGAGAATGCTAATTCTGTCCCCCACCCCCAATTTCATACTGCTTTTGCTTTCAACAGCTGGGCGTCTGCACTTGCTTTCTTAATCTTCGCTCCTGTGGCATTTTTAAATGCAGAACCTTTCTTCCAGTATGTTAAAGAGCCATATTATTTCAAATGTAAAAAGAGGCAATATCATGCAGAAGGGTAAATTCTGCCAGCAACGCTAGGCACTGCTTGGTCAGAAGTGTCTCTGGGTGAATGTGCCCTTCCCTCCTAAATGTTAATCTTATCAGGGTATCTCACCAGCACCTGAAGTAGCAGTAAAAACATTTTGAGCAGTAATTCCAGGAATGCTATAAAACCCAGCAAGCACATGTGAATTTGCATGTGGAGCGGGATCTTACAGAAGGGTCTTATAAAAAATGATTACAGAGAAATTTTTCCTTTATTTTGCATTGACTTGCAATAAAGGTTTAAGATAATTGCTGACTCGATAGGGTATTGACACTTGAATAGCAAGAAAAACTGGTTGCAGCAACTTTCATGCTCTAAAGCTCCTCAGGTTTTATCAGTGTTCACAGCAACAACATCAAAGACCAAGGACTCAGCTGCGTAATTAATAAGGAGGAAAAGAGAGGCCCTTTCCGAGCGCTCCAGCTGTCCAAGTTAGTTTGGTGGGTAAAGAAAGGCGAGAAAAACCAGCAGCAAGAACCAGCAAGTCAAACATCACCACCTCTTCCAAAGTAACAGAGGCAGCAGAATTTCTCCCATTTCTGTCAATATAAGAGAAGCAAGCGGCTCCATCTTGTGTCCCCTGCCCAGGGACAGGCCAGCAGTCCTGCTCTGGGGCACGCAGGATGGGACAAGCTGCCCCAGAGGATTTCCCCTGCAGGGACCAGCACGGCATGTGGTGCATCGCCGGCCAGGAGGCAGGAATGGGCATCGGGCTGCGGCGAGCAGGGCGACAGCACGTGGCTGCAGCCACTGAGGGTGACGTGGGCTGCAGAGCATGTAATTAACTGCTCTAGTTTCTCATGAGGGAAAAAGGCAGCTCTCCTCAGAAGACAAGACACGGGCAAGTGGCAAACAACCACCTTTGCTCCGTCTTTCCTTCAATTCCGCCTTTTTTGCTGCTTCTCCCGGGAAGAGGCTCGCGAGGGAGGCTGGTCTAGCAACTGAGCAAAAGTAGGTTTAGAAGAGAAAAGACAGCAAATAGCTCTGAGCTTGGCAGGTAGTGGAAATTCCATTTTGATCCCGTTTTAAAAATGGAGGAGTGCAAATTTCTCTGAAGAATATTACTTGCTTACAAACTCAGAGGGTATTTATAATTTCAGAGCTCAATCTCACAAACAACCCACTTAATTAGATGTAACTATTAATCTTTAGAAGCTGGGCCCTTACAAGTGAAAATAAAAGCAAAAGAAATTTCTGATGAAAGAAAAAGAATGATCCAGCTATCTAACTGGCACTAGCAATGTGTTTTTCTTTAAGCAAATAACAAGCTTAAATACATTCAGAAGAAAAGATGGGCAAGCCTCCTGCAGCCTGGTACTGTGCTGTAAGCCACTGGCTCTTTGTATGAAGAGCTGCATGATGCCAAAACTGGTTCAACGCATCGTAGAGAAACCAGGGTCTGATTCTGGTCTTGCTTACACTGATACAAAACTGAAAAAACCACAGGCCAAGGTGGAGTCACTCTGAACTGGCACTGGTGCACCTGAAAGAAAATGAGACCAGATTAAAACAACTAGTAGAAACTTATCTAATTTCCAGTGACCACAGCTCAGTGTGGGTTAGCTTTGTGCGAGCTGGAAGCTGAGGTGACTTAAGTTGCTTATACTGGACCGTAAAAGGCTTTTTACTGCAATCGTCTAGCATTTTGTCTCTAACAAATATGGGCACACAGCTTAAAATGTTTAATGAATTGGTACATTAATTTAAACTCAATAACAGAGTTCCATCCCTAAGTGTAATACTGCTCGGTGAACACAAGTATATGGTTTATTTGCTAAATATGGTTAATTTCAGGATGGTGAGCGAGGATGCAAGAACAAGGTAGATGTTAAAATACATCCACACAATAAATGATCCATAGATTAGAAAGATGTCGGAAGTTATCCATTAAATAAAGCTCCACAAACATTGCAAGCTGAGGGAAAGAATGACTTCATTGATGTTGAAAAATCTCATCATTCACTTAATTTTCTTTAAAATGAGCAGTAAGAAAAACAGATACATTTTTTCACTCTGTTGCTTTGGCAAGATGAGTTTGAACTGTCAGCTTAAGGTCTCTGGACCTTTAACTTGTGACAATGGTGATGGAAGACGCAAGTTTCCTAAAATGTCTTAACAACCACAACAGCATCTGTCCATGTAGATATTAAAGATATAGTCAGTGAAAGCAATACAAATCCACAATGAGATTACAGTCTAAACAGCTGGGAAACAATTGCTATGTTCAATCACACAGGTGAAATCATTGCTGGCCTTTGGACTACCCATTACATTTTTTTCCCCAGTTGTTTCTTTCTTATAATTAACATGTAGTATCAAGTACAATATTTTTTAATTATTTTACAAAAAGCACTCTTCCGTATAGATTGCAATTATCTTTGAAATATTTTAATATTAAGAAAACAGCAAAAATAAAGAGCAGTTTCATTTTTAATGTTCCAGTTTAATTAAGAAAGTGTTCAAGTAATTTAAAAATGTAGGCATTAAAATACCAATTAAGCTTAAGGCAAGTTTTCCTATTAATTTTTATGACACCAATACAGGGGTGTCACATAGAGGTGACCCCTTAGAAACAGGTTATTTTGAGTATTACATTTGGCCATAGTAGTGCTGAGAGAAAATGAATTGATTTATGAAGAAACTACACCTATTTGGCTAATCCCAACAGGCTGAGCCTTGAGAACCATGCTGCAGTTCTCACAACAAGTAACTTAGCAAATGTAACCTCCTTTCAAGGTTTTAATTACAATTTTTGTTTCTCAAGCATCCATTTTGGGTGGCCATCTTGTTGAAAAGTGAAAATATTTAAAACAGTTTTAACTGTGCAGTATGAACACAACTGAAATCTATAGCTTGAAATAAAGGCTATTCTAGAGTGCAGCAATTATTTTTAAAATCGTTTATTGTTCTAAGTCTGTGTTGGTGGCCAAATGATAAATGTACCATTTTAACACATTAAAATTAATTTATTGCCTGAAACTCTAATGCAGGAATACTGCAAGTTTTCATGGGTGGCAGTAACATTAAGAAAGCAGAAGTCCATATATCTGATCTGAGTATTTACAATTAAAATTCTGTGGGTAGCTGGGCCCATTAAAAAGCTCAGAATAGATTACCTTGCAGGAACAGTTACTGGAAGTATCCTTACGGACCCAGAGAAACTAATTCTTAAAGCCAGCCTGGTTATGATGGATTTAAGTTAAATTTATCTCATTTCATTTTAGATCTTAAATTGGTTAATGAGGCTGAAATATGCTTTATTTCAGGGAAGTCGTACTGATCTGGACGAGGAACAGAATTTATGCTGACGTTCGAGTCAAGTGCAAATACCACCATCACTTCTTCATTACCGCGTTAACTGGTGTGATCTGTTCTGCTCAGCAGAACTCGAACAAAATGTCAGGTTCCTAAATGAAGAAGCTCCTGGCTCTCAGTGAGAAACCGGCTGATTGGTTAAAAGTACTTCAACCTTTATTTAATTCATGCCTTATAAGTGCTCTTTGGCAGGAGCTCTTGGGATCTGATCTTATGTCACACTTACTGAAACTCATTTAATTATTTGCAGCTGAGGAGGGCAGGGAGACGGTTATCGCACGGGGAAAATCTAATCCTCTTCTTTATCAGCTTAAATCCCAAACCAGGGAAGTGGGTTAGGATTCCTGTGCTTACCTCAGTCCCATCCCCTGGTAAGCTGTCTGTCAGTACATGACCCTTTTCTTTTGGTGGTGGCTGTTTAGGGGGGTGATTTCTTCCAGAGATTTAAAGGGGCTTTGCAAGCACATGTCCACAGTCTCCCTGAATGCAGACCCTGTCCTGGAAATCTCTAAGCTGCTGCTCCTTGCCATGCTTCAGTCAGCAACCAAGTCGTTAACGTTAGGATTGCAAATATCCCCAGCGGTTGTTTCAGTTGCCAGATGAAACGAACGGAGCAGTTTGGATTCTGTGCAAACTCGGGCAGCCACTGCCAAACCAGGGACTGTGTGTTCACACTGCCATGACAGTGCAAAGGGGCTGTGGCCTCAGTGCCTCTGGAGCACAGGTTAATATCAAGTTTTAATAAAGACCAAACTCCTGCCATAGATTTCTAAGTATTTTTCATGATCCTTGGCAAAAAAAAATCATATGCTTTGTACTAAAGGGTGGGAAAAGGCAAAACCACGTGTATTCTGCCCTTATGAGCAGAACATGAAACAGTTTTGATAGAAAGCACATGCAGAATATGGGATTCAGACTAAGGCTAAAGACAGAATCAGTGACTTTTATAGCTTTAAAAATTGGCTTTATGACTATCTTTAAATTAAAGCATTGCTCCTCATGGAGGATTTTTGTTTCATTGGGGGTTGCATACCTCTTAGCACAGTTAGTCACCTCCAAAGTGCTGTCATCATAAAACTTATTCTTTTAAATTGTAACTTAAAAAAATCAGAAAACAAAATTTTTTGAATGAAGATTGCAGTGAGTCTTAGACCAGGCTGGTTAGATTTATGATAAATTCTTATCTGTGTGATTCTCTTTTTACAGATTCCAACCTGAGCAATGTATAAAATATATTGTATAAATGTTTCCTTTGAAAACTTTTGTATGCTTCTCAATTACATAGCTTAAGAAATTTAGAAGCCTTGGGCAAGCAAGCTAACATATAAGAGGAATGCTTAAGAATTGTTTGTATGCTTGATTTGTTTTACAGTGCATTTGGTCTTTAGTTTTGATTGGATTGTCTTACTGAAACATGAAGGGCATTTAGAAAGTAAGAAAGTGAATAGGATACATTTGCAACTATATGCCCAAAAGCAAGATCTTAATGTCAGAAGTAAATTATAACAACTTACATTACTGATGACATACATTATAATTCAAAGCTTGGCAAACCACATGAAGGTTGTTCTTACCATGATCTGACAAAAATGTCTTTAAAGCCTTGTGTTTTTCAGGTTTACAGTAACCAGACTTTATTTATGCTAGGAATTTCATAAATAAAAAGCAAGCATTACCAAAGACAAACTTGATTTTTCTGAATGCTGCTGAATCTTTGTAAAAATTAAAACATTTATGCCAATAATCGTAAGAGTAGGATGGTCCCAGTGAGTAAGGTTTCAACCATCATCTTTTATTATGGCATTTCTGGCTGACCTTGAAGTGTTTTCTAGGGATAGATCTATGAAAGGATTTAGGTAGTCAAGTCTAAACTTGTTGCCTATAGCTGAAGGTATCCCAGGCCTGTAATCACTTCTGCGGGTGACATGGGATGTGCAAATATGTGAAGTTTTGCTTGTGAACAGCAGAGGAGCATATGAGACTTCACACTCCCCTAGCACACGGCAGCTCTCTCCTGTGTGTATCCCGGAGGATTTTCTGGCTCAGCATTGCCCCACAAGGATGCAATCTTGCAGGAGGACTTAGCCCAAGCTCAGGATTCAGAGGTGGAGGAAGGTAGGAGATGACACCCTCCCCAGTCCCTTATCCATGCAAAACCAGTCGTAGTGCTCAGGCCCAGGGTGTTACAGCTCACTGCCCTGTCCCTGGCAGCAGCCCTGGGAACAGCAGGAACAGAGCAGTCTTTCTGGGCAGCTTGTGACACTGTACCCATACCCTCCCCTCGAACCTGACTGCAGCCTCCAACAACCTGCAGTTCCTGCACATCCTATGCAGAGGGTGAATTCCCCATATTCCCTAATCTTTAAAAGATTTCTCTTCCATGGATTTGTCTGGTCTTCCCCAAACCCGCTTAAACCTTCAACATCCACATCCTCTTCTAGCAAGGAGCTCCAAAGTTATATCACAGGTTTAGTGGTGAAAAAAACCCTCCTTTTGTTTGGTTTAAATCTGCTCTTGTTTTGGAAGAGGGACTGGAAAGTCCCTGCTCACCCTCTCTCTGCCATTCATGATTTTATACCTTTTTGTCATATCCCCCATCATGCTTTTCCCAAGCTGAAGAGTCCCAGCTTGCCTCCTTTGTAAAGGAAAGCCTTTCCAGCAGCTTAACTCATTCGTCTCATAGATATCTGATTAAATGCCTGATGTCTCCAGTGGGATTAAACCCCAAATCTCCCATTAGGGTGACTTGACACCAAGTTTCTCTCCTGGGTAAAGTGAAACTGTCCCCCTTCTTCAGTTTTTATACACAGAGGAGAAGAGAGAGAAAGCAAGAAGTGACAGCAGCCACTTTCTGCAGGCTCCTGTTGGAGCACTTAGTGGAGTGATGGACTTTTGTTTCAGTCCCTGCTCTGCTAAATAGTCCACCATGTTATACTATTATTCAAGGCTCAGGCACCTTTCACTCCAATGAATGAGAGTCTAGTTTAACTGCAGGGTGAATGACGACAAGGAGCAGGGTGATTGCTCCCAATTTACTCTGGTGGAAATGGCTACCACTTTAGAATCAGGCCCAGTGAAATACCAAAAATAAAAATATTCACAACCCTTAAACATAATAAGCCTGATTTGTCTTCATTTCAGCTGCAATCAGTGAGAAACAACCGTGCTGAAGTAAGCCTGAATGAAACATGAGATGGCATAGTTAGGTTAACAATGGCTGAATTACTTTAGGTTCAGATTCTAGTGCAGGATTTTAGTGAAAAAGGATCCATGCTGTCACTGCATCCAGATGCTGGAACTACAAGCTCCTGGCACGAGTGCCACAACATCATCACACCAGCCCCCAGCAGACAGGTTCTGTGCTGGGGCTGGACAGAGTGGGGGCTTCCTGACCCCTGCGACGGGCTGCAGCTCGTTTGGATCTGTCTCGTTCTGAGCTTTTCATAACGCCTGAACTTGTCATCAAGCCCAAATTTATACCTAGTCTATAACTAAACTCCATGGGGGTTTCATTTATTCTGGAAGTGTACACATACTAAACTAGGTCTATTCTCTCAGAAGAGCACAAGAGATTTTTGTTTTTAAATGCACACATTATTATAATTTGTTTTCTGGAAATCCTAAATATCCCTGAGGAAAGTCCGACAAAAGTAAATAAAGTTTAGTAAACTAAAATCCCTTAAAAAACACACTATACCTTCAAAAATAATATAATTTTTTTTGTGTGGCATTGTTTGCCAATTATGTTGACTGTGAAGTAGCATTCTTCTTCCACTCTAGTTTGTACAGACAAATTATCTGTGTGTGCATGTGTGTGGAGCATGATTACAGCATATGCACAATAACTCTGTACTGGGCTCTGTTGGTCCAAATGAGAAATTAAAAGGGAGTTGTCGTATGGAAAATTAAAAAGTGGCAACAGTTACAAAAAAATCTATTTAATTCATGCTGCTTATAACCCCCTGAAAAGAAATTAATGAAAATGCCTGAGAAATCTTATGACAACTGAACACCCATCAATGCTATCATGATGTGCTATTTACATGCACTTAAACTTCTAGAAGCAAAACCTGGGCACAATATTTCAAGGCACTAAGCTCCTAGTGACTAACGAAAAATGTTGTTATCACTCACTAATTGCTTCTTTTTTCTGTTTGTTTTTACTGTTGTGGGTTTTGGGCTTTTTTTATTGTTTCCTTTACTATGATAGTAGCAATGCATCAGTCTTGTGCTCCATGGACTAGGATCTAGTAATCTTACTTAAATCTGAAGCCTCAGGATGCAGTCTTGAATCTGAGGATATCAAGATGAAGTTTTGTATAACTATAACTGTGCCTGTCTCCTCCTACATACGTGGAAGCATCCACAAAGTAATGGGAAGGGCTGCAAGGATGGGAAGAAACTCTCTAAGTATGTAGCTTGAAATTCCTGAGTTCTCCTTTTTTGTTATTGCATCTGGATATATCAAATGCATGTTTCTTAATCTAGACATTGTCCTCATGTCCGGTGAGGCTGTGCTTGACATTTTATCGGGGAAAAGTCTTAACAAATAACTTAATAGAAGAGCTACACTTCTTTCAGGGAAATATATTGAAAATCATCTTGCTTTTTCCAAGGAGTCTAGGCAGACTATCATCCTGGTTTTACAGTCTAGCATCACATTTAATCAAACAATCAAATCTTTCCTCATCTTCACAAGAGAAATTTTTCCTTTTGAATAAGTCTCAGAGAAATGCCCGCGTTCAAACTCTGGGCAGATGAAACATCTCCCGATTTTCCAAACACCATGAAATATCGCTGTAGAGAGGAGGAGCACACACCCAGCAACATGAAGATCATCACCTGCTTTCCTAGAAGGTGGAAATAAGGTGATTTGGCTTCAGTTCATCTTGCCCAAGACTTACAGCAGCACTTGCTAATAGGAAGGAAATAATGGTTGGCAATTTACTACTGTACGACAGTTTATGTAAATACGTGTAAGTTAGACATTGACATTAATGCCATTGATTATCATCAACGTTATTAGACAAGAATCAAGATTTTCTGGTAAAATCTTCTCAGTTAATATCTAGTCTAGGAGGTAAATACAAACAGACAAGTATTTCTTCAATATAGTATTTAAGCAGCTAAAAACCTCCTAAACCACAGTTATCCCAATGATGTAACAAGCATCAACTATCCCCTCACGCAGGTTCCCATAAATCTCAGAAGTAACCTGTGTGGCATGTGACAAATTTGTGGTTAGAAGAAAATTAACATATTCAAACTCTGTTATGCAGATGTGACCTGGATCCAAAATATTTAGTGCTCCCTCTTTAATAATGAGCCAAATTGGATCTGAGTGCTTCCCTGTTGAAGGGGTCCCAAATTCAGACAAATTTATACTGATAACAAGAGGCTACTACCAGCCTTGACAGCTGAAGCACAGAAGTCCTGGGCTTTTATCTCTGGAGACTCTGAGTCTCAACCTATATAGAAGTTCATCTGGAAATCTCGGTCTTGCCACTTGTGGAGGTACACCCAAATTCAATATTAGCTCACAACTCATGAAGCCAGTTGCCTCTCCATCAGAGGCCCAGAAACACAGCAACAGCAGGACATCTGCAGGTCAAGGACAGCTCTGCAAGCAGCTTAAATCCCACTCACCAGAACCATGACTGCATGGTGGCTTGTCACCTTTAGCTTGGAAAAAAAAGCACCAAATTACTGCAACAACAAATTTAAAGAGTAACAAGCAGGCCTGAAAGTAGATTTGCAACAAGACAAGAATTTGCATGCAGACAGGCTGTTGCAAAGATCATGTTATAGTTTTTACTCCTCAACAGTGATGGTAGAGTCAATTTATTTAAATGATCCTCAATCCCTATGTGTCCTAGCCTGTGCATTTTGGGTGACTGACACCCACGGCTGGTGTTCGGCCAGTCAGTCTGGAAGGACCAGCTCGGGAGGAGCATGCATCAGGTCTTTTTCCTCTCTCCACTTCTCATTTCCTCAAAAGAGAAAGCTGATTTTAAAAGAGATTATGTTAGCACCACACAGTTCCTGCAAATGACGGGAACCTACCTTGATTGCAATTTATAGAAGCAAGCATCCAGCCCATAGAGTAAATGCCCATTTACTTTCCTGTATTAGGAAGGAGTTTGATAGCAAATCTAAAAAAGGAGGCTCATTTGTAAGAGATTATGCCTATGTTGTTTCTGTCCCATTTGGCATTTTCCTCAGAATCCTAAACATCTCTGCCACCATCACACGAGGAAGAAACTTGCAAAACATTCAGTTCCCAAATTGCTTTACAGGAACATTTAATTCTTAGGATGAGAATGACTAAGCAATGCCAATTTAAAATGGAGAAACCACAGAAGCCAGTGGGTTTGAAAGTGAGTGAAATTGGTATGAGACCAGAGCTTGGCCAGCTGGGATCTGTCAACATTTATGCAATAACACCTGATTGTTCAAGAGATAATTCCAGTTCAACCTGGAGTCTGAGAACCCCTTGGAGCCTTGTCACTTTTATTTCTGTAGAAGTTTTCCATCAACATATCACTAGTACTGATATGTTTAATAAGTGCATTAAAAGACAAGTCAAAACAAAGCTACATGCTCTGCCTATTCCCCCAAATGAATCTTGATCACAGCAAAACTGAAAGCCATGAAGTTTCTCTGGATTTAAACAAAGCTAACTGAAACCAGACTCACAAGTCTGCTGCAGAGGATCAAAACCCACAGATTAAACTTTCCAAGAGTCCAGAAATGTAACAAACACTGAACTTAATAAACCAGACTTACCAGCCATTTACTATGTTTTATATTGATTAGATTATAAGCCTCAGGGTTCATTGATTCAGCATTCAACAGACAGAGTGGTTGTCACTTGCATGTTCATGCAGTTAAACAGAATTATGGAAGGAAGAGGAGATGCCAGATGGAAATACATCAGTCAGCCCATGCCTTCACTGGCAGAACCTGGGCCAACCCAAAATTTCCTCCACGGAGGATCCAAGTTTGATGCCTCCCTTACCTGCCACAGGTGTGACAGCTTCCAAATCGCAAGACTTGGAATTCCGAGCATCCTCTATAGCAAACATTGAAAATACATCATCTTCTGTCTTCTAAACAGCAAAGGCTGTTCTAGAAAAAGCAGTAGCTTTCCCACTCAACATCTGTTGATATCTGAGGAAACTATGAGTTATTTGCCTCTTCCAAATGCTCAAAAATACTGCAGTGTTTCAGAAAGCCCGATGATGGGATCAAGGGCAACTACAGATATGTAAGTGCTACCACTGTGTCCATTACAAAACTGATAGCATTTACGATCCTCAGCTAATTGGGAAAAAGTAAAATGCAGTTTTGTGTCTGCTGTAAAGCACCACTTTTAATTTGATTTTTTTAAACAGAAATGAAATATATTTCCACATTATGTTAAATCTAAAGTAAATTTCTACTTGTTCTGTGAAAATTGAAAGTCAAATGAAAGGGAACTAATCTGGGTATCTTACTGTGGGAGAACCTGCAGCGTGAACTCAACCAAGCTATTAGACACTAGAGAAACCACATGGGAGGAAGCTGCAGGAAACGAAGCTTCATAAGTTCCACTGGTCACAGAATGACTTTTCTCTTTCTTAGTTAGGATTAGCCCCTACACGAGCAAATGGAAAAGCTGTGAGAAACTCCAGCAGGTAACTAATTACACAATGCAAAATTAAAGACAGCCCGTCAGATATGTTCTTTACCCCTCTTTGAGTATGAAAGTGTACTCCAGTGCTAAAAAACAAGACAAAAAAAAAAAAATCAAGGAATCTCCATGTTATTTGCTGAAATTATTCCTTATAAAATAATGTCGCAAGAACTGACATTTTTGTGAATATATTAATTCCTTTCACCGAACTGAAAATGCCACTTGCATTGGGAGGAAAGGAAACATGAGCCAGAAGCAGAAAATTGCTCCGTTTGCTGGCAGTGTAGATATTTATATGTTGACAAACAGTTGTGCCAAGAGCAGATGGATATTTTCTAGTATTGAAGAACTGCTAATTGTTTGCTGCTGTTCCTCTCAAGTTCATGGGGGAAAGCCATTGGTGTTCTGCAGAGCAAGGCATGAGGAAACCAGTTCAAGCCATGCATTTGGCAAAGTGGCCTAGCACCTCCTATGACGGCATGGAGGATGCCCTGAAGCAAGAAGATGCTCAGCCAGATGTCAGCTTAACAACTCTCAGTAAAGCATGACCACAAGGAGTAGCACTTTCCAAAATCTTCTGCAAGTCCTTCACCAAGCTGTACAACTAATGCAGATATATTCTGCATGGAGTCTGATAAACATCATACGCCTCTGAAGATTTTACAAAGCCATTTTGGCTTCCTGTGTCTCACATATATTTGAATTATGTGCAAATATAAATATGTTTATTCTAGAATACTGGAATGATACCTATTTAATCTGACAAGGAAAAGGCATCTTTCTATAAATCTGTATATAAATTACCTCACCTCTGCTTGTCTATATATAAGGCTGAGGCATGCACTGTCTGCTTATTGACACATCGAATCACATTAGAGTGAAGTGTGAAAAAAAGTGAAGGCAGATAAAGAGCAAGAAATGTTTTTTTCAAACTGAAGTGCTCTTATCCCACTTTTGTAAAAAAAAAAAAAAAGAAATTCAGTATCATGTGTCTTGATACTTGATATTCTTATATATATCAGTACTAAAGTACAATTTAGTTAGCTTAAAAGTCTCAAATCTGATTTATCTATGAGACACACTTCACAACACAAACCAATTTTGCTGTAGTAATACCATGTCAATATTTCTTGACAGAAGACAAATGTTGTTATTATTTTGCCATTTCTTACCTTTGTAAAAGTTTAGAATTTTACAAAATGACTCTTCTTTACATGTCAAAATGGTAAGTTGTTGGAAAGAAAAAAAAAATTGAAGCCATTCTTATATCTGTTGACAGTGATGGATTCTACAGTTAAGTTAAAAATGATTCTGACACAATATCGATATTTAAAAAAATAAAAAGTAAACCATATTTTTTATGGATATGTGCATTTTTCCTATATAAACTGAGGAAGATAAAGCAGGAAAAAAATACCAGAACTATTTTTTTTGTGTGTCTTGTGGTATTAAAAATGATTTATCTGTACACTGCCTGCTGGAGCTATTCGTGCAAATCTGTGCAGACACACATTCTTCTCCATAATGGTGATCTTCAGAAAAAGTAGCCTTTCTTACCTTTGCATTCATCCTCTCTTCGCCCCTTCACTACATTATGAGGGACAAATATAAAATATTTTCTCTGATTTACATTTAGTTTGAGAGATTACTTTTAAAACTGACTAAAACTCTTAGAAGCAAAATGTTTCAAGATTTTTGCTCTGTCATATTTTTAAAATCTCTTCAATGCTTAATAAGTATCATTTCAAGTAACCATGTCTTGCTCTTTCATATGGATCTCCCTCATGCTAATCTATTCTTGTTTCTATCTACAGTTATATCTTGGGCTAACATAAAAGCATAAAAAGACATGAAACAACCTCTTACCTCTGTTTTAAACTGAGAAAGAGAAAGAGGTCATCTCCGGTATTCAGCTATGGGTTTATCTAGGTATAATTTGCACGGAGGGGCACAGACTTTCCCAGATGATGTCCAGATGTGCAAGAGCACAGCACCTAGCCCAGCAATGAGCAGGTGAGCTTATACAGCAGGGGAGATGCTTGTTTTGATATAAACTGGTGTTAGGGTCCTAGAGCTGGCCCAATAAACCAGACCACATAGATGAGGGTCTCAAATGTTCTGCAGAAACTCTCCATACTACTGCTTGCCATAAAATGTTGTAAGAAACACAATTTACAGTTTCATCCCTAGGCAAGCCAGCATTAAAGGACAGGGTAAATAACTGTATGATAGCCACAGAGGACTTATAGAGGGAAAACCAAATGACTTTATTCACCAAGTTAGCCACTAGTCAATCGGTACGTTACTCTGTAATAAAATATGGTCAATTTTGACCTTTGCAGAACATGTATGAATCAATCCAATTACTTGTTAATCTAGCCAGGTTTCAGAAATATTCCTCCCAATATCAAGAATGAGAAAGTGGCAGTTTATAGATTACTTATGAAAAGACCAGCACTGGGGTTTGATATTTAAGCCCCAAGAGTGGTAAGCCAAGTTACTAGTGAGCTGAATGCAAAGATGTGACTTCAAATATGGATGTTGAACAACAAATTTAAATATGCAGCTATACGATATCTATGTTTGACTGAATTATGCAGACCAGATTCAAAAAGCTTTGAGTTTGTGGAACAGAAAGACCTCAAAGGCCATTATGATCAAATTTAACCAAAGTTACAGTATTTATATAAATATTCACACATTTTTTTCTTTAGCACTGTACTGATTCATTTTTAATTATAAAAAATTAAAGGCAAGAAAAACACTCTGTGTTTTATTTCAAACTAAAGACCATGGAATGAAAGCCTAAATATTTTCACTTATCCAAGGACCATCTGCACTGAAATCAGTTAAATTATTTTTGTGGTTTTATTTATATTGCAATAGCTATGTTGACCTAAAACTGACAGAAAGGGAGAATTAGGCCATATACTTAAGTTCAACACATTCTGTGGTTCACTTTCATGCTGATTATTTTTTATGTTTCCTAACTCCATCCTGTGTGAGTAATTGTGGACTACTATTTAACATTGCAACAGCTATATGAATGGTCTATCAATTCTTATATAAAAGTAAATGTAACCTATATTCTGAACTCTAAGAACAGTCTTCATTTTGCCTTAATCCTATGCATGATATAAGCAGAACACAAAAAATATTACCTTAAAAATAAATTACCTGAATCTTAATCTGAAAATTGTACAATAACATAATTACAGTATTTCAAAGAATTTAGAATTTTTTGTTTGTTTGTTTTCTATCCTTATTTCCCTCCTAGCATTGGCAGAATGTCCCACAGGGTACATTGCATACATTCTGAGGTATGAGCTGGGGATACAGCAGGGTCAGTGGAAAGCAGGGCATATTTCAGTGCATATTCCTGTAAAATTACCACACTTCTTTCCTTCTTTATCTTCCACCAGAGACGCTAAGCAGATGATTTTGCAAAGACTTATGGATTCATTTAGTTTGAACCATGCCACATGTTCCTCCAACTTCAACAGAATTGTTCACATACTGAATTTAAGCACATACATAACTGTTTTCTGTACTAACTCACTGAATTCTGTATTGAATTCATTGGCAGTTTTCCCTGCAGTCATGTAGGTTTTAAGAAAAGAGAATTAAAACACTAATTTTTGAATAAAATAAAATAAAATAAAATAAAATACAATCTGGCAAGGTGGCTCATGTGCTGCTGTAATACACAAGACATTTCACTTGACTGGGGGGGCACAATGGCAGCATGCATTGAACCCCTAAGCCTTTTCTGTATCTTTATAACTATTTTCCCATAGTATTTTGAAGCACATAGAGCCATTCTAGAAGTGAATTTTTCTCAGTATCTTTGGCCTTTAAAGGCTGTCTAATGTTTATTTTTTGAAAACATTTTATACATCTACATATGAAAAAGTTGTTTTTTCTGTGCACATAGCATGTTACTTAGAATAAGAGCTGTGTCTGATTTCTTTCTTAGACCTGTAAAAAGACTTATAGAGAAGTTAATTTGTACTGCAACCTCTTTGACTGAAAGTAAAGATTTGTGCACAGCAAACTGTATAGAAATTAAGCACATGCGTTTTTCTGATATCTAATGATTTTGTCATTTGTGAGATAAGCATATGCCATGTATGATCATTTTCCTATTGTTATGATTCCTACCGATTACTCCTCATAAAATATAACTGTGATTTTCTATTTCCTTGTTCTGTTTATTTACAAAATGTTTTTTGAAAAGCTAAGAAAAAAGGTAATTAAATTTGCATCTTCAGAGCAGAAATGTGGTTGTGCACCCCATTTGTTTTACTAGCAATCACAAACCCACACAATCAAATCCTTAAAAGTTTTCTAGAATTTGATTTCTGTGTATAGAAAAACATAATTTCATTCCTCACCACAAAAATTTTTTACAATACAAACCTTCCCATATACTTCTAATTTTAGTAAACCAATGTATTTCTAAACCCCCCAAGTTAATGTTCTTCACTCCCCACCAACCTTAGCCTATTGCTACCTAGAAACCAGTTCTTCCTGACACAGGGAGCGATTAATTCACACTGCCAAACACAAGAGGAATTGAATGCTTTTTCAAATATCAAATCAGTCCAATTTCATTTAGACTTAAATGATTTTTCTGATCCCTCTTCATGTAGATACCTCTGCAGTCAATTAGCATTGTCACTTCTAATCTGTAATACTCAGATACTGGTCGTTTCCCATTAGGGTCTTATTAAATAGATTCTTATGGTCAGATAGAACCTTCTGCAATGTAATGTCTGAGGAGAGAAAACTGACAGTCATTATGCAGCTGGCATTTACTAAAAGGTTAGATATTGCAGATAACCTTAATCACAAATTACACTGCATGTCAGTGAATTAGCTCACAACTTTACAATTCCACCTAAACAGCCAAGCTTCCCACCCAAACAGTCTTAGACTATTACTCAGTTAAACTTAACCATCTATACGTTTCCTAATTAAAATGTTTTTAAGCTTTAGAGCATCAGACTTTACACTAGACTTTCACATTAGACAGAGAAGCCTGTTTCAAGAGCTGTGGATTCTGCTCCCTGTAAAACCATATTCCCTTAAGCTGTGGACACGTTTCCTCTGCTGGATCCAACTGTGCTGCCCCACCTGCTTGATGAGAACCTGTTATTATTGAAGCTGCCCATGCTAAATGATTCATTTGGAGAAATCCCACGAGCAGCTCAGCCAGCAGGCTGAAGGGGAGGTAACTTCTGGCAATAAAAGCCATTACAAGCAGCTGGACAGTGACTTCTTCAGATGTGCTACTCTTTTGTGGTATGGAGCTTAAAAGGAATCACTATTTCTCAAAGCGATCTTTCCTGTGTGCAAAGATGACAGAGCATGGGAGTCCAGTTTCACAGGGTTTTGCAAGAAAGGAATCCTCCCTGTCTTGTTAAAAAGATGCTCAATACACTGTAACCCATGTAGAGGACAAAGATAATTTTTTAATGAAATCTTGATATTTGGTGAGATTTTTTGTGACAGATGAGTTTAAAGAAAAGATTCTATAAAGCAGTTTAAAACTCCTTTGAGCAGAAATAAATCCACAGGAAATTATGTGTTGGCTAGGATATAGGTAAATGCAGAAATCAGTATATCCATCACTTGGCATAAATAGTGATAGTAAAAGCAGGATGCAGCAAAACCTGGTGATAAAATACTTGATTTGATTATTTGCTGCCCTTCAAACTCAATAAAAACCCATTGACTTAATGAACAACAGAGCAGGTTTGAGTGACCAAAGTGCTTGAATCACTACTGGCTTAATGGTGTGAGATCATGACAAAGATTATTAAACAGCAATCCAGATACCACCAGGAATACTTGAACCATTTCCTAGGGGTATGAGTAAGCATCTACTATTTTGTTGTGGTGCTCACGGGTACGATGGCAAGTCTGGGTAGGATGGCTTAGCAGCAGGGGTACGGAGGATATAGTTGGGTTGTGGTTCATGGTGTGTCTTCTTTTAAGACTGCTTACTACATGGACACCATTTTCCCCTGGAAATTTTATATGCTACATAACCAGTTAATGAGTGTCGCATAACCACAATGACCTGTGTTGACTCTTGCTTACATCTGCACCTGGCTGCTTTGACAGATGTCCAGCCTTGAAGAGTATGGCCAGCACCATAGCTGCCTGCCCTGTTTCTCACAGAAGGACATAACTTATTTCCTGCCTTTTCCCCTTGAAAAGAAGGGCCAACCTTGCCCTAAGGATGTGTACCTTGCGCCATTATTTTTGTTTTTATAGCGGAGGAGCGGAACTGTTACACAGAGGAGAAACTAGATGACTCAAGGCTAAATCTGCAGCAAAATGGGGGAACTGACAATGGATCTCCATGTTCTGATCCCTAGAACTTCCTCCCATTGCAACTCTAGAAAATAAATAATTTATGCAAAAGCTAACTCTCTATTAATTAGTTACTGTCAGTCACTGTATTCACACATCACAAATTTTCATTAGGCAGCTTTATCAAAATATCTATTTCATCCTGAGCAGTGCATGTGCAAATTTTTTTGCTACTCAGATTTGTTTAACTGATTGCCTGCCTGATCAATCCTACTGATTGTTTATCTCTGGTGGCATAACAGCATGCACGGAGCTATGCTGCAAACTGACAGGCATCTCACTGTATGGAATAATTCAATGCCTCATTAAAAAAGAGAATTAGATGTGGCTTCAGAGATTAGTGCCAAGAGAGTTTTGCCATTTTATATTCTTATTGATGCAAACTGTAGAGACATGTAGCGTTGATCAGCAGGATATGATTCAAAAGACACCACAGAGGTCAACGTAAGCTAGCCTGTGTAGGCTTTCCCATGGGTCACAGAAATATGTGTGGGTTTGTTTATTGCTGAAATCCCTTCCAAAATGCCCCTGTTTACATAGTATTAATGCAACCCAGGAGAGAAAAAGTAGAATAAAAGTTGAAAGCTCAGCATTAATGCTGCTCCTTGTGCTTATGCATCAGAATAATTTCTGTCAAACTTTAAGACATTATACCATCTATATCACAATGCAGTTTGGTATAGTCTTCCTTCTGCATGCTCTACAGCTAGGTGTAATACACTTGAAATCTGGTTTGATTTTATGTTCCAGTGGGATCTACAAAATAAATCAATGGGAAAAACTTTAAGCAACCTCCAGTTATCTTCCTCTCTGTCATGTTGTTTTCCTATAACTTCCTATCAGGGATGAATAATAGTAGTTCATTTGACAACCGAAAAGTCATTGGATTGGCACGTTCACATTTTGAGGCTATCAGGGAAAATGTTATAATAAAATATTTTCCCTGCATCCTTTTAAAGTCTCTGCTTGGACCTTGAATTGAAAGCTACCAAACTGCCTAATATCCTGCCAGCTTTCCCTTCTGGACACACATGGGGTTTGGGAAGGGATGTACTAAGGCAGCCTAACTTTCCTAGCTGTGGGGACTGACTCAAGCCTCCAGGAGGGACCTCTTTCTATTAGCCTGTCTGCAAACACGGGACTTGAGGACGGAGGTGCACTGAGAAATGCAGCTGTGTCCTTGCAGACCTTGTGGACAGCAGCCAGTCACATACTGTACAGCCCTACTCATTAGTAAAGCTCATCACGGCAGAGAAAGGCCGCTTGCGTTGCCCTGTACAATAAACCAGGACTTCTGCTCTATTGTACAGAAGAAGGAAAATCCCTGCCTGACTCCCTGCAGCCCACATGCTCATGATAACCAGAAAGCATCTCTTTGAGTACAAGTAATACAAATATTACACAGCTCATTATAGGGAATGAGAATGAGAGACTAAGCTCTAATACCCATTAACAAATAACCACTGTTTCATTAAGTTGTGTGGCAAGGACTGCACAGTACAGAAGACTACAGTGATTTAACAGAGATTTCTAGCTGGAACGTTATGATACCTGTAGAATACTTTAGTAAATTACTGATGTCAGTTGTATTTCTCTTTGAGACTAGGGAAATAGGTTATTGGCACAATAAAACATCTAGAGGCATTTAAAATGTCAGTCTAATAGCAAGAACCAGTAAGGCTTTTAATTACCTTCTGTGCAATTTTTTTAATTGCTTCAGTGGCTGCAGTGCTTAGTGAATTCCTGACAGAGCAGCTGCAACTGACTTAATTTAAAACGTTTTTGAAGCTCTTGGAGGAAGTATTAAGAAATACAACAGAAATCCAGGGAACTACATGAGATATTTTATGTGGTGCATGTGAGGAAAACTTGGGCTCAGTTTGCAACACAGGCAAGAATGTTTTGAAGAGCTTGAATGGATATCCATGTCAGCATTCCCCTGGTCTGGGTAGAAGATGGTGTTGGCTGTCTTTTGTGCGAGCCATGCTACAGCACTTCAACTTAAAGAAAGCAAAACCTATCCTTCATGGCCCTGGCAGCTGTAGGGAAAAGAGCAGAGGCTCAAGAAAAAGGCTGAGCACTAGAAATAGATGCAGGACCCTGGTAGATCAAACAGAACTTGCCTTTAGCTTGCACATGCACTTGCAGCTCTTCAGATCAAACTGTTTTTTTCTTCAAGAGAGAAAGCTATTCTATTAATGGGGAAGAAAGCATATGAAAATTTTCCCCTAATAAAATTTAATTTAAAAATAACTGGCACACCCCACTCAAGAACTATCCACAGTGATCACAGAGGTGGCCTTGAAGAAAAACCAAATAACCAAGCCAACTCGTCTTTTTTTCAGCAGAAACAGGAAACAGTTACTCGAGCTGGAATTGCTGCCTAAAACCCAAGCACCTCAGCTGCAGCTATATGCTGCCCATAGTGTGGAAGTGGCACATGGGGGAACATCATTTCTCTTTGCCCACAGGCATATAAGGCCATGCCTGGCCAAACCTTTGGCAGCAGATGCAGGATCAGATTGTCCTTGCCGGGAAGCAAGGTGACTCCAGCAGCACGGCGTGATGCCCACGCACAGCCTGGGGTGGGCTTTTGCCATGCAGACCATAAATATCACCTTGCATCCTGCCCTCTCACAGCACAACCTAGGGGACATTCCCCTGACAGTCTGCAAAGACTCAGGCCCACCCAAAACCATGTGCCACCTCCAGCGAAGCACTCCCAACCTCAGCCTGTCCAGCTTTGGATAATCAGCTTGGCTCAGTCAGTTCAGCACCACTGTCCCATCCAACTCACTGCCACCGCTGTAGCCTCAAAGCAACAGGAGCAGTGAGGTCCAGCTGTTGGCCCAACGCTGTTGAAGCTTCCTGGCAGAGGGAGGTTGGGACTGGGAAAATCACAGCAGAACTTCAACCTATGACTCTCCGGCAGGGCAAACCCATATGCTTTCAGGTTTATTTCATACTACACTGCACTCTGTTAATCAAATGGACTTTTAAACCATTTGAAAAACCACACGGGGCACAGATCCATCTTGCAAACCTCTCTTTCCCTCCTGGGGTTTATCTTGATTAGGCTGTAAAAATGCATCATTGAAAAGGATTAGCTAACATGTTCTAGCATTTTTTTCAAAGGGTGTTTCTACCCTGCAAAAGCACAGCAGTATCATATCCTAACTAGAATATGGTTAAAGGAAACTTTCTTCCTAATAAAATTGCAGAGAAGGTATTCTACTGCAGCACACACAAGAAGGTGTGGACCTCAAACACACGACTGGTGCACAAACTAACAGTATCTAATATACTTCAATAAATGTAGTCAGGACAAATTCTCCAAGACATGATGATTATGAGGACACATCATGGAAACAGTGAAGAATAAAATATTGCCTAATCCAGCACACCGATTTCAGTGGACAGTTAGAGTCATAAAATAAGACTGTTCATTAAAAATTATTGGACCTCTTGTCAATTCTAAGTAGAAACGGTGTGTATTTCCTAGCTATTAATTTTTGTCTTTCACTGAAACTGGGAGGAAAACACAGACACTGAGTAGAAATGTACTGGCAACCTTTCTAAACTGAGCTTTTAGTTAAATATACAGAGCAGTCCTTGGAGTGAATATTTAATAGCAATTTTGAAGGTCAGCTATAGTCAGTAAACAGTTCTATAAATTATGTGAAAAATTCTTTTGATGAGTCCTTGCAATAAATCCTTTTTGTGTAAACCACAACATATTCTACATATTCTATATTCTGGACCTTTTCTGATTTCATTCATACTCACATAAATCAACAGAAAATCCATGGAAGTCAATGGAGTAACACTGAAAACAGAAACTTTCCATTTGCTTTTTCTAGGAAGCATAAATTCATTGCATCAGCTTGTCAGGATTAGTATAGTTTTAGGAGAACATGTGTTGGTGTCAAAATCCACCAGAACATCTTACACTCCAGTAGTCTAAAAGTTCATCTTTACCAAATACTTGTCATAATTTAAAATAACCGGTTTAAAGGGGAGGGCATGTCAGATTTTACAGAAGCTGGAGGATCTGGATCAGTATCTTTAATTTAAAGCAAAGTGAGATGATTTGATTTAAAGAGGGTTTTGTTGTTATTTTAACTCAGAAAAAGGAAAATAAATTTTAGTTTATGACTCTGTCTTATAGGACAGATTTTATCCTGCCTAGCACACCATGACGTCTTTTTTGTTTGAATATAAAGATTGCATGTTGTTAGACATGCACAGAGGTAAATGCAAAGAAAAATCCAATATAATACTCTATGTACACAAAATGCATCATTGTCATCAGAACTAAGAAAGCCTGACAGTGTGGATTTTTATTTTGGTTTTACTCAGAAAGTCTTCTTGTAACTGGGACAGTTAGATGATCCTGTGCAAGCATTTCAATGTCCTATAGACAAATGCCTTTTCAGAATGATTTGGTCTCTCTTCTTTACTTAGCCACCTACTTTCACAAAACATCTAGGAGTAATCACTGATTTTTTGTCAGCTTTGATTGGACAACATATTCAAAAGTTGTTAGCAGATGTGCACTGAAAGAGTATGACTGCGTCAGAATTTTTTTCCAGAGGATTAGACTAAAATATTATTGTCTAATAGCAGACAGGTGGACACATGGAAAACACCTAGGTATAAGTCTAAGGAAACACACACTTTTAGAACAGTAATATCCAAGTCTGTAGCACAGCTTGACAACATGCAGTTAGCATCAACGTTTTTCTGAAAAAGAAATGCAAATTAGGTACTAGTTTTAATTGTTTTAAATCAGGAGCGTTCTGGTTTCTTGTTGCAATTCCATTTTCATTAAAACTTGAAGCAATTTAGGCAAACAAAAAAGTTTGGCAAATCGCCCCCCAAAATAAAAAACTCCTGTTAACTCTTTATGAGTTCATGGGGAATGAAAATACATAAGGAGAACAGGCATCAAAATAAGTGAGCAAAGTAAATGAGAAGAAGTAGAAGAGGACAGTAACACCTTTACAATGAGAAATAATATTTAATGTGATAATTTGGGTTATGTTGTGCTGCAAAAGCATCCCTAGAATCTTTAACATAGGTGGGGAAAAATTCACTTACTTCTCCCAGATGTGTGGTGTGTTGTTTTAATTAGGAGTTCCCCCTCATGTCAGAAAAAAGTATAGAACCATTCAATATTTAAGTACTATGCTATAAATTTATATGGTAAGAGCTCAGAGGACCCTTAAAATAGGATAGGTTAGAATAATTTTCCATACTTAAATTCTGAAACTCATTCAAAAACTATAAGCAGTGTATTGGAAGGCTATGGTTTTTTATCTGATATCACTGTTCTCATTCATCTATCAATTTTTATTCATTACTACTTTCATATTATAGAACTTTATTGGATCATTGAATAATGTTTTCTATTCTTCTCCTTCTGATTAATGTGTTTATTGATGCAAAAACCAACAGATATTAGTTTTGGGAATAAAAAGCAATACACTGAATTGAGCTTTAATGTTGGTTTCTTTACCAAAGTGTCTAAAAATAAGGAATTAAAATATCTGTTTCCATTTATCATTTCACCTACACAAGTTCCAGTATCCTATTATATGCAAGAGGTTTCTCACTTGAGACAAAGGTTTAATTATCAGGTTGCTGCTAGAATTGTGATATATTCTCAGGTAGCTGTATTACCTGTGATCTCCTAGCGGCATTTCAATGTTTTAATTCTAATGAATGAGACACTTCATTTTACATCTCCAGAATATTGTTAAATACACTGAACAACAACAAATTTTTTATTGATCTTAATGGAGGTGTTCAATGTTAATTTTGTTTCACTCTGACATCCATTTTAATTCCTTTTATTCCTTGCAGTTTTTCGTTTGGCATAGGACAATAGAATTCATTGAGGCTCTAATATGTTTAATTATGCTCAGTAGAAACATGTTTAAAATTCATTCTAGTTCTAATAGAAGAATATAAGCCAAATGCTTCCATAAAAAAGAAAACTCAATAACTGGAGACTCCACAAATTTCAATTCATTCTATGTAGTGGAAAGGGAGGGTAATCTCTTTCCCATCTGCATACTTTGATGAGCTATTTTAGCCCACAAATTCCTAAATCGGAGGTTATAACTTTAAAAAGGCAAACTCAGCAGTCCTGAGGCAAGTTACTATCAGCAAACTATATCAGCTAGCCCTCCCTTGGGCACAAAGCTACAACAGAAAAAGCCAAAGCAGTGGATGCCTGAGGACTTAAGGAAGAGGCCTCCTGCCAGTTGAAAATTAGAGAGGTGAATGGGTCTTAAAGTACTCTGTACTGTTTACTGTGCAACCAGTGGCACCAGCGTGAAGTCGATGTCTGTGCCTGTGAGATAGGCACACTGCGGAACAACCATACCACAGCGCCTTTTCAGTCGGTCTGTAGACTTACCCTCATTCCTGAGCTTCACCCGCTCTCACAGGCCACCTGTGAGAGCACCTTTCTACGAAGACCGCTGTGGGACAACAAGGCTTGATGGTGGTATTGGCAGGGTCTCTGTGCTCTGATTGACCTTGCAAGGGAGCACCAGTTGATTTTAAGCCACACTTCTCTTTACACTCTAAGGTCTCTAACTGGCTTGACAGTGCAATTAACCTCTCCAGCAGCTACCCAGGTTTGTCCCTACCAGGTGATATTTAGCAGGGTGACTTACTTTGCCCTTAACCCTTTCTGTGTTGGCCTTTTCAGCTATTTACTGAGTTGCCTTCTTTTTTATTAGCAGCCCAGTGACCTCCAGAATTATATGCAGGGAAGGCTGCAGCAGGCAGCAGATCCAGCTCAACACCCTTCACTATTCTTGGTAGAACCAAGTTCAACCACCTCTAATTTCTAGGACTGTGCAAACATATGGTGTGAAGTTGGGTAATGCTATGGAGAAATTCAAGAGGCAGAAGTAGAATTTTCTATTAAAGACATCATCAGCATTAATTTCACAAATTACCCTGTCCTAATTTCATTCATTCATAACTCTTGCAGTATCACTGTTGGTGTTTGAGATCTGAAGAGTATCAGCTCTCTAATAACACTCATGTTGGAGTCAACGCTATACTTGCACACTGCTGCCTAGCATCCAGCTCACAGGCTCATCCAGTAAGTATCCCCATCTTTGATATGTTTTGGACATGCATGAAAACTCCAGGTAATGCCACTTACATTAGCTTACCACTGACTGGAATGACACTTATCATTAAATGTGCATTTTGTTTGAATCTGGTATTTTGCCTAAACACCTTCTTGGTTTTCCATTTTCCTCCTCTATTTTCAGTCCCAAATTTCCTTCACTGACAAGAAGATCCTAGAATTAATTTAATTCTTCTTTGCTATTTTCCCTTTGGTTGTTGTTATTTTGAACAGTCATTCTATTTTTCTCTGTTAATGATTAGAGTAACACTTTTCTTGTTCCAGGTTTTTTTGTGATCCACCATCTCTAGCAATTTTAACTTCCCTACTTTGATGTGTGTAGTACTATAAACAGTACTCTAGGTACTGGCCAACTCTACCATATAGAGTAATAAAAATGCTTGGATCTCCTTTTGATTTATACTGCACAGGACTAGTAATTCAATTCACTCCACTACTTGATTTGTTTTTCATTGCCAGTACACATTGGGATGAATACTTTAGGGATTATTTTAATGCAGAAATACCCAGGTTGCTTTATTTGTCTAGATATCAGCACATTTCCAGTTTATGAGTAGCTTTTGTTTTTATCATTTATTCATTCACCTGGACTGAGTTTCATTTGTCACTGGTAGGTCCCGTAATCTAGATGTCTTCCCAAACAAGCTATACTGTACACATGGGATTTTTTTCTTTATACACTCAGTTGATGTTAGCATTACTACTTGGAGATTCAGCTTATAATTAAGGGGCACATTCTGCTGATGCCAGCTGCAGCCTTCCTCTGCACAGGTCTGTTATTTCAGTCTGTCACAATCTGACACTAACGTAACATTTGTGTTTCCGCATAAACATCGCTCCAACATTCGTTACAAAGTCTGAGTTTGTGATGCACAAGCACTAGAACTACTTCAGCTAACTTTAGTTTTCACCTTTGACTTCAAAATCCCTTTTGGACTATTATGAAAAGTCTTCTAAGTCTCTAAATACGATTACCTCCATACCTTCCTTAATGACCAGGAGAGCAACAGTTTATTTTTCTCATTGAACTGCTAGACCAGCAGTTAGTCATCCCCAGGTACTTTTCCCAGAAAGAGACACTCACGAATATTTCACGGACATGTGTATGCTTAAAATTACATCTAACTGTACTTTGGTTTTCGTCAGTACATTACAGTAAGCAAGCCTACAACATTCATTCAAATGTTTGCAAAAACACACATTTAAAATTGAATATTTTCTAAGAATACTTTTTCCTACCGAAACTCTACATATAATACAGTAACCCTCAAAAATAAACCAATTTATTTAGCATGACCTAGAATGCTTATGACTCACACTAGAAGTACTGATTTTTTCAGATAAAAGGTATGGTCTTTACAGCTTACCATCCTTTTATTTTAGAGCTGCCCTGAATCACTGGAAATGAGAACTTTCCCTGATTGAGGTGCACCATGTTTTAAGTCCTTCTTACTTTCCAAAAGGGTTTAAGAGAAGAGTCATGCCATCAAAGCCAAGCCCAGAAAATCTATAATATAATTAATTTTGTAGTCTTCTAAAATAAGACTTAAGGAAATTACTAAAAACAGGTAAAAAAGATAGAATATGAAAAGGGGGGGGGGGGGAAATAAAGATGTCACACGTGAACATTAAAATCTAGTAACACATTATTCAGAGTTGGAAATTCCCCCCAGCAAGAGCAATTGGCTACTCCTTGCTTACTACAGAATCACAGAATCGGTTAGGTTGGAAAAGACCTTCAAGATCATTGAGTCCAACCATCCTCCCTGCCCACTAGACCATGTT
>JAVJGG010000001.1:47197265-47220297 GCA_035590195.1 Aviceda cuculoides
CCCAGGTCCTTCTCTGCCGGGCAGCTTTCCAGCCACTCTTCCCCAAGCCTGTAGCGCTGTATGGGGTTGTTGTGACCGAAGTGCAGGACCCGGCACTTGGCCTTGTTGAATTTCATACAACTGGCCTCAGCCCATCGATCCAGCCTGTCCAGATCCCTCTGCAGAGCCTCCCTACCCTTAAGCAGATCCACCCTGCCTCCCAACTTGGTGTCATCTGCGAACTTGCTGAGGGTGCACTCAATCCCCTCATCCAAACCGTCAATAAAGATATTAAACAGAATAAAAACAATGTCAGTTACCACATTTCATGAGATCTTGCCCTCCACCAATGTCCATCACTGCTTTCTGTTCACTCAGTGTGTCCTTTAACAGGTCCTTCCTGGGACTCCAGATTTTCCAAAGCGTTTCCCTAACAGCCCACCTTGATCCCTTTTTCCTTCTCTCTGGGTAATTACGTCTGTGAGCAAAATTCAAATGATCTCTTTATATGGACTGCCATCCACATAGCACAGATACCCACCTCTCCAGTTTGTACTTGTCTCTACCAGCTCATAACAGTATCTTGGCCTTTCTCCTTGACATCTACTTACAAATGTTTAGCTATTATGTTACAATAAGGAAGACTAAAATGTTGCTGTTAGCCTCCTTACTCCAATAGATTTGACCCTGCTACTCCTTTTCTTCACTGTTGTGAGGTTTTTTGCCTGTCACTCAAATATTGAAAAAGGGAGCCTAAGATGTTTTAAAACCTTGTTGATTCTTTCTATACAAGAACTGTGAAACTGCCTTTTCTTTCTAATAACACGCTAAAATCATGCAAATTTACAGCTTTCAGCAATTATTTCAATTTTTTTTTTGGTTTTGCAAATGTAAGTCCTACCTCATTTGTATCTACACAATGTCTTCATGCCTCTTGCTGTGACCCTGCTACCCCTCTCTTTTTCACCCCTTCACAGGTGACCACTTCTTGGTCACATTAAATGCAAGTTACTTGTTCTAATTTTTATGCCCTTCACAGCCTACCTCTCACTGGAAATGACAACTTCTGCCTTCACTGTCTGTTAGCAGGGTTTCCAGACAAACTGTTCCCTGCTGCCATCCCCACTTGGGATGGTTTTTCTTCAACCATCCACAGAGCTATCCCATAATTCTTCAAAACCATTCTTATTCCATTCCTTGGCTTGACATCTCTAATGGACAAATGTTAGGCAGCTGGTATGCTGATACTGTTTCCCTTCATGCTTATCAACTGTTTAGTAGTTTCTTTGCACTTCACCATCTGTCCATTTCCATCTGTTGTCTCCTGTCTTATACCTTGGGTGTAAGCTCTGGTAGTGGTGACCGTCTTATAATTTTGTTGTTCTTTTGTTAACAGAGCAGCTAGCTCAGAGGGTTCTGGTCCATGACTGCCATTTGCTGGTACTGTGTAAAACAAATTATTCAGTCAGCATGCCAGTGGACTATTTTCTCTGCATGGAGCAAGTATGCAACTGAGAGGGCTCATGGACATCATATCCTTTTGAATCTTTTACTAGCAATCATTCCCTTCCTGTTGCTTCCTGTTTCTCTGTTAATGCGCAAGAAGATGAAGGGGAGAGAAGGTAAACAAAGTCGACCAATATTTATCAGTTGCCTTACTCCTTTTCTTCCTCTGCTTTTTCAAGAATCTCTAGGAAAGCAAGCTCAGAAATTATTTCTTCAGTTCCTCATGAAAGAAATGGAGGATATGAATTGAAACAGAGTGACAGCAATGACCTCAAAAACCACACCTGGGAAAATATGCCTAGTATATGATGAAGGGTGAGGGAGTTCTGGAAGAAATCAAATTATTAGTGCTAGCACGATGGTCAGAGCATCACAATAAGAGACATCCAGAGATAAAAGGACAGGAGAAGAGCAGTGAAGAAGTATGGTGTTCATGATGCATGACTGTGAGAAGTAGTGATCTGCACAGCAGAGAAGATAGTGTCCAGAGGTACACAGGCAAGAAAAGAGGCAGGAGACCACAGGAAAGGTATAAGTAGGCCAGGAATATGAAGGGAAGATTATGAGTTATGACAGCATAGAAAGAAATATTTTCCTTCCTAGGCCTCTGAAATTCCTCCAGAACATCATTACTGTTTTTATAGTAAAAATCTACCATATTTCCTAAACCTCTAACTCATGTCACAAATAAAAAAACTGCTTATGATGGTGAACACAACTATTGTTCTGCTTGTACAATGTAGAGATCCTGAGAAACACCAAGCATCTGCTCTGAGGTACCAGGAAATCTTTAATGCCTCTGAAAGGAGTCAGATGTTTACTTAGCACATCTGAAAAAGTGTTCAGTTCTCTGCAGAATGGGTCCCTCATTCCCTTCTTTTAAGCCCAGAGGTAAGAAAAAATCCTAAACACAACACCAGATATGATCCCAGCAACTCAGTTTTTACCCTCAGATAATTTTAGGCACTTCAGATAGTGTGTTTTTGTTTTGTTTTGGGTTTTTTAAAATTATTTTTAGACACAGATTTTATATGAGCAATGAAATGACACATGTAACACCATACCTTTTTAATGAAGTGTTTATCTGTGTTTGCCTTTTCAAAGATTTTATTTTCCTACAATTAGGAGCTTGTATGAAAAGTTAAAGAAGATTCAGGATGAATGTATTTTAAGTCAACAAGGGGAATTCAGCTGAGTGGTGTTTAGGAAAGATTTATGATATATCTCATATATTGATCAGCATTGATAATTTAAATGCAATCTATCTGGTGGCTTAGGATTTCAAAAGACAGATCAACCCCAACCATTTAAAACGGCTGTTGCTGGAAGTCTTGGGGACAGTTCTCAACCTGTATAAATCAGCACTGTTCTGGCAATTTCAATGGATCTGTACTGATTTACACAGCAGAGAAACTAGTGCTCCACTTTTGCAAAAGCTATTAAAATACATGCAGTAGATTGACTGGCTTAATACTGCTAATCCAGCTTCCCTTGGTCTCTCTATTTTCTCTACTTAGGCTTTGGAGACACTTACTCTGTAGGTAAGCAGCACTAAACAGAGTTCTTCAAAGAACTGGACAGCATTGATGGGCAGATGTTTTAAAGCCATTCCTGTAAGTACTGTGCTCCGTTAGCAATAGTTTCAGCCTAATGCATACTAGCCCAAACGCAGTGTAGCTCTCCTGACACTAGTGAAATTGGGAGGGTATACAGCAGCAGAAGGCTAGCTTCCTGTAAGGGTAGGATCTATTTTTCAGGAATCATGACCCAGCTTTTATTTGTCTGTTTCTCCTGAGATACTTTACCAGAGACAGTGTAGCAAATTAAAACTTCAAGAATTGTTTTGCTTTGTGGGATTCATTGTGAAAGTAGATGTCAGATCTTGTTCATAACTTAGTACCAAAACTCCTATCTCCATACAACAAAGACCTGTCAGTTCTAGGCTATACTAAAAGCAGAAACCAATGTTCTTCATCTCCCTTTCTTCCTCCAATATTTCCCCTTTGTTACCTTCTTATATGAAAAGAAAACGTACAGTTTTACACAGTAGGGTCTCTGGGGCAGGGACTGCTGCTTTCCATACTATCATATAGCACAATGGGATTTCCTCCAAGCACTGCAGTGGTTCGTAAGGATTTTTATTATGTCTTAAGTCAGAGAGCTTGGAGGAGAGAATTCAGAAGTATCTCCCCTATATGATATCATGTGATCCTTATATCTGACACCAAAGCTTCTGAGACACCAGGAGTACCAAAAGAATGTGGACGTGTGCAAACACGCACACTACAAACTTTTCCTGTTTTTCTGCAGGGACATTTCTTGCCCCTGCTAATATCTGCTGAGCAGTGAATATGGAAAGAGACCTGAGGGGTGGGAGAAAGGTCATGTTGTCTCCTTTTCTTAAGAATGTCCAGAGAAGGTCTCTTTTCACCATGTGATACAGAAGGTTTCCTAAGGAACACCATATATGTGCAAAAAAATGTGTGCTGTGAGATGTGGGGGAAGTGATCTCAGCATCCCACTGCTGACTTATCTCCAAGTCCTGGAAACATTCGTTTTCTTCTAGAGAAAAATGACCTATTGAATTAAGAATATTAGAGCTTGCTAGTTGTCTCAGCTCTTGATTAGGAAATTAGTGCTGCCCCCTCCTTTCTTCTTTTCAAATTACAGCAATTGTACCTGTGAACAGGTGCTATAAGAAACCAGCATCCATTAGTGTATTTTCTGGTTTCGTGATTAGCTGATACAAAACTGAAATGTAATCAAGTAAGGATTCATTCGTTTGATTAGCCATTGAAATTATTCTGTGCCTAATCAGATGCCTGGCTAGTTTCTCAGCCTCCTTTATGGAGTCTTTATCTCTAATAGATGGTCCAAATGCATTCACAACAGTGGATCTGATTTAAGTATATGTGTCGGTGTCCTCTGACTCATCTTTGAGAGTCAAAATAGACAGATGAAAGAACAGCTTTGATGTGAGCTTATTTCATTCCTCACCTACAAAAAAAAAAAAAAAGCAAAAAGCTATTTTGAATTGCGAAGACTTGTACAACAGAACAAGACTAGAGACATTAACAGAGAGAATGATCTATTGGAACAAGTTCTCTGTGCAAGCTTAGCTATAAAAACTGAGTTCTACAACAAAACAGATCCAGGCTTAAAATCCTTATCCTAAATCATTGCAGATAAGCTTCTCATTCACAGATACCAAGATTTTTGTATTCTCAAATCTTAAGTTACTTGTCTTTGGTAAGTTGTCTGTACAGTATTAAGGAAAGGTTTCCTTAAGACTGAACAGTTGTAAAGAATGGGCATTTATTTCAGGTCCTTTCTAGAACTCATGATCTGACAAGACAAGAGGTATCATATGCAGTTTGTTTTGGAAAAAGGTTGTTTCCAGTTTGTAACTTCTCTAAATCAGTGTGCTCTGGGTAGGTTCAAAATCAATCAACGAGCCAGTCTTTGTGAAGCACTTTTTTGTCTGGGATTCTTAGAAGAGCAGAAGCAAATAAGTGAATATTCCTGCTCCAGGGCTTTTTCCTTCCCCAGCCTCCCTCAAGGAGAGGAGGCTACTGCAGAGGGATGCAGATCTTAGTCATAGTAGCACATGGACTGCCTGAATTTGGGACCAAAAAGGTCATTCATTTTTTGTATCCAGAGCTAGCAGGGAGGAGTGTGCCCACAGGACCTATCCTTCTACCACTGTTGAGCCAATCCAAGTCAGGCCTACAGCAAAATCCATTTCCCCAGTTTAAAGCTGTGATTTTCTGCCCCAGGCAGCTGTCTACTTTATGTATGTCCAAAGCCAGACCTGCTCAAATCAATAGTAAATTTTCTATCTAGCTAATTATTCAGGTTATGCTATGACTATTCCATTAAATAAATTTCTTGCTTATCTTCCTCCCTCCTCACAGACTCTTGCGTTGTTACACTGCAACACATATTTAAAAGAAAACTGTTTCAGATGCAAGGTTACAGGAAAGTTTTTGTGTCTGATTAAAAGACTGATGTCAAAAACTTGCCAAACAGGAACATGAAACTGTCTGTATTTTTAACATTGCTACAAGACTAAAAATTCTTTTAGATGCTAAGTATTCTAAAGTAGTTTAACTTCATTTCCACAGAAATTATCTGAGCATAGAGTTAATCCTGTTTGCTTCAATATATTTTTCCAAATATTCTTTAAAAAATATCACTGGGTAAAATTACCATATCTCTTAGTTTCTCTTCTTATTTCTATTAAAACAGCCTCCATCAATCACAAGTCATAGTGGAGGTACATTATAAGCCACAAACATCACCTTAAATTGAGATGTTGCTGATCAGTGACAAAAACATTTTTGCTCTTCTAATTTTCAATGTTTTCTCATCAGTTGCTGCTATTTAAAGCTAAGAAAAAGGCCAAATGACACTACAGTATCTCAAATAATTTCTGAACTTACAAGGAATAGAACTATTTGGGCTTTCAAGTTCAGAAATAGATAAATATTATAAATATAGCAAATACAATTTTTAGATATTAGAAAGCACATTACTGGAGAAGCCTGAATGCAATAGTTTTATTGTGGTTTTCAGCCTTTTAAACACAAACTCAATTTAAAAATTAACGATTAAGCTTTTTTTACACTATAGCCAAGACCTGACTGAATCAAACACCATAGTGAACTCCAGAGTCAAAGTCTGCTGTCATTGAATACCCTACGTGTTCAAGTTCAGATGCTAGAGGAAAAAGAGTATAGCAACTATTTCAGGAGTGACTCTGTTTATGAAGAGAAGTGTTTTTCCAGCCTCTGGTAATTAACAACTGAGTTCTATACCAGGTGTCGAACTGTTATTATGATTTCAGGGTGGAAGGAGAGAATACAAGAGTACTCTCAGGCTAAGGAAGTAGTCTACAGGAAATTGATAACTCTACTTGGCTTTAAAGTGGGATCTATTCAGCTCCACTCACTTCACTCAAACAGCAGTTTGTACTAAGACCATGTCTTCAGATGAGGAAACTCTTCCCCCATACCCCAACAAAATCCAGCTGTCTTGAGTGGTATTTTAGAAAGGTTTAATACAGTTTAAATTAAGCAGGATTCAAGGTTAAGTTATTTCTCAAAAAGGATCCATTATCCAGGGTGGAAAGGATAAAAGTCAGTGTTAGTGTATTGACTCCTACTATTTTCAGTACCAAAATCAGTTTAGTTTTATAGTAATATTGCAAGAACTTCTCTCTGCCACAAGCCTTTCATTCCCAATTCACCCACTGCTGAAGGTTTCTGCCCTCCATAGTGTAGCACAGGCCCACACAAACAGCAGGAGACAGGACCTTCAAAAATGGTTCTGAAAGAACAGAAAACTGGCGGAAGCAGATCAGCTGTTGGAGTTTCACACCTTTATCACTTACCCCTCTTCCCTTCCTCTCCCAGCTGTGTCAAATCATATGAG
This sequence comes from Aviceda cuculoides, assembly GCA_035590195.1. Lineage (NCBI taxonomy): Eukaryota > Metazoa > Chordata > Aves > Accipitriformes > Accipitridae > Aviceda > Aviceda cuculoides. The sequence continues at coordinate 47,204,184 of JAVJGG010000001.1, forward strand.
AAGAATTTGGAGTCAAGAATGCTATTAATTTTTCCCTGTAATCAATTACTAATACAAAATAAAACAACGGATCCTAGTTAGAATCCCAGTTAACACTCTGTAGTTATGTATTTGAAGACTAATTTAGCTTTTTCACCTCTGCAAGCTAAATACCAACAAAATTGATCGAGTAGTTCTGAAGTGAATGAATGATCTATTATTGACATCAGTAGCCTCATTCATGACTTTAGAGACTGATTAAATGACAGCAGTGACTGATTTAGTAGTAACCATCCTCAAACAACATTTAAAGAGTTCTTGTATTGTGTCTGACACCCAGTGTTGAAGGAGGAGGAGGAGGCCTTCTGTGCTTTTCTAAAGGGAGCTGGAACTCCCTCTGCTGCTATCTGCTACTTGTAGGTTGCCTCTGACCTATTGCTGCCCCAGTGAAGAACAGGATGAAGATTTCAGTGTAACTATGAACATAATGGGATGAAAAGAAGTATACAATCCCTGAATCAGGGTAGAATAAACTAACGGGTTCACAAATAATCATGTCCAGCCCAGAGGAACAGCCTCTGGAAATTTTCAAATGGAAACCTCAACCTGAGAAGACCATAGAGGACAAAGAGCACTTGCATGACCATGATATGCATCTGAAGAGAAAGGTGAGACGTCTGAATGCAGTATCTGCTTTGGGAACTACTTGGCGTGGCTCATCTAAACTGGACTGCAGAAATAACAGAGACTTACTGCTATCCCTTTAGGGACCCCTCTGTCCTCCTTTTAGGTGTGTCAGTTATCCTGAAGTGGAAGGCTCACATGCAGTCAAAGCTGTCTTCCTCACCTCAAGTTCTTCCAGCTGTCAGTTGGGTACTGAGGACTATGACAACTACCCAACTGCCCACTTTCTACTGGTGGTCCTGCCATCTTGAAGGAGTGCAGAGACTTCATCCTACTCCTTTATGCAGACTCTGACCCAGTGTCTATCAAGCCAATGGGAGTTGAAGAAACGATCAGATGTAATTATTTTTGGAGTCACTCATAAGCCACTGATAACATGCAAAGTCATTCAGCCCCTTCAGTCATTTATTTCAACAGCCTACATTCTAATACCCCAAATCATATTACATGAGTTCTCTATCTAGAAGGAGTGAGAGGAGTATAGCCCTTTGATTGTTACATGGAAAATTATGTTACACTGAAATATTAAATGAATGAAGAGACACTTACAAAGAGAAAGCTATTTGTCAAGATACTAGATAAAAAAAAACCAACCCTGAAATGAAGTCAGTGACATTTAAAAAGAAAACTAGAGAATCTACTCAGCTTGGCTTGCAGTCCAGCAGCTTGGAAATGATGGCTCATGAGATGTTCTGTAACACAAACAAATGTACCTTCTGGGCACAATATATATTATTGATTCTCAAATAAAAAGAAAGAAGATTGAAAAACACAGATTAGAAAAAAGCTCTAAGAAAACCTCAATTTCAAGTTTTGTTTCAAGTTTTAAAATAAATGTAACTGCAGATATATACTTGGGAAAAGTGCTTTGTATCTTCTGACACAGCACCTTCATAACTGCTGCAGTTCAACACGACATTGTAATTCACAGAGAATTCTCACAGGCTTCAGCTGATGTGGACACTAATTGGAAAATTCAGTGAACAATGGAAACTGTAAGGAAGTTACATTTCAACACATAAAATAGTGTCCTCAGAAAAAATAAAAAGGCTCCTATAAAACAGTAGCACGATGTAAGCTCTTCGAAAACCTTACTATCCTGCAAGGAAACTGAGGGGAATTCATGTACAATGTTAAGCAGACATTAATGATTTGAGCTCTGAAAAAAAAAATTAATTGAACAGAATAGTCACCAACTTTCCTGGTGGTCTGTCAGTAACAAGTAAGAGTCAAAAGACAGCAAACGGTTATGGAAACGAATTCTAAAATTATTGTTACTAGATTTGGCCCAAATTACATAATCCTGTATCTAACTATCTTAATTCATTCACTGCAACTGTTCACAGGGTAGTGTGAGAATGTGTTTATGCATACCTTGTCTTTTGTTTAAAAAACAAAAGCAACTCTCCCCCCAAACAAACCCACACCTTTGGATAATTCATTTCTAGCTTAGTACTGCCCTCAGAAAATACCCTTCTTAAATGTTGGGTAGGAAAAGATGAAAAATTTTAGTGCAGGCATGTAAGCTTTTGTTCTACTCAATACTCCATTGTTTAACTCTTTCATCAACTGCATCCTATGTAATTGAGAAAATTTATAAATTAAAAATCAAAATTACATATTTTAATCAAGTGTTAAAGTTTTCCATTAAATTCTTACCTTAACTGGATATGCACTACCCCTTTAAAAATATCTCTGCCTGTAGAAATCTGCACCAAGGAACCAGCACCCATTCTTGAAAACAGTGTTTTTTTAAGTGCAAGTCTTCTATGATAGTGGGGAACAGACTAAAAATAGTCTCCTACTCATAATTAATAGCATTCATGACTTTTCATTGTCTTTCCACTAACGATTTCAGAGGTACTCCAAATGATGTAAATTCATTATGATTGCTTAGTTACAGAATTGTTTATTTGAGAACATTTTTAACAATATTGTTAAAATAGGCTATCAAGTTGCAAATGCTAAAGCTATGAATAATTATTGTCAAACTGCACAGTGAGTTACCAGTTATTACACATCTTACACCACAGAGATGTGCAGTTTATATTTGGCTCTGGAAACACTGCCAGAATTGATGCTAACCAGAAAATTGATGAGATTTCAGACAACAGAGTAATAAACAAGATAACAAAACAGACATTTTTTAAGTAATTGTATGGATAAAGTCCCACTTTTTAAACACAAATATGTCTGAAATTAGCATTTTATATTCATATTTAGGAGCTTAATTAGAAATCACCTGACCTGAAAAGGTACCAAAAATGTACTGGTCTAGTGGGAGCTGATATTTTCCAGTATCATCAAACCTCTGGTCTGCTCTGTTTAGGAGCTTACAATTAGCACTTCACACTGCAAAACCTGAAAACTTGCCTACAGATTCTTATTCAGCATTTCTTGCTCAACTTATGGAACATGGTAACATTTGTTTTTTTGTTTTTAAGAGCTTCCTTCCTTTACAGGTTCTTAGACTGAAGGTACTTTCTGCTTCAAGACATTTTCTTCTTGTATTTTCTACACTGACAGCACACTGTTAAGGCTCCAGAAATCAGCTGTGTTATTAAATGATTATTTATGTATGAGGTCATGGTAATTACCATTCCTAATGCGTTGCATACCCTAATACCTTCAGGCTGGTAATCTTTAGCATGTCTTCTTCCAGCAAGTGTTAAGAAGCTTATGCCTGAGAATTTCAAACAACTTGGAGAATAAGACACAATCCTGTTGCATTTCCAGCTCACTTTTAACTGGCATGCCTTTTTAGCTTCAGTTCTCACATACGTTATCATTCCTTCACCATCCAATCTTTATAGTAAGTCCTCAGGGTTCTGTCAATTCTCAGACAATCCTTCCATACTGAGTAATACACTTGTTTAAATTCCAAAAAGACCCTACCAACCTATCATTTCCATACTCCTGGCCCTATTTGTTTATTCGTCTCAGCAAGATCATCCGAAAAGCACAAGCATCCTCTTCTGAAGCCAGATACACTTTTCTGCAGCTTGTAAGAGCTGTAAGAGTACCCAGGAGGCATATTCAATAGATTAATGCTCTTTGAATATATATACAGATTTCTGCTCCCCTTTTTGAGCAACAAGAGAATTGCTACTACTTTACTCATTTTTCCTCTTTACATGTATATTTGATTTGTCTACACTAACTTGCTGGCATTATGTTAAGTAACACTATTACACACACCTTCCATACATACAATTTCAACTCACATTTCTCATATTTAGCACTTGTTCTCTTTTCTTTAATTCCACATCTTTTTATTGGTATCTCCTTTTAGCTTATTATAAATATCTACTGGTTCCAGTCTATCTGGTTCAGCCCCAAACCAAACCTGGACCCTTCTGCAGGTTTCCAACTCATCCCAGTAACCTGCCATTCTAAACCAAGAGTTTTCCTCATCCACTAACCCTTCTCAACCCTGAAAATCACACTGAGATGTAAGCAGGTCATTCACAGAAGCACTGCTCCCAGTCCAACACCCAAGAAAAAGACAGCAAAGTTCAAGTAAACCTTTTCATTCTGAAATTATATCAACTCCTGAAAGCACCTAAGCATCAAAGCAAGCATATAAGGATCAGGACGCTTTGTACATGCTTCCTACCAATGTTAAAGACACAAATATAAACCCTTTAACACACTCTCCCCTCCCCGACATGGCTCTGTGGGCAGCATGAATACAGGTAAGTTGAGAGCAGTCATCTTTAATCAGTTTGAGCCATGCAGACAGCACTTTTAAAACAGGGAGGTTGTAAGCCTCGATTGCAACATCTGTTTTTGCAGTGATTGTCTAGCCATGGCCTCATGCTGCATTTGCACGGGCACACAGCCGAGCCAGGCCCCTGGCACTTGCAGCCTGCCAGGAAAAGCCCCCGTGCGAAGCAAGCAGCAGTGCCTGTGCAGGCAGGGCCAGGGGAGCTGCCGGACTGTGCTGCATCTGCACCAGGAGTCTCTGCGGACACAGCAAGCGGAGGAAGAGGCTTCCTGCCATGCGAACAGCAGTTCCTGCCCTTCTTCCAGGAAAAACTGGCACCAGCTCTGTGCCCTCCCTCATTACCACCAGGACAAGTCTGCCCGGATCACGTGCTGGCACACGGGTCTACATCTGCCACACTGATACATGACAGAGTTTGTAAGTTTTAAGCTTTTGGACCAGCTTCATGCAGCATGGGGAAAGAGAGGTGACATCTGATTGAGCCCGAAGCCTGCCGGTGGAGAGCCGACTGGTCAGTATTTTCTTTAAGAAATTTGTACCAGCAGAGCAAGTTCACACTGGATCAGTAACTTACATGATGAGAAAGAGTTAGTTTGGATCCAAGGAAACAGTCAGAAGCTCCATTGATTGTCTCACCAGGCTGCAGTTTCAGAGGTATCACCGGTGTTTCAAGAAAACGAGTTTGCTCATCACATACTTGCATGCTAGTAAAGGAGCATCTCCATCACACTTTAAGCTCTTTTTTTTTTTTTTTTTTCCCCACAGGAAGTTTTAGATTAATCAGCTTCCTATGCATCACTTGCTGGCACAAAGAAAGAGGTAAGAAATATATGGGTGGGAGGGCATGCCCCAGAACCTATGAACTTAAGCTGATGTGGATCTGTACCCTTACCCTTTCTTAGTAGCAAAGCCAGTTTAAAGCCTCCCCAGCCCATGCATTCTGACACCTTTCGTTACAGTGTTGCAACTGTGCAGTTCCTGTGCTCAGAGGAGGAAATGAGACAGGACAGGCATTCTATGAATGTCCTAAGACAGTTTTGCCTCCAAAGAAAGCATTTTCCCTAAGCATATGTTTAAAAGGCTTTTAAAATACAAATAAATAATTTTGCTAATAAATGCAAGACTTTGATAACTACATGACTCATCTCTAATTCTAATTTCCAATCTAAACTTGGAAAAATTAGCATGACTGAGAAATACCTTCACTGCTCAAGATTCATGGTCCATAAGTGTTGTATTCAAGTATTTTCTTTGTTGCCCTGATAACATCTTCCTACCAGCACTTCTTACACTGTTCAGCCTCTCACATTCTCCCTCAGCAGAAAGATTGGCCTCATCCAACTATCTTTTCCACCACTGCTAGTATTTCAGTCTCTTTGAATTTCTCTAGAAGACTGACTCTACTCTCATTAAACCTCAGTATTAAAAACTCATTTACTTTGGTGGGATTAAGCACAATTGTAATCCCTTTATATTTGCAGTCTCATAAGAAAAGCAGGTTGTGTCATCAAACATTTACAATTGTCAATTTGAAAATTTTCAAATGAAAACAAAGTGACCCAAGAAATTATTCCCTTTTTTGTCAGCCTATCACCATCATTTGTTCAGGTTCAGACACAAAGCCAGAAGAGTCTCTTCAGCTGTTCTGAAACAGAAAGTGGGATCTTTCATTATGCGAGTGCTCTACCACCAAACCTATACTCATGTACCCTGCCCTTTCAGGGCAATTGGCAGCTCATATGAAGTATGATCTGAGCTCCTTCCAGTCTTTCCTTTCAGTTGGGTCTCATCACCACATTTTCACATTGCCTTTTATGATGACTATGTATAATACTTTATGGAGATTACTGACAAGCTTCTCAAACACACTGAATGATGGAATGGGCTCATCAGCCATTTCACAGGCCACCACACAAAGTTAGACTCAGTTTTCTCCGGGTCTTGCACATCCACCCTAACATATCTAGACACCTTCCAAATCAAAGCAGCTTGCATCCCAGCAGTTCAGATGGCCAGCAGAACTCATCTGTGTCTGCAAGCTCTTGACCACAACAGCATCCTCAGGCACACATCCAGTGTGCTAGCTAGCGTGCAAACACAGACTAACAGCCTCAGCCCCAAAGCATGCCATTTTCTCGCTACTGTTTTCTTCCTGCAGAAGTAGAATTTCTGTGATCCATTTTGCCCTGCCCCAAACAGAGTGTGTACTCCTGTGAAGTCCAATGTCTTCTTCCCAAGGTAACAAGAATGTATTGGCTGACTGGTAAGAGTTTATCTCATCAAGGCCCAAAGTGCCAATGTAAACAAGTTATTCAATAGCTACAACAATCTGCTGTCAGAAAAGCTGAAGATAGCTCTGAGAGCTTTAGGCAATTCCTCCCTCCAGATTTGGGTTACCATCTTCTTGCTGGAGGTGACAGTGGGGTCATGTTGCAGAATCAGTAACCTGAATAGGCTAGTTTGACAACTCACCCGCAGGAGGGCTGGTACCCTCCTGCTTCCTCCTTCCTCTGCTTCTCACTGTGCTCTCCAGCCACTGAACCCATGTTGCTTTGGCAAAAAACCTAGTAATTTTCTTTCTGGTTAATGTTAGATCTGTTCCCAAAGGCTGGTGGAAGGAAAAGGATGAAACCAAGAGGCAGGGGCAGAAGTAGGGCTTCCTATTTGAGATCAGCAAGCTCTCAGAACTGCAGTATCATTCAACAGGTCATGTTCATGCTCCTCAGCTGCTTCAGTGCCAAGTCTAGATACAAGTTAAAACTGTCAGCAAAAACCAACTCAGAAAAAAAACCATCACCCTCTGGGCACTGAGGCCGATTTTTCTGCTGCCGGCAAGAAATGTAGCATCCAGCAGATGGGCAGAATGAACAACTGGAGGAAAATGTGGCAACATATTTTGAAATATCATGAGTAGACAAATTAGAGTTCATCATGTCATGCTGTCATGACACTTGGAGCATTCTTCTGTTCTTACTTCACGAAAAGCTGAACAAATTGCACAACTGAATGTCAGCTGAAACCAGCAACATCAATCAAATCTGCATAAAACCACGCAAGAAATCAAACCAACACATTTCTATAGGGACAGCACCAAAAGCTTCAGTTGGACCCAGTTCACTATGTCAGCATTGTACTGTGCTGACTGCACTGTGAACACACAGGGCTCTGGATGCATGAGCAGAGAGGGCTGATCTCATGATTGTCAGCCCCAGCAGCCTACAGTGCTCTGTTTTGAAAGGTTTTTGTCCCGAGTGCAGATGTGTGTGCAGTTCACAGCCTCCTTGTCTTAACAGTAACCCAGAATTGGTGCCAAGTTTCTCTTAAAACATTGGGCTAAAGATCACCTAAGCTGCAACCTCTTCATGAGGTGTCCCTGCCAAGCTGCTCCTGCATGGGGCAGGAACTCAACCATCCCAATGTGATGCTGTAATTCCACATATAATTTAGGGCAGTATAGGCTGATGCTGTCTCCATATCCTCCACATTTTTAGCCTTGCATTACCATCTCTCTTGTATGGCACAAGAACTTGTATGGTCACACAGGGAAGCAGATGAGGGACTGAAACAAACCTTTTAAGTTTTGCTCCACCAAATCTGTTTTCACATCTCCACAAACACTTGTGCAGTCACTAGGTCTTTTCTGGAAGCATTTCAGATAATTACTCAGTAAATATCCCTGGTCATGTATTAACAGCCTGAAGATTACTTGCAACTTGGGATTTAGTTTCTGTGTTATGCAGTTTATACATTAGAAGGTTGCTTCGGAAACTTATCTATGAATTTAAAAACAAGGACCCTAGTTTGAAAGAAATGAAGCAAATTTTATCTGGTTTAACAACCCTTTCTGAAGGTTTTCCCATGCCTCTCCAGCTCTGAAGAGTGGCTTTAAATAGAAAATAAGGAAAGATGCAAAGATCTCCAGTTCAGAGTCATATTCAAAGTTATTTTTAGACTAAACGGTCACACTTTTTAAATAGTCAGATGACAAACTGTCTTTCAATGGTCAAAATGGCTAAATATTAATTCATTTTAAATAAAAGGGCATTATAGGAATTTATAATCCCTATAGGTATTTATAATCCTTGCCATTAACATGTAACCCTACACAACATGTAGTTTTGTAATTGTGTGACTATACTTTCATATTTATGCAAATGAGCTCTTCAGTGTACTGCAGCTGTTTCCTCAACCACATAAAGTGTTTGCTTGTTGCAGGAAAACACACGTAATTACATTAGGTTGGCTGCCAAGAAATAATAGTCCTAGAAGTAAAACCTATTGATCAGACAACTGGTACATCAGTCTGCGTGTCACAGCACAGCTGCTGTTGCTAGAAGCTGTGGGATCATTCCTTTGTACACTTTCCAGCTTTTCACAGATTCACGCCATGTTTCTTTCCCTCCATACAGCAGGATAGCTTAATGCTGTAAAATCAGCACCCTTCATTTCTCCTGATAATGGCAATTGCTTTTAAAATGGCAAATCTTGTAACTCTCTCTCTTACAGACGTGTCTTTCAGGTGCATAGCACATGTGCACATGCACATGCACACACACACACTTTGCAGCATCAACTGGATTTTCAATGGAGGCAGTTATGCAGAAGAGAGTCTGAGCATTCAATTTTGGATTCTGGAAATAACTATAGAAATTTAATGGTGGAGACAGAGAGGTTTCGGACATCAAAAGTTTGGCTGCTCGTCTGGGCACAGAAGCTGTTCCGTCTTCTCTGGGTCCATCTGCACAGTCAGACTCCAAAAATTTCAGAGACCAGCTGCCCCAGTAGAATATGCAGCCATGCTAACAGTTCTACCTACTTGTTGCTGAAAACAATACAACATAGCAATAGCTTATGAATCATTTAAATGTGATTTCTTAAACTATAAGTGGTGGTCTGCTGGAAGCTTTACTGGATTATTTAAATATTCTCTAACATCAACAGGTTAAAACAAAGCATACCCAGCTAACAACTTGCACTGACAACTTCGCTTCACTGCAACCATTCTGTGGTGGAGTAACAAGCAAAACCTTGTAACAAGCAATACCTTAGTAGCTTTGCAAGAAAACTGAGATTATAAGATTGATGTTTTTGGCAGGGACAAGCAGAGGATGGAAATCAAAGACAAGAGAGAGCTGATGGTAACAACCTGTTAGCAACAAGAGCTCTAGGTGATCTGGAAAGCTCTGAGACACACTTCTAGCAGTTCCACATCAACAGAGCTCTTTTCTCTCCCACAAAATGCCCAGGCAAGTTTGTAAGGATCACCAGAATCAGAGGAAAAACTGATTACTGCTCCCACCAACCATGCCTTTTATGTACATACGTTTCAGATTGACCCACACTGCAGCCTCTAACTTAATCATTTATACACATGAAGCATTTTATCTGCTATGCCATTTTATGATCTCTGAATTAAGGAAAAAAAAACATTCACTGCAAGAAACAACTCTCAGCTGTAAGCTATCTGCCTGCACTTGCAACACTCTAAGCTCTCTAACCTCCTCCTGGTTTCTGCTTTGGTGTGACCATGAGGGCTGAAGTGTAAACCCTGCTACCCAGTATCCCCAAACCATTGTCAAACTGTAAAAAAGCACTTTAAAGAGTCAATACATAAAGACATATATGTTTCTCTAGCTAAGTATGGAATACCTGACTGTCACTGTGAGATTTAATCTTTAACAATTATTTTAGAAAAATGCTTGATGTCTTTATTATCCTGTCAAATTTCAAGATAAAAGAAAACCACATAATATGCATTTTTAAAAACACTAGCTCTTGACTCTGTGGATATACATGGCCAAGTTTTAGCAGCTGCAGTGACCTGTTCTTATGCTGGATTTGGCTTATTACAGCCTGAAATTTGCTTCATTTTATCAGATGAAGTAAAAGGCTTGTCAACAACAGCATATATTTTGTAAAAACACAATCTATATGTAAGCACCTTTGCAAATTACATCTCAAAGTTTCTTCTCAAATGAAAGCTCACAAATGAAGAGCAGTGAAGAGCAACATTTTGCCACAGCAAAGTATGTTTTTTCCTTCTATTTTCTATTACCACATCTCAAAATCCGTCCTCCCTGCCCCTCTCCAAAAATGAAGATTCCTCCTCTTTTTCTCACAGCCTTGGACTTCTCCTTTCATCATAACCCACAAAACTCTCATACTGAATCATCAATCCAGTCACAGGAAGTTGGATGTACCTCACAATGGACAGCAGCTGAGATACACTGAAATGAGGCACGTTTGCATCAGCCTTATCAACACTCATAGCCCCTGCCAGCTTGAAAATGAAGCACTGAACTTGAATTGGTGATTCATTTTAGTACAGCTGAGCCACCAGCTCCATCCCCACATTATATTAGTATTTCCTCTTTGGCCTCTGTTGACAAAGCTTTGCCACCCACTCATGAGAATGGGCTGCTGATGTCTGGCTCAAACGTGTACAGCAGTGTGCAACCCATGGAACAAACGCAGCCAGCTCAGATCTGCTGTGTAGTCTGTGCTGCCTGACAACGAAGGGATAGCTTTAGCAATTGACAAGTCAAAGCCTGCAAACCTCTGCTGAGATGCTCACAGGCACACTGAGACGAAACTCATCAAGCTGGGACTTGTCATTGGAGCCATGATCTGGTCAAAAAGGGTGCTCTGACCTGCGGTCTGCCCTGTTTCAGACCAGGCAGGTGCAGAGCTGTGGCAACGTGTGCTGCCAGCGGTGCTGGGCAAAGCCTGCATGTCACATGGTCAGAACACACTCATCTTTAATTAAATTCATTTGTCTGCTTCTAGAGCTAAGTAGCTAGAAACATAGCCTCCCAGGAATTGCCATGTCTGCTGAAAAACAAGTCAGAAATTTCAAGACAGGGTACTTTGGAGTACTAGGAAAAAAGGTAACTGTACAGGCACCACTTTCTTCTTTGAAAGAGAAGCTGATAAACAAGTTTAAAACAAACACCAAGTTTGTGAAACAAAGTTTGATGGGGTGCAGAGGACCAACTGAATGGGTGCTAAGGATTTCACAATCCCAGAGAGGCATCCCACAGTGCACTGTAAAGGAACTCCCACTCAACCATTGTGCAGGAGACAAAACACTCATTTACAACACTGCATAACATCTGCAGGTAAAACCAGTCTCTGTGAGGACTCTGAACCCAGAGCAGATGAGTTACAGAAGCTCTTGCAAAAGAGCGTGAGTGTTACCGGTTGAAGCCACTCAGTGCAGGTGAGGCCCAAGGCGATGGCGGTAACATAGGAAAGAATGGAAATACAAACCAGTCCGTGGGAAATTGGTCATTATCAGTGGTTAATACCTATTTCAGAGTAAATAGACTGAGGAGAAATTGATAGTTAATATTCTCAAACTAATTATGACAAATCATGACTACAGTAATTGCTGACATCTGAGTAAAGCTATAGATCTACTAATTTGCCACTTAAACAACAATACATTCCTTTGTTATAGCCTGGACTGGATGTGTCCTGTCAGGTTTAGCAAAAGACTGTATCACTACTCTAAATGGGAGATCCATTTTCTTTAGAGTAATCAAAATAAAAAAACAGTTACTGCATATGAGAACTGATTTCTCGCATATATGCAATGGGAAACAATGAACTTTCAGCTGCTTCTAGAATAAAGGCTAAAATACAGGCAAGCACAGAATCTGTGCCTGAAAGAAAAGCTCAAACAGGGCAAAAGAATTAGAGCAAAGGGAAGTATGTGGCAATCATCAACTTCACCCCAAAGACCCTCTTGTTTTTTCTTTAGGCCTATTCCAGTTCCTAATGTAGGAATTTCCTTGACTTCACTTGGGCCTTTTGTCAATTTTTTTCACTTTTACTGCATGACCCAGATTTGAGATATCATGCTCTTAAATCTATTCCAAATAAAAGTTAATCTCATGACAAATTCTCATGTATATTCTGTCCCAAAATCAGACTCAAAACAGCTTATCAATTTGCACTGTTACTGTGCTTGAAAGTTTTTCACTTTTGACTTCAGACATATTTTGCTACTAATAGAATTGTCCCTTCAAAAAATAAAGATACTTATTTAACTAGAGGAGAGAAGATCACTAATAGAGGAAGAAGTTTTAATCCTACATGTATCCACATAACTAAGAAAGAGGAAGTAAGAGCCCAAATATATCAATTCTACTTTGAAGGACTTACTGAAAACCATAGACTAAAGAAGCTTATTTTCTTGGAGATGATTTTTTGGTACAGCAATATCTGACATCAACTTAAGGCCAGCGAAACTTCCTTAGTATGCAATGAAGTGCCTAGAGTACTGCACTAATTACACATTTGGCAGGACATAACCCCCTCTCCATTTCTGAGTAGCCTGTTAGTGTGCAAAATGTAAGGAGCACAGATCAACAAGCAAGCTCAAATACCACATAAAAAAAAAGTAAGGAAGGAACCTATATGCCTATAGCATCAATGGCCGAGTGATCTGATCCCTCTGCATGTGGTAGAATAAAATCTGCAGAAGCCAAATCCCTTCCCTAAACTGACATCTTTCTCGAAGCCATGAATACTAACCAATGTTAATGTAAACGTTGTCAGGTACCCAACCGTTATTTAAAAAAAGAAACATTTCTCTAAGAAGTACCTTACCCAGGTCTCCCAGCACAATTTGCACTGTCTGTCTGTTGTTACATTGCACACTCCTTGGGCCACGAAGTGTCATTTTTACTGTCTCTTACAGCGCTAAGCACATTATCGAAGCTTAGCATCCATAACTATGAAAAGCAAAGCAAAGAAAAATGCCACAAGTTAACTTTGATGTGGGTTGCAGATCCCAGTCCTGTTCTGACATCAGGAAACTGGACTCATGAAGGATTTGTAAAGGCTGTTAGAAAAAATGGTAATGATATTTAGGGCTCACCTACAGAGGGACAAATGGGAAAGTTAACATATTTTATTACAGGTTATTTAATTGCATGAAACCTCTCCATGGACACTTATAATTACGGTGGCTTTAATTTGGTTAGGGTAGGGTCTCTCTACATAAGGAAGTGAGCATACATTAAGCTGGGCTACAAATTTCTGGTTCTCTGGCTGCTCTACACTCACTCCCCATGCAGTGATGATAGCTGAGTCCACTTCCATATATACACACAAATCATGCCCACAAAGGGAGTTAGCATGAGGAGTAAACAGGATATCATCGATTCGCACTCTGCTGAACAGCACTCTGAAGTGTCAGATGACAGTGATACAAGTCAGATCTTAAGGGTATGCACACCTTTGTCATCAAACTTTAATCCAGGCATTCTCTGTTGCTTCTGTGCCCTCAGTTACTTCAGATAGCTTTTCCTCCATGTAGCATGGGAAATGTACAGGCTGGCATAGACTTTTTAATCTCTAGTTTCTCTGGGATGACAGTACTGTACCATCTAAGAACAGAATTAAAATGCCATCATGCTGGGTGCATATATAATGCCATAGTGAGAAAGTCTGTCTCATCTCCTGCTGTTGAATATTTATACTGAAGCAGTGACCAGATTCCCCAATGAAGTTTGGGGTTCCATTGTGTTTGTAATTTTGTGTGTGTCTGGAACAAGTCAATCACAGGCCTAGAATATTTATCTCATCTGGAGATGACAAAACCCCAGGGAACTTCTACCTCACATGATCCAAAACCCACATAACATCATACTTTAGCAAGACTGGATACTTCTCTAAAAATAGGTTTTAAGAGAAGTTAGGATTTTCATTCCAACTTCAACTCTTCCTAGAATACCTAAATTGCACTCTTTCCTGTCTGTTTCCATTGTCAGTGCAGCTGGGAATGTTTTCACTGTTGTAAAATCTAGGACTTAAAAGACAGTAGACCATCATCTGGAAGATATTGATACCAATATATAACTCTGGCACTGACCATCACATCAGGACTTAATCTTGACCTTCCTGAATAGCACATAATGAACTAGGTCCACCCAGATTTTGTCAGCATTCTTTTAAAACAGAAACTACAAAAGCACACAGCATCAAATGCACGCTTAGCTACTTCATCCCTTTGGTGAGAGAAAACACAAATGAACTTTTCCTCTGGAACTACGTTCACAGTAGTCCTATTAAAAAGCAGAGAGACCAAACACTTTTATCACATTATATTACACATTCAACCATTCTGTTAGAAGGAGACTGATTGGATATACTCTGCCAATTCAATTCAATTCTCAAGCAATACTCTCCCTCCTTGCTATTAAGCATCTCAGCCTCACAGTCTATAATAACTGGAATTGGAATCTTCTGTCTTTTACCACAGCATTTCCCTCTGATTTAATCATTCTATTCATATTTCTTGCTGACCTGATTTTTCTTCCCTTTCACTTCTAAATCCCCTATTGACTTGAATTAATCTTGCAGAGGGACTGGGAACTCACTGAGTTTTGAAAGCAAGCTCTGCTAGCTCACGAAAGGCCTTCTCACACATCTATTTTCAAAAAAAGGTTACATGTCTAGTGACAGAGGTAGCCAAGTATCATTGAAAAAAACTGCAGCCCACCACATACACAAGAAGAGAATAAAATTGATGGATGAAGCAAATCTGTACCTGAGAAGCTGTTTCAATTCAAGTTAAAACTCATTTGGGGGAAAGTGTACAATTTTGCATAGGAAAAGTAATGACAGAATTGCTACTAAAATAAAGGACCAGCCAGTTTCTTGCGTATAATACTTCAGTCCTGCAATAAGCTCTCTTATTTCATGCTGTGCCATAGGCAAGATACAAATTATGCACTACATCCATCAAAAACTGCAACTAGCTAGAGTCCTCATGGCTTAAATAACAAAACAAAGCCATTTAAGAGGATTTGATCCTGAGTTTATACTTTTCTCCCTGTCTTAAAACTGAAGAATATTTACACAACAGCTATCTCTAACAACAAGGAGTCTTCAGTATGATATAGACTCATGCTGTGCACTTACTACAACTTCACTGAATAAAAACATATTTCAGCTATGAGATTGTGAACAGAGGGCATTGCAGGCTGCTGCGGCTTCTTGTGAAATACACAGTTATTTTCTTAGCTTAATTGCCCCTTCTTAGCTGCACTAAAGTGAGGAGAGAAAGGCTGCAATTTCATGACATACACTGAACCTTGGTTATAGAATAATTAAGCACACTAAGAATATAAATTCAAAAATATTTTGTTATAGTCAGATACAAGCTCATATATAGTAGGAAAAAAACATTTCTCTGCAGTGAAAAGTGTGGAAACAAACATCCACTGGTGCCCAGAAAAATATGAAAGAGCTCCTTACGTTTTTTTCTCAGTGTAACAGTCATGCTGTGGATTAAAATACGTATTCCAAGTACAGTGGTTGTACTTACCATTTCTACTACTATTTTATAGATAAGAAAATTCTCATAAACTGGGATCAAGAAACAGCATGATACTACAGTACTCAACAATGCAGCTGTAATAGAAATTCCTACTGATGATTGCATTTCTTATAGTTTTATGGTTTTGGGTAATGGTCTGCAAAGTGTGGTCTATGGATCACTATTAGTCAGCTAAGTCTTGTCAGGGGTTCTACAGAGCTGCTGAACATACTCTGAATTTTTGGTAAAGAATTTGATAGAAGTAAATGTATCCCTGAGAAATTTAGAGGCCTAATTTCGATTCACGTCCTGGTTTCTGCTGGGATAGAGTTAATTGTCTTCCTAGTAGCTGGTACAATGCTGTGTTTTGAGTTCAGTACACGAAGAATGTTGAT